>CM021107.1:292373848-292734195 GCA_007115665.2 Sequoiadendron giganteum
GAAGCTATCATTTCAAATAATGTACCCGATGGATTGCCACCTGTGAGGAGTATTAGTCATTGCATGGATTTGATTCCTTGAGCTAGTTTACCTAATAAAGTAGCACATTAGATGACACCAGTAGAGAATGAAGAATTGAACAAAAAAGTGCAAGATTTGGTGAGAAAAGGTTTGATCAGAGAAAGCTTAAGCCCTTGTGTAGTACCTGAGTGATAGCACCTAAGAAGGATGGAGAATGGAGGATTTGTATAGACTCTAGAGCCATAAACAAGATCATAGTGAAGTATAGATTTTTTTTGCCCTAGATGGATGAAATTATGGACTATTTGAGTGGAGCTAAATACTTTACAAAGATAGATTTGAAGAGTGGATATCATCAGATCAAAATCAGAGAAGGGGATGAATGGAAAACAACATTGAAGACAAATGAAGGAATGTATGAGTGGTTGGTGATGCCTTTTGGACTTAAAAATGCATTGAGTACTTTCATGAGGTTGATGAATGAAGTATTGAAGAAATTCTTGGGTAAGTTTTTGATTGTCTATCTGGACAACATATTGATTTTTAGTAATACTAGAGAAGAACATTTTTTGCACATAAGAAAAGTTTTGAAGAGGTTGAGGGAAGAGCAATTGTTGATAAACATCAAGAAGTGTAGTTTTATGAAGGGAGAATTGGAATAACTTGGGTTTGTGATATCTATGGATGGATTGAAGATGGACCTTGAGAAGGTAAGAGAAATTGTTGAGTGGCCTACACCTGAAATCATTAGAGAGGTAAGATCATTTCATGGATTGGCTAGTTTCTACCGAAAGTTCATTAGGAATTTCAGTTCTATTTGCAGCCCTATGAAAAAAACAATGAGAGGAGATAGGAAGGATTTTAGATGGACATCTGAAGCAGATGAAAGTTTTGAGTTGTTAAAATAGAAGGTGAATGAGCCACTTGTGTTGGCTTTACCAGAATTTAGTAAGATATTTCAGGTAGAATGTGATGCAAGTGGAAATGCAATTGGAGCAGTGTTAAGTCAAGAGGGAAGATCAGTAGCTTATTTCAGTGAGAAGTTGAATGAAGCGAGGAAAAGGTATTCAGTTTATGATTAGGAGTTTTATGCCATAGTTCAAGCTTTGAAGAAGTGGAGAAATTACTTATTGTCTAGGGATTTTGTGTTGTATACCAATCATAAAGCTTTGCAATACTTTAACAATCAAGGTAAGTTTAATCAAAAACACACGAGATGGGTAGATTTCTTGTAGAGTTATACTTAAAAAAAAAAAAAGGAGTTGAAAGTTGGATAGAGTTGTTGATGCTTTGAGTAAGAGAAGAAATTTATTGACATAGATGAAAGTGGAGGAATTAGGCTTTGATGAATTGAATAAATTGTATGAGGAAGACCTAGATTTTGTAGAACCTTGGAGAGCATGTAAAGAAATAGTTTTGGAGGATAGAAGTCAATGGTTGGATTATTTCATTCAGGAGGATATATTTTTTAGAAGAAATTAGTTGTGTATACCCTGGAGTTCAATGAGGGATAACTTGGTGAAAGAAAGGAATAGTGGAGGATTGGTAGGACACTTTGGAATTGATAAGATAATAGAATTGGTAAGTGAGAATTACTTTTGGCCCCAAATTCATAAGGATTTCAAGAAATTTGTGCAGAGTTGTAGTGTTTGTCAAGTTGCAAAAGGGAGTAGTCAAAATGTTGGATTATACAAACCTTTGACAATTCCAGAAAGACCTTAGGAGGATATTAGCATGGATTTCATACTTGGTTTTCTGAAGACACGGAGAGGTAATGATTCTTTATCTATGGTGGTAGAATTTTTTTATAAAATGGCACATTTCATACCCTATAAGAAGACAACAAATGCAATACATGTAGCAGACTTGTTTTTTAGGGAAGTGGTCAGATTGCATGGATTACCTAGGAGTATTGTTTCAGATAGAGATACCAATTTTGTTGGTTACTTTTCTAGAACACTTTGGAAGAAGTTGGAGATAGATTTGAAGTTCAATTCTACTTTTCACCCACATAATGATGGATAGATGGAGGTAGTGAACAAGATTTTGGGAAATTTTCTGAGATATTTGGTTGGAGAGAAGACCAGAAGTTGGGGTTTAGCCCTTGCACAAGTAGAGTTTTCCTACACTAACTCAGTGAATAAGAGTATAGGAAAGACACCTTTTGAGATTGTTACTGGAGTTCATCCTAGAGGTATATCAGAATTGTGAGACATTAGTAAATAAGATCAAAGGAGTACAGAAGTAGAGGAATTTGTAGAACATATGAAGAAGATGCATACTCAAGTGAAGCAACATTTGGAAGATATGAACTGAAAGTATAAGGAGAGAGAAGATGAAAAAATGAGACATAAGGAGTTTGCAGTTGGAGATGAATTAATGGTATATTTGAGGAAGGAAAGATTCCTAGTTGGCACATACAGTAAGCTCAAGATGAGGAAGTTTGGACCTTGTAGGATTTTGTAGAAATTTGATTCAAGAAATGCATATGAAGTAGAGTTACCAAATAACATGGGTATATCACATATATTCAACATTGTAGATCTATATCAGTAGCATGAAGTTGAATTTAGTGAAGAAAGTAAGGCCAAATTGGAGGAGCAAATTCCTAAACAATAATCAGATGGGATAAAATAGATTTTTGATATTAGAGATGGGAGAACGACTCGTGGAAGAAAATACAAAGAATATCTGGTGAAGTGGAAAGGTAGACTAGTGGAGGATTCTTCTTGGATTTCTTAGATTGAGGTAGACTGTCTTGGTTTTACTTTAGCCCCAAAAAATTGAGGGACTCACTTTTCATCAACCCCAGATGTCTGATGCAGGAGCATACTTGGTTCTTGGAAATCTTGCATCAACCAAAAATATTTACATTCAATTTTGTTCTTGTTTTTGTTCAAATTTCTAGATCCAGTATTTCTTTGTGTTTGCTCACTAGATCTCGCATACCTATGGTTTCATTGTGGAAATTTTCAATTGTCTTATTCCAAGTTTTTAGCTGGATTGGATATTTTTCTGGCAAGTTATCGCTTTTGGATTGAGTGAGAGTTTTGGAACTGGCCTTGGAATAATTTCAAAACCTAACTACTGGTTTGATCGATCGTGGATCCTTCACGTAACTTGTGGATCCTCATGGTGTGTTTCTAATTTTTTTGTGGAGTATCCCCGACCTTGATTTTAGGTCCACACTTCATCATGTGCATCTACTAAGGAATAATTTCAGATTTGAGGCTAACCTGTTCTTGAACATGTTACATTTCCTTCATCGGAGATTATAATAATCCTTGGTCGACGTAGATGTTTCTTGGCCCGCAGATATGATATAAATCTTGTAATAGATCATTAGAATAGTAGAAAACCAAGACCAAGTAGATTAGGATGTGTATAGAGTTTGATCTATAATATTTTCACTTGCATGTATGGGCACTGTATTTTGAACCTGTTGTATCAGGCCTGTGAGCCGAATCTGTAAGCCCAGATGTGGCCAACTATATGTAATCAAAATTTATTATATTAAGAATGTTTATATCTGAATTTTCCTCTAGATTCTATGTTGGTTCTATTGTGTTACTCTAGCTGCATGGCCTAGATTTTTCTCTTTGAGGACCCTCCCATCGTGACTGCCACCAGATCTGGTAGTGGGTCTGGAAGTAGCCAAGCCTTTTCCTTTGTTAGAAGTGTTGTGCTCAATCTTTATTGAGGCTAATCCAAAAGTTGGTTTGGGAGGAGGGATCTTGTCGGATCTCCTTACACTAGGTAATTCTTTAGACTTCTTCCCTCCAAGTGTTCTTCTTAGAGCTATCTCTTCATCTGTGAAACTAGATTTTTTTGAGCATTTCAGATACATTTTTCTTCCTTGTAGATTTGTTGTGCTCCAAATGGATTTCCATGGATTTCTCTGCATATGTTCCAATCCAGGGTTCATTTAGATCTTTTGGAATCTTCAACAAGACTTGCACATAACATTTTTCTTCATCTTATGTGATCTCATATCCCAGGGGTTGAATCTAGATGGTCTGGGGTTCAATTGCTTCTACCATACACTCATCAAAAGATACATGAAATATGATGTAATTTTTGTACTTTTCAACAATCTTCCTCAGGATTCTATCTCTCTCATTCATATTTTTCTTGAATACAAAAATTAATTTCATCAAGGCATTTGCGATATTGTTCACATCACCCAACTTATGCATGTGATAAAAAATCTAATAGGCAACCGGTTGGGATGGGTCCCAAAACACTATTTCAGATTTTCTCGAAAGCATTTTGAGAAAATAGAATAACAAGAAAAAAAATTAGAGAACCAAGATTGAAGGGTACTTTTTCTCCTTTGACATCCCTAGGTTCTCAAGTAGTTTTTATCTAAGAAGCTCACATAAACCATAATTTGAGCAATTTACAGTCATATCAACACTAGTATAAATTGCTATGATAGACACAAAGTTCTCTCTGTTGGTGAAGTATATTTTTTGATCAATCATTATGGATGCATTCTTCACAATTGGATTAGTGATAGGTTTTATAGCAAGAGCCTTATTATCATAAGTTGCACCGGTGAGATTCATTACCACTTCATTTTTCATTGCTTTTAGCATAAGTACTGGTTTGGTGTCATAGAGTCTGGTGACAACTTTGATTGCTTCCTTAGTTATCAAGTACAACTCATGGGTCCATAAGAAATGATCATGCATTTTTCTGAGGACTGGTTTTACATATCGATTATCCACTATGGAACAAAAATTTGGGAGGTTGTTCCAACAATCCAAATTCTTTGTCACAAGATTTGAATACTTAAGTTTTACCAAGAAATCATCTCCAGTGATCTATTTCAGCCACATGCCAATCAATTTTGTGTGATTGAATTCCTCGATCTTAACCCTAATATACATTCTTGTATCCTCTATCAGCATGATGCCATGGGGAATCAAACAGAAAGCGCCCATAGGGTCATCTTCGAAAACCTTCATCAAGTATTTCCTATAGGAGGGTCTAGGTCTTTCTATTGTATTTATGACTACAAGAGTTGCCATTTTCTATATACCAATCTTTTAAAGGTTTCATAAAGATAATTTTCACAAGCTCACAACTGCACAAAATTGAGAAGTACCCTTTTTCACAAATAGCCAAAACTAGGGTTTGCACTAGTTGCACTTCAATTCACTCCAAATATCTCTAAATCACTCTTCGCCTCCTTAGAGTGCACAAGTGATCAAAATTCCTTTATGATTTCTCTTTATAGATCAATGTGATGCCCTAATTCACATTAAATGAGTTTGAAATTCGAAAAGCTAGTAAAACATTTCAACTATATGCTAAAAAACCCTAATATGCTCCACAAGCGAGCATACCTACACCTTTTCTTTTGGTTTATTTTGTAAAACCTCTACCTATTCATCTCTTACAACATCACCTCATGCCAAGGACTGACACACTCGAAATCAGGGGGTTCAAAGGATTTTATGCTAAAGCTCCACATAAGACCATGCTAGGTCTATTTCCTGAAGGAATTGTTTGTACCTATAGAGGGCACAAATACATCAAAAGATTCTAATTCTTATTTATTTTTCCATATCTTCCTCATTTCTTGCTTAACTTCCTATTTTTCAACTTTATTTACAAGTTCATTCTTCTTTACAGGAGAAAATTGTTTTCCCTTCTTACTTTTGCATACTTTTGAGATATGTGTTGATTTGTTGCAATTATAACAAACAATATTTCTTTGATTTGATTGACTTCCATTAATCCATGATCTTCACTAATTCACTTTATGCCCATATTTTTTGCAAGCATAGAAATAAGCAACAAAGGATTGAGAAACTCCTCCTCCATTAAACTAGTTCATCATCTGAGTTCTAGATTCACTAGCTCTATGTCCAAAATTATTAGAATAATAACATTGTATAGGGAAAGAACCAAAGAATTGATTCATTCTACTTCTACACTCAGTTTCCTTATGACCAAAATTGTTGCATAAAAAACAAGTGCCATTGAAAGATGGGTACCTTTGTACATTTGGCTATCTGATAGGTAGTTTCCTTCCTGGATTTATTTTCTTCTTCCCTTTATCTTGAGTCTTTTGATCAATTACAACTTTTGAGCTTTCACTTGCTTCTAATACCAATCCACCTTTATCTCTTGAAGGTTTATGTCTTGCAATCAGTTCATCAAGCCTGGTAGAGCTTGTCTTGAAACTATCTTCACAAAATTTTCCTTTTTCTAGCTCTTCTCTCAGATTTACCACTTCTTGTTCAAGCCTCGAACACTCATCAGACTTTTTCTTCATTTATGCATTCAAACACTCTTCAATTCTCTTCTTTTCTTCTACTTGCAACTTTAGTCCAATAAGATATTCATTTGCTTGTTTCAACTGGTCACTGACTTCTCTATCTCTCTATTTGATTTTCTTCAATTTCTCTTTCAACTTTCGAATGCATTCATTTGCTTCTTCAAGATTTTATTTCAGGTCTCCCTTCTCATTTTCAGATTTGTCAAGATCATCAAGGGCAGTCTAGAGATCTGCATTGTCACCCATTTATTCAATTTCCAAGATCTCCCTCAAGCTATTAGAATTCTCCAAAGGAACCAAGCTTTGATACCAATTGTTAAATATCCAGGATAGTGAGAGGGGGGGGGGGGCGGGAATCAGTATCTTCTTTAATTTATTGATAAAATACCATCCAACTAATCTAATGCATATGATAATTAAGACAATAAGGATCATTAACTGAATATGAAGCACATAACACAAGAACAAAAATATTTTAATTTGGAAAACCCTGAATGGGAAAAACCACGATGAGGATTAACTCACAATATAGTATAACTAGTTATAAGATATTACAAGAGGGTGGATCACTACCAAGACTCTCTATCCAAAATGGAGGGTCACTGGCTACATAATATAGAAACAAAAATGGCTAACTGCCAGAAGTTGAACTGATGGAAATACACCTCAAGTGTAGATTCAATTCCTTAGTAGCTCAAGAATTTTTCATGCCAACAAATCATTCTTTGTTCTTTTTGCTTCCACACATAATCTACTAAAATTTACATACACCAACTCTCTTTCTCTTATCTTCAAAAACATCTTGTATATTTATATATATCTGATTTTCCCATAAGTAACAATCAAGTCAGCTCCAAATAAACAAAAAAATTCTTCCAAAAAAATTCAACCGTGTGGCATGCAACAATATGTCGGAATGGATTAAACAAATAAAATTTAATCTATTCAACCGCTTGTTACGTACCATCAATAGACCTAATAAAAAATATTTAATCAATAGAATGATACCAATGATTACCACATGCATTTGTACAGACAAATTCCTATTCATGCATGCTTCTATCAATCAAAAACCAGTTCCTATAATTTGAAGTAGTAACCATTACTGGAGGGGAAATCCAAAGAAAAATACCAGAGAATGATCTTGCATTAGTGGTTCAAAATATTGGATTAACATGACTTTGAATCTTGTAGTTGCAACTCATATATCATGGTGACATCAATGACAACAAAATCTATATCAAGAGATGTGATCTTCTTCATTCTTCCAACATAAGGGAATTATCAAAACCTATAAGGATAGTAGGGATGAAACATCAAACTCTAATGATAAATCTCACCTATGGGCTAAAAACAAGAACTCCACCAATGATGGGGTCATAGATACAAAATTTGTATAAAACATACAACCCCCTCAAACAATCAACATAACAATAAAAATGAAAATACTCCAAGAGGACCACCAAGACCTAACAACACCATTAGATATAAGTACACTCCCTTAGGAGATCCAATTGAGACATACTTGAAAAAATTAATTCAATCAATTATTATCAAACTTCTAGAACTTAGACATTAGGATGAACCTCAATTTAAACCCTCATGGTATAATGATAATGATTATTGCAAATTTAGTGTATAAAATTGTACAGCTTTATAATTTCACGCTATTTTTTCATCCCCTTAATTAATTAACTTAATTAAGCTTCTAATTGACCAAATTATACATTCCAAAGCCTTACTATTCCCATTTTTCGAAAGGGGAACCTATATTAAAGAAATTCCATCATTAGATAAAACATCTTGGATCATGTGTGTCTTAGAATTTGGGTCCTCCTTAAGTGCCAAGACCCATTTTAAAATATGTTTTTGGTGATATTTTAATGATTCAAATTCAAGTTACAAATGTCAACTTTTGGAATCTAATTGTCGGGAAATTAGATAAACACCTATAAATATATAGTTATTTATCAATTCAAATCTAACAAGCTAGAGGAAATTTTCACAAGAGTAAATATTATTGTAACAACATTGAAGAGTAGATTTATCAATCATCTACAATAGAAATCAAGATCATATCATCATGTCAAAATTCATGTGTGTTTATATCATGTTTTGGAGCTAACATTGTGATGTAAGTTTCAAGCATTCAAGCATCAAATCAAGCAATCAATCAAGCCAATTCATGCAAGATCGAGATCCTTGGAGTGATGTGTTAGAATTAATTACTCTAAGGGAATCCATTAAGGGTTTTGTGAGTTGTGACATAGCATCGTTAATTCATCAATTCCCTCCATTTATCATTATTTCATTTTTTTATCATCAAGGTTTAATTGCCAAATGGGGGTTTGAACAAGGAAAACCCTTATTCACCCAAAAATAAAATAAAATCTTCTCTCTTTGTATGTGAAAATTTATAGGTGAAGGAGAACTAAAAGTTGAACAAAGGAGAAAAATTGTAAAGTTGTCAAAATTGCCGACATTGTTGCCAAGACATGAAAACTCAAATCCAAAATTTATTTCCAACTTTTTGATAGTGAAACCTAGGGCAAACAAAAGCTCAGATCTTGCACCAAGGGACCCCCGAAGTGTAGGAAAATCCCTATGCAAAGACCCATTCGCCCTTGGGATAATGAGTCCTATTGTAGGTCCTGAAACCCACTTTTTTAGGTAGTTTTACCATTTTTTGCACTTCCCAAATCTATTTGCAAACTGGTGTTTCCATTTGTCAATTTTTAGGAATTTATGTGTTATGAATTAGGTCTAATCATTAATTTAGTCTAGGAATTTTAAATCATGAGAAACCACCTTCTTCAAAAGAAATGATTTTTTTTTTATGGAAGATGTTACGAACTTTTAAAACAACTTGGCTATAATATAAAAGGACGTGGTGTTAAAGAACAAGGTATTTGTGTTCCTATAGAACATACTCCATAAGAATAAACAAGAGGCCTTGGTTATTGTCCTTAAAAATAAATGAAAGCATCAAAGAAACCTTTTCTCAATATCAATGTCATCACGTAAAACACTCCTAGAACAAGTATTGCTTGATCTTCAAATACATGTCTTAGTGATGATTGGGGTTCATTAGATTTTATGCCCTCCCTTAAGGGAGAGTACAAAATCTCATAATCTAAACCTAGAGAGTCGTGTGTATGTATGCCACCTTGTAGTAAGAAAGAAGTATCTATTCCATAAAAGAAAGGAACATATTCTATTATTGATCAAGAGAGCACCTTGTCAAGGCTTCTCCAAGCCCGCTTGATGTCTCTCCCTCCAAGAACACAAAATACCAACATAGGAAGTATGCTGAAATTTTAAGTGGGGTTGTATAAGTCCCCTACTCATTGTTTGCATGTTACCTTCTTAGTGATGATAGCGCATACATCTCCTAGGAAGTGTGAAATTTGTATTCAAATTGTGGCTTTCTTGATCTATTTGATGTGTATTCTTGGCGGTGACATTGGGTTT
This sequence comes from Sequoiadendron giganteum, assembly GCA_007115665.2. Lineage (NCBI taxonomy): Eukaryota > Viridiplantae > Streptophyta > Pinopsida > Cupressales > Cupressaceae > Sequoiadendron > Sequoiadendron giganteum. The sequence goes on from CM021107.1 coordinate 292,383,630, forward strand.
GATGGCCTATAAGAATGTGAACTTTCTTGGCATATGACATTCCTCTTGGTGGTAATGTTATGGTTTTCATTCCCTAAGGTGTGAATATTTTATTCCTCGACTATTCCTCTCTTGGTGGTGATGATAAGTTTGATGTTCCCTAAGGTGAGACCTATCATGTATTAATTAAAATCCCTTTGATTATCTTTTCAACTTTAATGCATTCAAACCTTTCCATATTTTATTCCATAAGCGTTTAGCATAATGCAACATGCTATCCTTATGAAACATGTTCATTTTGTGGCACCTTATAAAATTTATCAGGGAATATAACTTTTGGTATGGTTGACGTATGGGACCCTGTAGACCTGGCATGAATTTCTCATCTATCACCTTTTTGTGAGTTCACATTTCATAGACCTAGTGTGTGTTTCTCACCTAGTGTATATCAGACTGCACTATCCCTTGTGATCATATTTTTCATGGCCACCAAGAATAACACAACCTGATTTCTAGTGGAGCCATGTGAGCATGTTTTATGGACAAAACATAGTAGTTCATCCCTTGTTGCATTAATTTTGACATTGTATGTTTTGTATTTTGTATTGCTATTGCATAACATGCATATGTGTGTGTCCCTTTGTGCTTATGTTGGTTTTCCATGGGATCTTGATCTCGGGGGCTTGACCAACTCCTTGATATTTTTCATCCTAACTCATCAAAATTTATGCATTTGGACCCCTCTTGAAATATATTTGTCTACTTTAGTGTGAGTCTAAGCATATGGTCATACTCTCACTAAAGTGGGGGCTAAATGTAGTGTAGAAATTTTTTACACCTTTACATTTTCACACTATGTTTGAATCCCCTTATTTAATTTGAATTAATTAATATTCCAATTAACCAAATTATGCATTCCAAAGCCTTATTATTCCCATTTTCCGAAAGGGGAACCTATATTAAAAAATTGCCATTACTAATTAAAACATCTTGGATCATGTGTGTCTTGGACTTTGGGTCCTCCTTAAGTGCCAAGATCCATTTTAAAATATGTTTTAGCATAATTTTAATGATTCAAAAGTCAAGTTGCAAATATCAACTTTTGGAATCTATTTTTTGGGAAATTAGATAAAAACCTATAAATATATAGTTATTTTATCAATTTAGATCTAACAAGCTAGAGGAAAATTTCACAAGAGAAAACATTATTGTCAAAAGCATTGAAGAGAATATTTATCAATAATCTACAAAAACAATCAAGATCATATCATCATGTCAAAATTCATGTGTGTTCATATCATGTTTTGGAGCTAACATTGTGATGTAGGTTTCAAGCATTCAAGCGTCAAATCAAGAAATAAATTAAGCCAATTCATGCAAGATCAAGCTCCTTGGAGTGATTTGTTAGAATTAAATTCTCTAAGGGTAGCCATTAAGGGTTTGGTGAGTTGTGACATAAAATTTTCATTTATCAATTCTCTCCATTTATCGGTATTTCATTATTTTATCATCAAGGTTTAATTACCAAACGAGGGTTTGAACAAGGAAAACCCTTATTCACCCCAAAACAAAAAAATTATCTCTTTCTTTATATGTGTATATTTATAGGTGAAGGACTAAAAGTTGATCAAAGGAGAAAATTTGCAAATTTATCAAATTTGTCAACATTGTTGTCAAAACACGAAAACTTTGATCTTGAATTTATTTCCAGCTTTCTGACAATGAAACCCAGGGAAAACAAAAGCTCAGATCTTGCACCAGAGGACCCCCAAAGTTGAGGAAAATGCCTATGCAAAGACCCATTCACCCTTGGGTGAATGAGTCCCACTACAGGTCTTGAAACCTACTTTTTTGGGCAACTTTACCATTTTTTGCACTTCCCAGATCTATTTGCAAACTAGTGTTTCCATTTCTATTATTATAGAAAACTACATTTCAAGTGTTAGGTTATGCAATTCACTTAGTTAATTAATTTTAAATAATCTCCCAAAAGTACGAATCAATCATTTTGTCATAAGAAAGTTGAGGTACAAGATCCCAAAATAGGGTTGGCTCACCTCAAGGTTGAAAGTCAATCCTATCCCTTTGAGATATTTTCTCTTTCTAATGAAATTTTAGAGAAAGGAACCTAGATCCTATTGTACTAAGAAACTTGGGACATATGATCCTTTTTTCTATGTTTCAACAAATACCTTAGGAAAAAAGGTCATCAAACAAGAAATTGCATGAAACTTAAAAATCTCATACATATCTCATTGACCAAGAAGATGTTAGCATCAATCAACATCATAGAACTTCTAGAAATAATGATCTAGGAATTTACAAGTATCCAATCCCAAACCATGTTAAGGGAAAATAATCGAGAAAATTAATAGATTATAACAAAATCAACTACTCCTATGATAATGTAGTAGGACATATCCAAGAATCTAACAATTGCATTTCTATTGTCACTATAGTTGGTAAAAATATTGAGTGTGGAGTCACAACAAAACAAGAGAAAGTCACCATTCAAGGATCTCCACCCCAATATAAAAGCTTAACTAAGGTACTACCAACTGATTATAGTCTCATAGATCATCCTAAGAAAACTCTAGCTCAAATATCCATTCTAGAGCTTCATAGGATCTCTCTTTTGCATAAAAAAATCTTAGACAAGGTACTATTAGAATCCTATGTTCCTACTGACATAGCTATTGATCAATTCCAAGCCATGGTAGGACATATCACATATAATCACCATCAATTATTTACTGCAAAATATCTCCTTTCAAATACATATCATAATCAAACCTTACATTTAGAAGTCTTCATCCAAAAACATAATATCAAAAGAGTCTTGGTAGATGGTGGAGTGGGATTGAACATTTATACTTTGAAACTTGTCAAAAAATTAGGATAATCCAATGAGTTTATTGATAAAAAAAAGGGTGTTACCATTAGAGCATATTATAACAATGAACATGAATTAGAAGGGACTATCAAACTTTCTGTTAAAGTTGGTCTAACTATTTCAGAAATAACATGTCAAGTCTCAGACCTTGATTTATCATATAACATCCTCCTAGGATGCCCATGGATACATGTCATGCATTTTTTTCCCTTCAACCTATCATCAATGCCTAAATGTACCTTACAATGATATCGAAGTCACCATTTATGGGGACCCTCAACCTTTATATTATTGTAAGAACTTGGAATAAAAATATCAAAAGTTACTCCAAGTGCCTAACAATGATACCACACCCCATTCAAAATCTTACATTGATCCATCAACATTATCCTCATCATCCACCATTCATAAACCTCTTCCAAAAATCAAGGCTCAAGTACAAGACAATGGTTGTGGATATTATGGTCTTAAATGGTCCTTTTATGTAGCAAAAATCATGTCTTCTCCTAAGATGTATGGAAAACCACAACACATAGACAAAACATCTTCTACTATCAAATTTGAGCCTACTATTTTCTCTAAGTGGAGAGAGCTCAACAAAGAGGTCATAGAGGAAGATATATCCAAATGATTGCACCAAGAGGAAAACAAACAAGCTACTCTCCCAATTGATCATTTAACATGGTTAGGTATTATGATCAAATACAATTGAAATAAACCAAGTAAACAAGCAATTGACCACATTAAACCATATTCAATGAGATTCTTCACAATTACTAAATAAGATGTAATTGAAACATGAAACATCAATATAATTTAAATCAAAGACCTAATTAGTTTTTCAAACCTTTATCCCATTAGGGATAAGTATTGGAACTGATTTGGAGTACTTAGCTTCAAGCATAATCCATGGTTGATGACGCAAAATCTTCAAAAGTTGATGATAATGGTGATTCACAAATGGTCTCAAATAGTAATGGTGATAATGAAATCCTACATAATAGGTTCGCTCAAATGGCTGTGAAATGAGAACTCATGTAAAATAAAGACTATTTATAGATTTCTGAAATGAATCATTGGTTGAGATTCAATTAGCTAATCAAAGGATGAAATTGAAGGAGAGAGAGTGACATGGATCAAGGATCAAATCAAGGGTTGATAATTCCTAATGACATGGATCAAGGATTTTAATCAAAGGTTCAAATTGCTTGAGACAATAACAAATCCCTTTATTCTAGGAGCATGTGAGAGATATTTCCATTTGGAGGGGAATATTTAAATTTGAAAAGGAGGAATATTCTATAAGAATATTTTTTGAATGATTGGAGGAAATATTAGTCAATTAAATAATTTAGAAATTATTTAATTATGCATGTGGAGGGAATTAAAAAAATTAATTAAACAGTTAGGAATTATTTAATCAAAGAGAATTTATGACATTTAATTAAATAATTTGCATTATTAATCAAAAGAGAAGAAAAAATAGTATGAAGGATGAATTAATCAAATAACAGTAATTATTTGATTAATAGGGGAAAATAGTGAATTTAATTAAATAATTAACATTATTTAATTAAATAGATGAAAATGGGTAAGAAAAGAGAGAAATGGTGTTAATATACGAAATCTCAATGTGTGATACGATCAAGAAATTTTTAAGTGTCTAAATTGTGCCCCTCTTTGTCGAAGCGAGGTATGTGTGGCGTTGCTTCAAAGAACTGATACTGATTAGACTAACACTGCTTAGATCGAAACTTATAACATGGTTAGGTAATATTATCAAATGCAATTTAAATTAACTAAGAAAACAAGACACTTGAGCATACTAAACCATATTTAATGAGATTCTTCACAATCACTAATCAAGGTTCCATTAAAACATGGAGTATCAAAGTAATTTAATTTGAAAACCTAATTAGATATGCAAACCTCAATCTTATTGGGTGGTTAGTATTGGAACTAATGTGGAGTGCTTAGCTTCAAGCCTAATCCATGGTTGATGATGCAAAAGCTTCAAAGTTTGATAATGGTGATTCACGATAGCTCAAATGGTAATGGTGAGTAAGAAATCTTGCATAATAAGGTTGCTCAAGTGGTTGTGAATGAGAATTCATGTAAAATGAAGATTATTTATAGATTTTTGAAATGAATCAATGGTTGAGATTGAATTATCAAATCAATGGAGGAAATTGGATGAGAGATGAGGACATGGATTAAAGATCAAATCAAGGGTTGATAATGCATAATGGCATGGATCAAGGATTTTAATCAAAGGTCCAAATTGCTTGAGACAATAACAAATCCATTGATTTTAGGAAGCATGTGGGAGATATTTCCATGTGGAGGGACTAATTTGAATTTGAAAAGGATGAATATTCCATGAGAATATTCTTTAACTGATTGGAATAGATTAACCAATTAAACAATTTAGAAATTATTTAATTGTGCAAGTGGAGGAAATTAGAAACTCTAATTAAAAAATTAGGAATTATTGAATCAAAGAGGATTTATGAAATTTAATTAGATAATCTAAATTATTTAATCAAAAGATAATAAAATTAGTGTGAAGATAATGAATTAATAAAATAAAATAAATTATTTTATTAAGAGGAGAAGATAGCAAATTTAATTAAACAAATGGCATTATTTAATTATATAGATGAAAATAAGTGAATTAGGAGAGAAATGATGTTAATATGCAAAATATCAGTGTGTGATATGATCAAGAAATTTTTAGGCGTCTAAATTTTTCCCCTCTTTGAAGCGAGGTACCTATTGTTTTGCTTCAAAGAACTCATACTACTTAGATCAAAAATTTTAAAAAATTCTGATTTTTCGAATGCCCCACTATGCCCTAGTGGATGAAGGAATTTTGGTATGTTTTCCCCTTTAAAGTGTTGGATGTTGTGGCTGTGTTGCTGATATATTGTTTTTGTTGATGTCAACACTATTAGCATTTTAATCTTCTTAAGGTTGTATATGTCGAGGAGATTGAGAAAATTGTAAAAAATATAGTACAGGCAACCAGTGGAGTTGAGAAGTTCAGAATATTGGAAATCTTTGTGTGTTTAAGATCTGAAGGTGTGCTTCAAATGGTTTGTTGTTGAACCTTTCAAGTATGTTGTCCGAAAGTTTCAGAGGTGTGTATGAAGTTTGGTGGAAGTTATGAAGATCTGTGTGCCTACAGTTATTTAGTTTTTGTAGATGGTCTTCTTGGTCAAAGCTGATGAAATTATGGTAATTTCATGTGTTGTTCATGTACCTATGACATTCATGGATGAGTCTAGATTTTACTCTATCCTTTTTGTACCTCCGCAGTGATTTGAGTGTTCGTGATCGAAGATTTTTCTGATATGTTCCTGAGTGTTCATGTTCTTGGCTGACATTGTGGTGTTAGCGTGTTGCGGATCCATGAGGATTAATATTTTATTGTTTGGCATGTTTGGAGATGTTTGTTTGGGTCCTCACTATGTTGTGACTGACTTGTGTTGGTACACATTGAAATTTATTCATGTATCAAGGCCGAAAATTGTAATTTATTCTTTATTTGTGGCTGACTGAATAGTGGATGCAAATCCGTGTAGCGGATATGTATACAATATTTTTTTCCTCATTTATGATAAGTGTACAAGTGATGTATAAGTGTGAATAAAGTTTAGATCATTTAGAGCAGAGTGTGGAAGAGTTTGAAGATGTTTTGTGTGCCTAACTAGAACTGTAATCAAGCTTTTGCAGAAGCTATTTTCTTAGTTCTAATTCATCAGATGGATTTAATATGATTACTGTATGTAAGGAAGTGAGACTTCCCTTTCAGCATTGTTCTCTAGGCAGTGTGCCTAAATGCAAGTGCATTCTCTTTTTATTCTTCATTATACTTCTAAGATGGTATAATCTTGTGGACTAACATCCACCATGGTTTTTCCCCTAACAAGGTTTCCACGTATAAAATCTTGGTGTTCATTTGTCTCTAATGTGTTTTTCTTATTCTTGCACTGTCACTTATCAGATCTGTGATATAACGATTGGTTAATGCTATATAAGTTTGATTTTGGTAACAACTGATTCACCCCCCTCTCAGTTGTCTATCCTTTTTTTTCTAACAAAAAGATCAAGCAAAAAATTGATTTTTAAGTCAAGATCATGAAAATATTATGAGAGGATTTATGTTGAGAAGAGGATGAAGAATAATTATTAGAAAGCTTAGATGTTCGATGTAGACATTTTATGATGTATAGACATTCATTAGACATGGGTAGCCTCATGTATATTTTGATATGTATCACACATTTGACACTTGGATAGAAATGTTAGTATGGATAGAAGAATAAGAATGGGAATAAAGATGATAGAAGTAGAAGAATGATTAGAATGGAGATAATAGAATAGATTAGAATTGTATTGAAATTGATTCAGTATTCCAACAAACCTATGATTATTCAAGATTTTATTGGATATATGATGAGATCGGATATATGATATTGATTTTTCTCTCCTCAAATTAGGCTTAATTTCATCATAGAAATCCTTATTTTTTATATAGAAAATAGACATGATGCACCAAGGTATTGAAAACTAGGATGACGTTGTATCTAATGCATGGATTTTGACTGTGAAAATAGATAAGGGTATCCTTGTTCATATCTAGCATACAAAAACCTTGTATGATCATGTGAAAGAATGAATCCATCAAATTAAGGAGACATACAAAAAAGGTATGAAGAACCTGATATGTCCTAGCCATTGTTTTACTTTAGACTACTCTTGATCATGCAAGGAAAGTATTCACCAAGGTCATATTACAAGAATATCCAACAAGAACATCAAACAAAATAAATGATTAGTGCCCCATTCCTTTCTCTCTAAATCATTTTGTAGACATCATCGAGAGATCATCAAAATGCACCAATAAGATAAATGATAAGAAAAGATCAAATGAATCCAATAGTCAATGTTATTCATATCTCTTTCCAAAGGATGGAGTTTAGGGTGATTTCCAATGATGATGCCCATTGTAGGAAATATGTATCTTTAGGAAATTTTATTGGATGTTGATTAATTCTAATTATTTGATAGGTCATTGATATAAATGTTAACTAACAATTTTACCATGATCAAGACTTAAGATTTTTGTGTTTAACAGTTTTACGTTTCATTGATTGTTGTACCTATTTCCATTTGTGTTACCAAAGGTTGAAGGTGATGATCAACTTATCATGTGCAAAATTTAATTGTGAGTAAAAGTGAGATGGGACAGGTGACTATTTTCAAATATTTAAATTTTTTTGACTTTTAAAAATGTTTTGAGGTTGTTTTTGGTATTTTTAGGTTATTTGAATGTTTTGAGTTTTAAAGATATTTGAGGTTGATTTGGGTTTTATAAAGATATTTAAGGCTATTTTGGATTTTGGTTTTTTTATAATTTTTCCAAGGTTTTAGACCAATAGAATAGGACCTAGGGGGAAGGACCTAAGCCTTGATGGCTCATCACAAATGGCCTTGCCTACATACATGCATAGAGGCAACACAGTTTGACTGACCTTGACAAGTGAGTTTATGAGAGAAAACTCTTAAAGGACTAACCTAGGCCTCAAGGGCTCATCAATGATGACCTTGCCTACATACACACATAAAGGCAACATAGTTTGACCATTGGACCTAATAAAATTTTGAATTTTTGATCTTTTAAACCTTTTTATGGGGTTTTCACTCGATTTGGATATTTTTGGATTTTTAGGTGTTTCATTTTTTTTGGGATTTTGTGATGATTTACATGTTTTAGGATTTTGACATGTTTTGAATGTTTTTGGGTTTTAAAATATTTTGAATGTTTTTTTATTTTGTGATGTTTTGAATGTTTTTTGGATTTTGGGGATGATTTGGATGTTTTTGAATTTTTTGACAATAACCTTAAGGAAATATACAAGAACCCAATCTGATGACCTAGGTATAGGAATATGCCCCCAGTTTGATGTCATAGACTACCTCAATATAGGAAGGACAAATTGACCTTAGGATAATGCCAATTAGTACTAATGGGAATGGATACTTGCTAAATACCAAGATATGATAAAAACATAGATGGAATGAGGAATGAGAGGATAAATATATGGAAGATGGATGCAGTGGATGGGATGGATGATTTTATTATGCACGATAGATAAGAAAAAAAATTCTATGATAAATGGGAGATGGCGCTTATTTATGCAAGGCACCTGGTTTCTAGGTTTTCACCAAGGTACTTTCCCAAAGTGCCACCAAAGTGGTTTTTCACTAGAGGACAATTTTTTCTCTTTACTATTTTGATCCTTTTTCTATTTTTTTAGATTTTTTTTCTTTTATGATGTTTTTAGATTTTTGGATTCTAAAATACCCCTCATGGGCTAGGAATAATTTTTTTTAAGATGCATGTTGTTAATGGGTTCCTACAAGCGTTCTCCTTCAAGTCTAGCTAGTTGATAAGCTCCCGAGCCATAGCTTACTATCACAATGAAAGGTCCTAAGAAATTTGGTTCAAATTTTCCCTTGTTGTCTTGATCTAACATATTATTTTTATTCTCCTTCAGGACAAGATCCCCTATTGGAAGCACTGACCTTTGATATTTTGTTATAACTTCTTAAGAGTCTATTTTGATAGGATTATAAGTGATTGAGTGCTTCAAGGAAACATTCATCCAACAATCTAGCTCATTTAGCTTGGATATTATGTATTCTTCATTTGTGATGAGATTTTATAAGGAAACCCTTAGTGATGGGAGCTTCATCTCAATAGGTAGAATGGATTGAGTTCCATAGACCAAGGAATAGGGTGTATCACTTGTAGAAATCTATATGCTAGTTCGATAAGCCCATAGGGTGGGATTTAATTGTTGTTACAATCCTGAATAGCTTCATTGTATGTCTTCTTTAGGATCTTAATGATGGTTTTTTTGGAAGCCTCAACTTGACCCTTTCCTTGGTGGTAATAGGGGGTCGAAAAGCAATGTTGGATATAGAATTGATGACAGCTTATGGACATCCTATTTTTTAAAAGGTGTTATGTTATCTGTGATAATGACCTATGGAACACCATAGCGATAGATGGGGTAATTTAGGATAAAATTGGATATCTTCTTTCCCATTATGTAGGCCATGGGTATGGCTTTGATCCACTTAGTAAAGTATTTTGTGGATATGATGATAAAATTATGACCAATGGAAGAGGTAGGGGTGATTTTACTTATGAGGTTGAGTCCTCATTGTGAAAAAGGCCAAGGTGTGGTGATGGGTCTGAGCTCCTAAGATGGTGCATGGATGAGATCCCCATGTTAATGACATTGTAAAAATTTATTCACAAACTGATTGGATTCTTGCTCCATAGTTGGCCAATAGTATCCCATTCTCAACAACTTCTTGGCCAAGGTTACGCCACTCAAGTGTGATCTGTAAATGCCTTTGTGCACCTCTTTTAAGGCATTCAAAGCTTCCTCATGGTTAAGACATCATAATAATGTTCCTTTGAGATTTATCTGGTAAAGGGTGTTACCTAAAAGGATAAATCAAGTTTCTCTTAAAATAAAGGTTTTTCATAGGTTTGGGGTAAGGTCGAATGGGGGGATACTTTTATGGAGGTAAGTGAAAATATCATGATATTACGGGGAATTGAGACCAACAATCTCACACACAAATTCTGATTTGGGTACCTTAAAAGCTGGCATGAGAAGCTTCTCAACGAGGAACTCACATTTTGGGGTATTGTGCAACATATCTATCAAAGATCTGATGGTGGTCATGGAATCTGCTACTCGATTGTTGATTCAAGGTATTTTCTCAAATGTGATATCAATGAAATAGTCCTTAAAGTTATCAACCATTTTATTATAGGGCATCATCTTGTCATTTTTGGTTTGGTAATCAACATTAACCTACTTCATGATTATTTGAGAATCTCCATAGACTTTGAGTCCTTGGATCTGTTACTAGACTGCAATTATTAAACTTGTGATGAGGGCCTCGTACTCAGCTATATTATTCATGCATGGAAATGCTAACCTATATGACTTGGGGATGCAATCACCATTGGGGTGATAAATAAAATGTCTTATCCAAAACCATGTTGTGTGTATAAGCCATCAAAATACAATTTACATTGGTCTATCGAGCTAAGGGTGAACATTGATTCATCAGGAAACTCTGATGCCAAAGGATTTTCCATGTAGATTTGGGATTCTACTATTTAATTTGCGCTGACTTGTCCCTTGATAAATTTTTGATCAACATACTCTATATTAAATTTTGTAAGGATCATCACCCACTTTTCCATGCGACCAGTGAGAGTGGATTTTGAAAACAAATATTTGAGTGGATCATCCTTGGAGACAAGTTTAATCTGATGTGAGAGCATGTAGTGTCTAATATTTTGGGAATCAAACACCACTGCTAGACAATATTTTTCAATAGATGTATAATTAAGCTCATATCCTACCAAGGTTCTACTGATATAGTACACAACCTTCTCTTTTCTTGTTTCATCATGTTCAACTAAGAGAGCCCCTAGAGTCGTTGAAGTGGCTGAAATGTATAATATCAACGACTTCTCTACTATTGGAAACATTAAGACGGTGGTGATGCTAGATAATCCTTTAGTTGTTAGAACACTTGCTCATAATTCTAATCCCATTTTTCGGCCACACCCTTGTGAAGGAGATGTGTAAATTGTAATACCCCTCTGTTTTGATTCTTGTTCAAGTTGCTTTATGCTATGTTTGGTTGCAGTTACTTTGATACTGGATACATTTTGTTATGATGTTTTGATCGCTACTATTGAGCGACAACTATTATTGTGGGATGTAGTTATCTGATTATTGTTTCACATGTATTAGGGATTAATGATGTTGTAGAGTTAACATGAGATGTTATTATGAGATTACTGGATTATGATGGAAGTGTCAGTTTCAATGAGTGTATTGGTGAAGAGGACGGTTTCACATCACTTGCTTGCGAGCGCCCTGCGAATTCATAATTTCTTCTTCACGGTGTGTATTATATGCTGGATATATTGTATGATGTTGTTTACTTGGTTGCAGGATTGCAGGTACATGACATCGACTCCACCTGGCTTCATAGGTTTGAGCATGTCGATCCAACGGTTAAGTTGAATGGGAGATAGTACTAGGTAACATGTGTCAAGTTTACACCCTAGCCTTAGTGTGTCGTCAGTTGTATGTGTCGAGTCATTGTCTGTCTGACTTTGATGTTATTTAATTCTGAAGAATTCTTGATTTGGAAATAAATATTTAGAATAATTGCATTTAAATCATGTTGATGGTTATTTAATTTAAATAATGCAATGTGGATAAAAGTTTATATTTAAATTAATTAATTATATTTAGTTTATTTAATTAATTAAATTTAATCCAAGGGGGTTGAATTTAGTTATTAAATTATTTAATTAATTAATTAAATGTGATGCAAGAGAATGAAATGAAATAAAAGAATTAAAATTAAATTTGGAATTTAATTTCAACGTGTGGGAATTAAATTAGAAATTGTAATTAAATGTTTATTTGGGAAATTAGTTGCAACTTTGGAAATTAATTTATTATTTGAAATTGCATTTTAAAAAAGTTGAAATTGAAATTGAAATTGAAAATCTAATTTGCATGTAATGTGAATTAGGGTTGTATTAGGTATTTTTGATTTATAAAGAATATATGTTTTAATTTTAGGGCAGAAAGTTTTTTAGAAAAATACATTTTTACAGCAGGGAAGAAATTTTGGAAAATTTGCACAAGGGTTTGAAGAAAGTTTGATTGTAGAATTGATTGAAGGAAAGATTGTTTGCATTTGTTTGGTTTTGGATTGGATTCATTGGAGGATTGAAGAAAATTCAGGAAATCTTTGGAGGAGGCTTGCATCAGAAATTCATCTCTTCCTGTAGCTGCTTGTACCAGGTTTTCCTCTTTGTATTTTATTGTTCTTGATTGTTTTTTTAAAAATAGTAGTGATTAAAGATTTGTTTGTTAAATCTGTTTTAGAAAATAAATTTGATATTAGAAGAAAAGAATTAAACAAAGTTACAGCCTTCGCTTGTGAAAATTCTTGAGTGAAAATTGTGAAAACCTTATTTGAATTTAAATTATTTGGGGAAATCGATTTTTTTGTTATTGAAATCAAACATAGAGATTGAACAATGCATTTAGAATGTTTTTAGAAAATGAAACCTTTTGTTTATTATTAAAAAATGGATTTTAAAATCTGCAGTATAGTTATATTTTTCATGGTAAAATGGTCTGGTTGCGTCGCCTATAACTTCACTTACACAAACTGGGTTATTAGGAAATTTAAAATTTTTTTGCATTTTGAAATTTTCTTATCCCTCTCAAAAAATTACAAATACCCAGATTGTAGTTTTTGAGTTATGCTTGAAACATGAGACTGCTGTTAAGTTATTTTCCCATGGCTGCTCTAAAAATAAAATAATAATAAATTGATATTTATAAATATTAATATTTTATGTATTGTTATTATAATATCAAAATATTATTTGATAATATTTTATATTATAATTTATAATATTAAAGTATTATATTTATTTATATTATTTTAAATATTATTTGTATATTAGATTAGTGGAATTAAAATTATAAACGTATGGGGAAATTATTGTTTATTTTAAAATGGCATGTTAAAGTTTAATTGAAGGAGTTAAATATTTGATTTAAAGAATGCATAATTTAAAATTTAATTGTGAGAAACAATATGTTATTATATTAAAGTGACTGAATGTTTTAAATAGAAAATTGAATGAGACGTAAAATTTGGTTAGGAAATGGAGAGAGTTTACTTGCATGGATTTGTGTCGATTTAAAAGTAAATTAAGAAGTTGTTTTATTGATGAGGCAATCAATTATGTTATTTATTAATTTCTATTTAGATTAATTGAATCATTGTGATTGGATTATGAAAGAGATATGGATTTAGTATATCCAAAAGTAGTATCTTCCTCGTGATTATCTTAAAGGATTTAATTCTCTGTATTCAATAAAGGGAAATAAGTTTAATTGTTTTAGATTTCCAATAATGAAAAGGGAAATAGAGGTTATGATTATTTTAGATGATCTAGTTATCGTTTCTTTGACTTGTGAACACTACCTATTGAATGAGTATGGACTTAGGAAATCCAAATATTAGATTTGATTGATGACTTGAATGCTTTTGTTGCTATGTCGTCAAGTTGCATTGTGGGTTTTAGGATTTAGTGTTAGTCCTAAATTATAAGTCTTCCAGAAGAACTTAGATGATAAGGGTTGTTGAATCTTTATGCCATCCAATTGTTTTCCCTTGGGTAGTGCATGGCATCTTTTCAGTTTTACCCGGTTTTCATGAATGGGGATGTTTGCACCTCCTTGGTTTAGGAGCGGATTATGGGATCCGTGTCTCCTTGTATGGAGTGACCTTGTGATGTAGTTTCATCTTGTTGCCTCTTGTGAAAGGAGTGGACTATGTGATTGTTGCCTCCAAGATGTTTGGAGTGAGTTTCTATTATTTGTATCCTCCTTGTGTTGGAGTGGATTTTGATGCCTAGTTGGTATGCACTTGTGTTTCCCTTGGTGGATTGTTTGGGTGTGTGTTGTCGAATAGAAGAGTGGCTTTTGTTAGGGGCCGGAGCCCAAAGTGGTAAACCGGGTAACCTTCAAAAGTGAGTTAATCAAGTGATAATTAAATTAATGTACTTAGATGATTAGGATGCATTCACATTAATCAAGATAATTTAATCCTCACTCATAGACACAAGGGATCGTTTAGACTTGGGATGAGTGAGAAGGCCTAGAATGGCAAGATCAACTATTTTGTCCTTGCGAGAGGTAGTTGATTCCGCTTGAGTGAGTATGAGTGTTAGGATTCGGTTGAGGCCACCAGGATTTTTGGAGCCTATGAAGAATGCCCAGAGGAGATCTCATGACAAACCTTGCGATTACACTCTATCTAGGACAACTATTGTTCATTGTTTTATGTTTATGGTTCTTTGAACATACTTGATCTACTTTATGTCTGGAAGCAATGTGAGCTATGTCAGTGATGTGAATGTTGTATTTGAGTTGTACTGAAATTATACTTATTGATAGCATTTATTTGGTTATGTCAGTTTGAGTCAGTATGAGTCTGCCTTTGGTTAGAGGTAGTAGATCTTTGTCCATGTTAGTTTGTTACTATCTCCTAGCATGGGGGGTGGGCCTTCGGGTACCACATTGGTTGGGTGGAACATGCACCAAAATCGTTGGGTCCCCATTGATCTTCAGTACTTGGTGGCGAGACATCCAGATGGATAGCTTGCGGTTCTTGTTGTTATTCTTGCATTGTAATATTTTAACTTGTATAAGTTATTTTATCCCTCTTATGTTTATGAGGTGACATTATGTAATTGTAACCTTATGTACTATTGCCTCATTCTGAGAATGAGCGATGTAACTAAAGATAATGATTATGAGATTGTATTTTGGATGCTTACTTTATTATGTTATGTGGTATTCTTATGATGTATGATGTTTATATTATAAAGTTCATAATGCTATGGTTATATGTAATATGTATGTGTGGGTTTAAGTAATCCTAACCTTGTAGCCTTAGAGGTTATTGTTAATTAGTAAGTGAATGTGTATGCTAAATGCACTTTATAAAAAAAAAATTGGTTCGCTTATGATGTTAATTGCAACTTCCTTTAAGGTTACTTGACGGGGCATTACATGAATGGGTGACGCTTATCTACTAGTTTTGTAATGAACCTTCTGATGGATTGATGTTTCCCTTGTAGACTACGAATTTTCTTGAGGATCCGTAGTGGTCACATTTCCATGATTGCTTTGAATTTTCTCGGGTCCACTTTGATTCCCCTTCACAAAAAAATGTATCCCAAAATTTTACCTATGACTCCAAAGACGTGCTTCTTAAGGGTTAACCTTACCTGATACTTCTCAATTCTGTCAAATATTTTTTCTAACACTTCCAAATGTTCCTTGTTATTGATTTATCCAAGATTCCATCTACATAGTACTCTAGGGTCTTATGGATCATGTCATCAAATATTAATGTCATCGCTCTTTGATAGGTCACTCTAGTGTTCTTGAGACCAAAAATCACCACATTCTAGCAGTAGGTTCCTCACAGTTATACGAACATTGTCTTATGTTGATCTTCTGTAGCTATAATTATTTGATTATACCCCAAGAATCCATCTATGAGGGAAATAATTTCATGGCCAACTATCAAATCCATAATGATATCTATGTTTGAAAGCAATAAGTCATCTTTGGGAAATGACCTATTTAAATATATAAAGTCCATGCATATCCTGATGCCCCTAGTGGGTTTGGAAACTGGAACTAGGTTGGAAAACCACTTAGGATAATTGATTGGTCATATAAACCCTACATTAAGAATATTTTGTAACTCTACCTTGACCAACAATGTAATTTGTAGATGCATTTTTTGCAACTTCTACTTCACAAGCTTTTCTTGAGGATTTATTGTGAGATGATGGACAACCAATGATGTGTCTAGCCCTGGAATGTTTGCATAGGACCAAGAAAATTTGATTTTTTCACTCTAAGGAAAGTTGTCAAGTTGTTTTGTTCCTCATCATCTAGTGAAGAGGAATAGAATGTGACTTGCGGTGCTTCCTCTATTCCCACATTGATTGGCTTTGATGCTTCCATATGTAAGTATAGCTGAATTTTCTTGATCTGTTGTAATACTAGGAAGATTGAGTCCATCATCCTTGGATGCCTCAAAGAGGTTTTCACCATTGGGTGTGTCCTTTATTTTTACTGATTAGAAAGTGCCACAATGTGGTTTTCACTTGGAGATCAAGTATTGATTCTCAAATTTTCAATTTTATGATTGAGGGATTCAATCATATCACCATAATATGCTTGTGTATCTAGCTCAATGTGAAATCCTAATTTGTGATCTCCAAATGATATGCAATCTCAAAGCCCCATAAATTCAGAAATAGCCTCATCATTTTTGAATGAATCAAGAACTAGTGGTCCTTTTTGGTCCCATTTGATGAGTTGAGGATAAACGAGTCTTAGTTTGATGTTTTGGCTAAAGGATGTAAAGGATGTTGTGGTGATCATGAATATAGAGGCATCCTAAAATAATTCTATGATGTCAAAGATGAATTCGTTGATGTCTTCTTTATTCAATGTATTTATCCAAGAGGAAGATTCAACTTCGTTAATTAATGTACCCTTGCCAACAAGGGTCACACCTTTTCTTGAGGTGTATCCAAGACCAAGATTCTTTGGATGTTTCTTAGAATTGATAGGTTCATGCAAGCCATGCTAATTTAAACCAAGTTTTCCATATTTAGTGTATCCCATTCCTTTCATTAGCTAGAGTCCTTTGTTATTGTTATCCAAAGGGAGTGGAGTCTCTTCCTTTTTATCTTTACATATCCATTCTAATGTGGTATATTGATCTATGATTTCCTTTTTTAGATCTCCCCACTTTGTGAAGGGTATGATGCTATCTTGATTTTCTTAGTTACCTTGTCAATGTGCTAAGGTCTACCATAAGATTGAGAAGAAAGTGGGAGTTATCCTACAAAAAAAGAGTCCTTTAAGTTGTAATCCCCACAACCATTGTCCTTGATGGGCACCTTGATCTCCAAGATTTTTTGCATTGTTGATGACTTAGATTCAGATGTGGATGCCAACATGGATGGGTCAACATAGGATGAGGGTACTATAAATTCATCATTCTTGGGTACTTGTAGCACCTTGTAATACTTTTATTATAGTAAAAAGTCTCTTGATCACCATGAATAGTTACCTCTTTTTTATCATATGGAAATTTAATACATTAGTGATATGTTGATGCTACATCTTGCATGGCATGTATCCATGGTCAGCCAAGAAGGATGTTGTAAGGTAAATCAAGGTCTAGGACTTGGCATGTGGTCTTTGCAATGGACAACCTGCTTGTATAGGTATCTTAATTGTTCCCTCTAAAATCTGTTCATTGTCATCATAGGATTAAATAGTGACACCTTTTTCTTTTTCAATTACATCTTTAGAATAAACCGAGTTCTTTATAATTTGAAGGGTGAAAATATTTAGGCCCACACCTCCATCTACCAAGACTCTTTTGACCTTGTTCTTGTGGAAATAGACCTCAAGATGTAATGCACGGTTACAAGATGATTGTGATGGGAGGTCATTCTTAGTAAATGTGAGTTGATGGGTGGATGTTATGTGTCCAACCATACCTTGGAATTGATTATTATCAATATTAGTGGGTATGAAAGATGATGAAAGAGCCTTTTTATAGAATGTCCTTATGGGATGGAGAGATTTTTAATAACTCCAAGATGGAGATCTAAGCAAGGATTTTCTTAAGTTTATCTAGGAGACTGTAATATATGGGATTTGAACTTGATGGGGTTCTAGGTTGTGAAGGGGATCCTTGAATGGTTGCATCCCTCTTTGTGTAGTGACTCTGCACTCACCAGCAGAATTCATTTGATTGTGATTACATATATTTTATGGTCACATGGTCCTACAACATTTTTTCATAGATGTAATTGACTTGGTTATATACTTTTCCCTTTCTGGAATCATTACCCTTGTTGTGATCAAGCATCAGTGTCTTGTATATCCCAAAGTTATTATTTCCAGGTTGTTGATCGATACTCACCTCACCTTGATTGATAAGGTCTTGGATAACGTTATTTAGTCTCATACATTCAGTGTCTTATGTCCTTTGGTTCGATGAAACTCACAATGATCTCCATCTTTATACCAAGGAGTTTTACATGAGGTTCATCATAGTGTTTGAAATATAAGAGCTTAATTAGGTTTAATTGAATCAACTTGTGCAAGATTGTTTCAATAGGCTCCCCCAGGGGTGTGTACTTGCATCATGGGGGGTAACTATTTTTCTTAGGTAGTGGTCATCTCGGGGATTGGTATTGCTAATGTTTTTTCGATTTTTTTGTTGTTTTTTGTTTTCTTTTGGTGGAGAATTTAGCACAAATTTTTCATCAACAACACCATCGTTAGTAACGTTCTTATTTTTAGCCCATATACTGGGTTTGTCACTAGAACTAGATGATGGAAAATTATCCTTGTAAATTTGTGTTGCTCCTTTTATGATGAGGGCCCTCTCAATGTTAAGGCCTTTGGATACGAGTTCTTCAAATTTTGACACACATTGCATTCTTAGTTGGAAGGCTATATTAGTATCTACATTTCCTATAATGATTTCTACTTGTTGCCTATCAATTATAGGCAATTTACACTTGCTTGTATTATGTCTCCATCATTGTAAAAAGGATGCAAATGATTTACCCTTTTTTTAAGGGTATAGAGTTCCTCCAAGGTTATGTGTGCATCAATGTTGTAAGAGAAATGAGCTACAAAGTGATCTATAATCTCTTGAAATGTTTTGATTCCTGAAGATAGGTGTGAAAACCACTATATAGCTTGCCCTATCAAACATCTTGAGAAGAGATGTATAAGGTATGAATAATTGTACGATACTTCCATACATGCAACATAGAACTCTCTAATATGCTCCTCTAGACTATTACATCCCTTGTAATTGACAAATATGGGTATCTCAAAATTTGGGGGAAATAGTATCATTGTGATTCGTTGATCAAATGGATAAGGACATAGATCTTGGACCACATAGGAATTTTTAGTCTTTCCCATCTGAATGTCTTTTATTTTTTGCATTAATGTTTGTATTTGGGATGATATGAAATCTTGAGGATTGTTCAATGGTGGAGAATACATAGTGTATTTCAAGATGGTAGATGAGTTATAGGTTGGATTTTGATATGACAATATGTTGGTGTTATGTGTTGTATGGGGTGAATTGGGGGTTGGTTTGATATTGTGGATTTATGGGTGATGAAGGTGGTGGTGTTTTGTATGATCCATATTGAGTTTGAGACATGACATTTGGTTGGGAACTTGTGTATTGTTGTTGTTGAGGGTTGTATTGCAAACTTTGTTGGTATTGTTGTTGAACAAGCAATTGTTTTTGTTGGGCTTTTAACACTTGGTGTGCTTGTAATTATTTTTGTGATTGTAATGTCTTTTTCACTTGTAATTCTTATTTTGTGCAATATATTTTTTTTTTAGCAATATCTTGTTGTCTTTGAGGAGATGGGATGAGGTGTTGCGGAAGTGGAATGATGTTTTGATTTGGTGTGATGTATTGATTTTATAGGACAGTGTTATGAGTGGGTTGTTGATGTTGTTGTGGTGGAGGGATGAATTGACCTTGAACTTGATAAGATTGATATTGTGGAATTTGGATTTGTTACATTTGATGTTGCAAATTTTGATTTGAAAGATTTTGATTTTGATGTAGTGAATCTTGACTTTGATGTTTCCAATTTTGATATTGTGGAAGGACATGATGTTGTTGAAGATTCACTTGATATTATTGTTGAAGATTCATTTGATGTTGAGGCCCTTGATATTTTTGAGATTTCATTTGATATTATTGTGGTACTTGATGTTGGGACATTTGACTTTGAGATCCTTGATATTTTGTGACACTTGTTGAGGACCTTGATTTTGTTGAGGATGATGTTGGGAATTCCCTTGATATTTGGGACTCACTTGATGTTAGGAAATTTGATTTGGAGACCCTTGATATTGTTGTGACACTTGACCTTGATTTTGTTGAGGACCTTGACTTTGATGATTTTGAACACTAGGAAGATTGGTGTGAACATTTTTAGAATTATATGTAAATGGGAGATTGGTGTTTTGAGCATAAAATATGGGTGGAATGTTGGTGTTTTGAGGGATTATAGTGTTTTGAATGCCCACATTTATGTAATTTCCTATTTTTTGACCCAATTGATTTCCATGTTGATTGGCAATGTTTTTTGAATCCATCCTAGTGACTGTTGGTTGACTTGGTAAATTTGATGAGGATGATTTTGGTATTGGTTGTATAATGTTATGGACCAAAGGTTCACTTTGAGGAGCATGAACCATGGATTTAATGTTTGTATATGGTTTCTCCCTTAGTGCATTCACATAAGAAATTTTGGGAATTTTTTCACCTCCTTGTATGAGTTTGAGCAAGAAATGACTTTGATTTAGATTCAACATTGTGTTTATGATGTGAGTAAGACATGGATCTTGTTCCATATCAAGTCATTCTTTAGTGGTAAATTCTTGAGGGTTATTAGTAATGTCCTCTATGTGAAACCTTGTTTCTTGAGATGGTGTAGGGGGTGCTTGGTTATTCTATGAGGTTGTAAAGCCTCTAGGATTAAAATTGGGTATCCCAAAGATTGGTTCACTAGCACTAGAAATTTTTGTTGTAGGTATGTTTGGAACACTAGGATTTGTTTCCATTTTCCTTTTTCTCTTGTGTTGTGACCTTTTTGTGACCATAAATTTTGCATCAACCCTAGGAGATGTTTGATGTGAATATTTTTTTTTTATTAGAGAGAAAAACAGGCTTTGAATGGACCCAAAACCCAAACTAGGATGATCATGTTGCACAAAAAAAGAGACAAGAGTAACCAATAACTAAACAAATATAGAACCACAACCCAAATCAGCACCCAACTAGTTTCCAAACACATAAACAAGATTTTATAGGGATCTCAAACCCAAAGGTTTTGAAGGGACCATTAACCCTTTACAACCAGGTTTTAGTAGGGACCTTAAACTCATAGAAATCACCTATAACAGTCAGGAAATAGCACACAAGTCATTCAGTAGAATCAGAATTTTCAAACCACTGGTAGAAACAACCAAATCACAGCTAACCATAAGGGCAAAAAAAATAGAGACCAAAAACACTCGCTCTCCACCTCTATTGGAGAAGTCACCATACACTCACAACTCTAGCCATATACCAAAAAATCTAGTAGTTCTCTCGACCTCTATAGGAGAAAATACCAAGCTTATCCCTGCCACAACAACCACACAACACATACAAAATACCACTCCACCTAAATAGGAATGGAATTTTCCTTAATTGGGAGATGTAGGAGAGAGCCTTCAGCCAAAGAATACACCTCACCCAAAAAAGGAGAGGACTCCACCTCCATAGGAGAGGTCTCCACCTCACAAGAAGACCTAATACTCAGAGAGAAGTCTAAGAATGCAGCAAAAATAACGACCCTAGAAAACACCAACAACAAAAGAATTTGGGTCTTCAAAATAAACTTTGAATACCACCCAGTCCACCACACCTCTAGAGAAACCAAAACAAACTTCAACAAGAGGAGCTCCATTGAAAAATGTTGAACCAACACCATTACTACACATAGGAGTGTATTCATGCATAAAATGGAAAGATAACCATCAATTTAGTGAAAATATAGGTCCTACAATAAAGCATGGAAATCCCCCACACTAAGAGATCCCAATCGTAAAAAATGATCACCGAGAATCTTTTGAAGCGTTTCAGACACACACTTCCAACAACAACAGGGAGGGAAAACAACCACTCCACAAAAACCCCCAAAGCAAGATAAAAATTGAAGAAAAACCTCTTAAGTCATACCTGACACAAGCCTAGGCAAGATACCAATGAAAGCAAAGCACTAGAAGGAAAAAATATAACCCAATGCCAAAGAAAGAACTCCCAATAGGAGAACCAAAAACCCATACCCACAAAGGGATCAAACTAGGAAACCTTCCCCCATTCACAAAAGAGGGGTGAATAATTTTGTTGAAATTCCTTGGTTGCTTCAAATTTTTCTAACAAAGACCTTTAACAGGTTTAGGACCAATGATGGATGATTTTGTGAATGGGTGTAAGATATGAAACTCTCAATTTTTGACAAGAACCTAGACTCAATTTTTAGTTGTGGTTGATGTTGATGATGATGGAATTTCAAACCTTGGGAGTATAATTGTGACTCCAAGGTGAGTTTGTCCAAAATGATTTTTACCAATTCAACTAAATTCTTAGAAATAGATTATTTCCAAACATGAAGCTAAACTAGTTGATAGGGTGAAAAACTTAAGTCTAAGAGATTTGTGTCAAAATTTCAAGTTTCCATGTTTGATGTTAATTATTTGATGTTTGATCATAATTGAGAACCTAAAATGTGTTTTGAAAAGTTTCAAGATGTTTAAGACCATGAAATTTTGTTTATTTTTTTGAGTGATATCAATGAGCCAAGATTGTTTTTACATTAATTTGAAACTATTGAGTGTTTGTGAACCAAAATAAAAAATAGATAATGTTTTGAAGGTTGTTGTTTTCAAATTGTGGCAAAGGTTTCACTCTATTTTTCTACAAAGGTGTCAGTATTTGCAAAGGCATCATTTTTTAACACAAGCTTCAAACTGTCCAAATAGAGGCATCACTATTTTTTTTGTTATCCTTAACAAACACACCATGATGAAAAGAAATCAATGTTAAAAAAGAAGCACCATTTTGATAAAAAAAACTAACATATCATTTTGTGTAAAGATCTCACTATTAAGGTAAATGTGTCAATATATCCAAGGGATCTTTAAAATGTGAGTTGACCTAATTGTTTGATTTTTTGACTTTTGAAAATCACAATATAAATGTAAACTGACTCAATTAGGTAAATAAGTGTTTTTTACATGTTCTTCTTCTACAAGAATACACAAATTGGTGTCACAAGATCTTTGCATGAAAACACACCATGAAGTACAACCTTTTTAGTAGTTAAATCAGGTTTATCTTCTAAAAGTGGGATCACTGATAAAATACCACCCATAGAATGGGAAACTAGAGTATGTTCATGTACATGAAACACCTTAGTTTGGAATGAAAATTTCCTTGCAAGGATGTTTTCACCTCAACTATGATTAGTACATAGCAAGTAACTTCATGGGACGATGTTATCTCACTGCACCACTAAAAATAATGGTTCGTAGTGGGTAGATCATCAGTGAACACCGTAAGCTACATAGACATCTCCTTGAGGAACCAAAAAAACATAGTCCCCTAGAGAAATTCTAGTACACTACATGTGCGGATCAAACTATAACTTTCACTCTCATCTAATTTATATAGCGCACCTGTAAACACCACTTGAGGTCAAACCCTTGAGATCTTCATAAGGATGTGTCTCAAGGTAGGCCTCCTACTTACAAAATAAAGAATGATTGACGTTACTATTTCTCTTCACCCAATATTGTACTAGGCACGAGGGGAGAGGATACATAGCAACTTCCTTCGACTAACAATGAACATGAAATACAAGTTCAAGATGTTTCTCTCCAACCAAGATCACATTAAGCATGAGGGGAGAGGATAAAAATCCAAAACTTGACCAAACATGGTATACAAATCAAAAAATTATTTATTTTAGGTGCACCAAAGTAAATTTTTGGTTTATTGTTAACCCGATATAAAAGATGCAATTTGTTTATTCTTTTAAAACCCAAATGACAAATGTAAGTTGATTGTTCAATTTTATGCCCAAAAATAGATGTGTGTTCATTTTAATCCCAAAAATAGACGTGTGTTCATTTTAAGCCCAAAAATAGATGTTTCTAAAATAATAGCTCCTTAGTGATTAAGATCAATTTAGATTCTAACTCCAAGCTAAGTTACCTGCAAATAGTTATCCTCAAGAAATAGAAGATAAAAAAAAAACAAACAATTAGGATTAGATATGAAACCAAATTGAAATGAAACCCTAAAACTTAATTCCCCTGGTATACCTACAAAGGCATCTCTTTTTCAAATAGAAGCGTCAGTTTGGTGATTTGTGGAAGCATTGGAGTTTGGAAAATGTGTAACTATTTTCATATGTGTCAGCCTTTAACTTGCAAAGGAATCACCATTTTCAAAAGCATTGCTTTGCTTAGTTGTGAAGGCATTGATTTGCTTCCTAAACCTACAATGTTTGAAAAACTCAAACAAAAAGAAGTTAGCTAAAGGTTTGGGTCCCACCAAGTGTGCAAAAATGTAACATGGTTAGGTAATATGATCAAATACAATTTAAATAAACCAAGTAAATAAGAAATTGACCACATTAAACCATATTCAATGAGATTATTTACAATTACTAAATAATATGCAATTGAAACATGAAACGCCAATATAATTCAAATCAAATACCTAATTAGTATTGCAAACCTCAATCTCATTGGTGGCTTAGTGTTGGAACTAATGTGGAGTTCTTAGCTTCAAGCCTATTCCATGGTTGATGATGCAAAATCTTCAAAATTTGATGATAATGGTGAATATGAAATCCTACATAATAAGGTTGCTTGAATGGTTGTGAAATGAGAATTCATGTAAAATGAAGACTATTTATAGAGTTTTGAAATTAATAAATGTTTGAGATTCAAATAAAGGGTTGATATTGTCTAATGACATGGATCAAGGATTTTAATCAAAGGTCCAACTTGTTTTAGAAAATATCAAATCCCTTAATTTTAGGAGCATGTGAGGGATATTTCCATTTAGTGGGAAATATTTGAATTTGCAAAGGAATATTCCATGAGAATATTCTTTGAATGATTGGAGGAAATATTAGTCAATAAAACAATTTAAAAATTATTTAATTGTACAAGTGGAGGAAATTAAAAACTTTAATTAAACAATTAGGAATTATTTGATCAAAGAGGATTTATGATATTTAATTAAATAATTTACATTATTTAATCAAAAGAGAAGAAAAATTAGTATGAAGGATAAATTAATTATTTGATTAATAGGGGAAAATAGTGAATTTAATAAAACAATTAACACTATTTAAATAAATAGATGAAAATAGGTAAGAAAAGAGAGAAATGGTGTTAATATGTGAAATCTTGGTGTGTGATACGGTCAAGAAATTTTTAAGTGTCTGTAGATCCAAATAGAAAAGGTTTCCAAATCATTAAGAACATGGGATTCATAGGCCATGGTAGCCTTGGTCTACATCAACAAGGAATAAAATAACCCATTATTCTAGAGAAACAATAGAAATACCAAGGGCTTGGGTATGATTCACAAGTTAATGCTACCTCTAACATTCAAAGTATCCCTAGTGAGGTAGTTTGATTTTCTCCCATGGTTAATAATTCTAATGATGATACCATTGAGGACTCTCCCATGTACATCATGAATCTATTTGAGAACGTATCCATCAATACCATCATGAACTTATCATTTACCTCACCTTCATAAGATAATATCCTTGAACTTGTTTACCCTCAATCATCAATTGGGACCAACAACAAGCACCAATTTTGGACATATTAAAAAATGATGACACTATTGTTGAGTTTATGGGACTTAGAGATGTCATACATTATAAAGATCACAAAGAATGTTTTGATATATCTTGATTTGAAAGAGTAGTATGAGGGGAAATTCAGACCCTTCGGTTGTAAAAGTGAAAATATAAAAATAAAAAATAGATTGCCTAGTAAAAACCACAATGTGTCTCTTTTAGATCAAGAAAAATTTAAAATAAAGGACGTATCCAAGGTTCAAAAATTCTTTGATGCACCTTAGTATGGAGGATTTGACCTCCCTATTATCATTAATAATCAATATAAATCAACATTACTAGTAGAAGACTCAAAGAAGATCAATGTTAAAATCGTCTACACTCTTAAGATTACATTCTATGCAGTGTCTCTAGATCCTAATGAGAATTTTTTTTTTTGCATCATTACTAGAGGAACAAAAAATAAAATTTGTTTGGTATTACACTGACATGTCTAGATTAGATATGAAATTATTGATCCATCACTTAACAGTATATCCAAAGGTAAAACCAGTGAAACAAAAGCTATGTAAGATGCATCCACAAATTATGCTACTTGTCAAAGTTGAGCTATAAAAAATTTTGGATGTTGGTTTCATAAGACCAATAGATTATCCATAATGGGTGTCTAATATAGTACCTATTTTCAAGCCCATTAGTGGAATACACATCTTCATAGATTTCAGGGATCTCAACAAAGCTTATTGTAAGGATGAATTCCCATTGCCTAACATAGACATCATAGTGGATTTGACAATAGTTCATGAGGCACTTTCCCTCATGGATATTTTTTAGGGTATAACAAATTCGTATAGCATAATAGGACCAACATAAGACAAATTTCATATTCCCTTGAGGTACATAGTGTTGGAATTTCATGGAATTTTGTCTTAAGAATGTAGGTGCAACAAATCAATAAGCCATGATAGTTATCTTTCATGAAACATTTCATGACATTATGGAGTAATATGTAGATGACTCATTGAAAAATCAGTCATAAGGAAATGAAATCTAAAGGTTCTAGCATAGATATGTTATATACAAGAGAAGTATCAAGTAGGGATTAATCTAAAGAAATAAAAATTTGGTGTCTCTTTAGGAAAACTATTCAGATACATAATGTATCATAGAGGTATGGAAGTGGACCCCAAAAATTCAAAGAAACTATTTATATGCCTCTTCCAAGAACTCTAAAGAAACTTTATAGTCTCCAAGGGAATCTATAATCCATAAAAAGAATCATAGCACAACTAGAAAATAAGTGCCACCCATTTACTCATCTCCTAGACAAGGATGTCATATTCAAATGGGATGATAAATGTCAACATGATTTCCAGTAGCTTAAGGATTACCTAGCATCACCTCTAGTATTAATGCGTCCAAAATTTTATATAGACCTCTAATATTATACATCTCAGCCATATCTACAAAATCAGGCACTCTCCTCACACAACACAATGACTCTGAGAAAGAGAGAGTGGTATATTACATTATTCAAAATTTAGTAGGCTCTAAGCTTAACTATACTCCCATTGAGTGAGGATGCCTAGTAGTCATCTTTTTTTTCATAAAATCTTACACTATATGCTAAATCGTCAATCTAATCTCATCTCTAAGGTAGATCCATTAAAGAATCTACTATCAAAAGCAACACTCATAGGACGCATGTATAAATAGGCCATGATAGTGAATTTGACATAGAATATATAGAAAAAAAAGATATCAAAGGGAAAATCATAGCAAATTAGTTAGTAGAGGCACCATTACTTGATGAGAATCATCTCATATCAGAATTTCCATATGAGGTAATCTTCACCATCACTCCCACAAGTCAATGGAAGTTGTAATTTGATGGATCACACACCCAATATGGTTCAGGGGTAGAAGTCCTATTTGCATACCATAGTCGTATTAGCTAGATTCACATGAATAAATAAAATATATGAATATTAATCATTAATTACATGAATAAAGATGGCTATATAATGGAATATAAAATATTTACAAGTTTATGGTGATTTGCAGCTAGTGGTTCGACAAGTCAATGATGATTATTATAAAAAAGATGATAAATTGTTTCAATACAAAATAATGGTTGATAGTTTCAAAAAATAATTCACTACTATCTCATTTGAGAAAATACCTAGAATCAATAACAGGGTTGCCGATGTTATGAAAACTATTGGGTCTCTCTCGGACATGCCTAATAATAGTCAAAAGTGTGAGTTTATGGTAAACAAATTATTTTAGCATTCAATGTTCCTAAATCCAAATTTGTGTGTGAAATTGGTCCCAATTCCCCTTGGTACCAAAAAATTTACACTTATCTACAAAATGGCACCATACCACCTAACCTTACCATGAACCTTAAAAAAAACTTTATACGTCGATCATCTCACTTCACCATTCTTGGTTACATCTTTTACCAAAAGATTATTAATGGTACATTACTTAGATGTCTTAACTCAAAAGAAGCTAAAAATGCCCTATGTGAGGTACATGAAGGTGTTTGTGGGTCACATTATAGCGGCCCTACCCTTGCTAATAATCTATTGAGGATAGGATACTATTGGCCTACCATGGATCAAGAAGCTCAACAATTTGCTAAGGAGTGTTTACAGTATCAAAATCATGGTGATCTTATTCACACACCAACGTGCAAGAGTTACAACCTATCACTACACCATTACCCTTTTCATAATGGGGACTCGACCTCATAGGATTTTTTTTTCCCATATCCTCCAACAATCATAAGTTTATCATAACTTCCACTGAGTACTTTACAAAGTGGATAGAAGCCACCCCCTCACCTATGTTACCAACAAACAAACATCTAAGTTTATCCTAAATTACTTAATTTTTCGTTATGGTGTCCCCCATTCCATCATCACATATAATGGAACGCCCTTCAAAAATCAAGATGACCAAAATTTATTCTCTCAATTTCATATCCAACATCACTTTTCCACACCATATTACCCCCAAGGAAATTATCAAGCTAACAAATTTAAAGCTTAAGAATTTAATAAACTATCCTAAAAATCATCAAGAAGGAAGTTAATGGTGTTGGTCATGACTAGAACCTCTAGCTTAATCCTTCCTTATGGGCCTATCATACTAGTAATTGAATGCCTATAGGTTCTACACCATTTTCCCTATTTTATGGCATCGATGCAATATTTCCTATCAAGGTCAAACTTCCTTCATCAAGGTTTCATTGTAACATCTTGTTGACAATGAATAATATAGAGTATCCAAACTACATGAGCTAGAATTTCTAGATGAAAGATGTGTTAGTGAACTTAATCACCTTCAAGCTTACCAAAACTGTCTTCATCATAGTTATAACAAGAAGATCAAGAACATAAACTTCCAAGTAGGTTATCTATTCCTCAATAAAAAAATAGAAGAACCAACTAGATCAAAGACAATAAAGGAAAATTTGAAACAAATTGATCAGACAATTTGTAATCACAAAAAGCTATGGCTTAGGAGCCTATCAAATAGCTATGCCTAAATGTGATAACTTACAAGAGCCCATAAATATTAGTCGCCTCAAGAATTTCCATGCTTAAACTCATCAGAATATCCCATCAAAAATGCAAAAAAAAGTTAATAAAAATAGTAAAGATAAAAAATCATCCTATAGTGAAAACCACTTCGATGATGCTTTGGACAAGTTCCTTGGTGAAAACATGGAAAACATGTGTCATACATAATGATAATTATGTACCATCTATTAAAATATTTTTTCCATATCCATCCATAATAAATCTAGCATCTCATCCATTCCCATCCATTCATCTACCATATTTCCACCTACACACCTAGCAAGGCTTGGTAATTTATTGATATCTAGCATTACCCATACCACCTAATATTATCCTAGGAGCACTCCATCCGGTCTATAATAAAATGATCCTACATCTAATTGGAGGCATTTTCCTAAACCTAGTAGTTAGATTGGATCATTGTTCATTACCATAAATCTAAAAATTTAAAAACATCGAATAGCCAAAAATCCAAAAAAATTCAAATAGTAAGAAATCCAAAAACATCCAAATAATCAAAAATCTAAAAAACATCCAAATATCTGAAAATCCAAAAATATTTAGATATTCAAATAGTCAAAAATCCAGAAAATCCAAATATTCCAAAATCCAAAAACATTCAAATATTCCAATTTTTTTCAAAAATAGTCTCAAATATTCTAACAAAAATCCCCAAAAAATATTCAAATATTCCAAAAATGTTCAAAAATAGTCTCAAATATTCTAACAAAAATCCAAAAAAAACATTCAAAAATTCTAAAAGTTCAAAAAAAAAATCAACACAACTCATCAATCCACAATAAAATCATCATCCATAATAAACATATCATCACACCCATATTTGGTGAAGTAAGAAAAAGAAAATTTGGCAATCATTGAAACCTGGAACATTCATGAAAAAATTACTAGTATTGATCATTGTTAGAACAAACTCGCTACCTACATACCAATTGCCTAAAGAATCTAATTCAAAATCTAACATATTTTTCTTAACAAATAGATCATTCCTATAATAGGAACGATTATGGATCAATAAGTACAATCTCTTGAGCAAGAGATATTATAGCTTTGACATGTTTTATCAGTCAATCTTTTATTTATTTATATTTTGTCTCATTCCATTACTTAGTCAAAGCCACCTTGATCTTCAATATATTGGTGTGTCTAGCATGGTCATTTCTTTTGTCTCTTGTGTTTGTGGCATGTTCTTGTAATACTACCATGTTGAATACTTTCCTTGTGTGTTTAGAGATGGTCTCAAGAAATATAACCTTTGCATATCAGATTCTTTATACCTTTTTTTCATAGGCCTAACTTTCTTTGAAGCTTAGTTCTCTCGCATGATCAAACAAGGTTTCCATATGTCAATTATAAACAATGATCCTCATATTTATTTGTAGTGTCAAAGTCCATACAATAGATATGACACCACCCCGGTTCTTCATATCTTGGTGCATAGTATCTAATTGCTATATCAAAATAAGGATTACTCTACATTCTTTAACATAACCTAAAGAAAACAAATCATCTATCCCATCCCATATTCCAATCATAAAAATCTCAATTAATGCCAATAGCTATAGCTTTAATTGATATTTTATCATCATCCTTTATTCTATCTATCTATCTAATCATCTATCCATATATCCATCATTATCCAAAAAATCATTTCTTCTATCCTACTCACCATACTAACTATTATATCCAAGTATAATGACATAAGTGAAAATATACATCGTATCCTACATCCATAAAGCATCAATACCATCATAACATCATATATCCTAAATCATCATAGCATCACATCATGTTATCATCTAATCTGAACATCATCAAAATCCATCATCATACATCATCATATAATCACATAGAAAGCATACATCAAATCACAAAGACTTCCATCACATGCAAATAAACATCATCACATTTGTATCAAAATCTAGTCTCATCTCATATATGCATCAAAAATGTGTCATGATACAAAGTCTATATATATAAATACCTAAACAAAGGAGATATCAAGAGCCATGAATGTATAAATTTTCCTCCAAGCATATCAAAATGTATCTACATAAAAATATTTGTACATCCATCACATGGAACTCCCCTTCTCTTCTTCTTGACTAGGAGAAGGTGGATCTGGAGAAGCCACCTACTACTTCACAACTTGTTATTCCCCTGACCCCTATACCATTGAATGCAACTAGTTTTTGTGGAACTTGTGGTGAGTGTCCCACTAATCCTCCATTTGACCTCCCTACAAACACCCCTATTGCGCTCCTTGCAAAGAACTTGGGATCTCTCTTCCCTATAGGCACTACAACCTCATATAATGTCCTATAATAAGTCACCTCTTATGTCAATACCCTTGTATCAACCACATATCTATCCATGGATACCATAGTATCCCCTCGACCACCACCCACTACCTCTAGCTACTATTAGTGTGCTCTCTACATCTCACGTAGTAGTCAACTAAGCCACCTAATATCTACATGAAATCGAAAAGATATCTTTGCATCTCACTTGGTGATCCTCTAAGCTAACTATATCAAGAGGATATCCCTCTCTGTCATGTACCTATCTGTCTCCCTTTGGGCTTGATCATGATTTGATAAGGAAAATTTCAATCACACACCCATACCTCCATCATCTCTCCTCCTCTACTCATATCCTAATATATGATCATCTCTTTCCACTATAACTACCATTGATTATACCTATTCTCCCAGTTATCCTTGTTGTCCCTTATCTCCTTTGGTAGTTTTCTCTACCCACTACCACACTTAATGAGCACTAACTAGCTCTCTCTCCCATATTTTTCCTTTGATAGCACCACCATCTGGGTGTGTGAATCTCAAGGGTCTTTGTATTTCCCACCATGTGTCATAATTTGGGTTATTCATCACATCCTCTGCTACTAAAGACCAAGCCCATTGAAGCATCCCCGATTTAACAAAATTTACAATGGCCACTTAAGGGCTAGCCATTGATCCCCACTCACCTATCGCTCGCTATGTGTGAGTAAACAAAGTTACATCATCTATTGTACTTGGCACATCTTGTACCTCCCCTAACCATCTCTTGACCCTATCAAGAATATATTTCTTGAGTATATCAAGATTTTGTGCAATAAGCCATTGAGTCTATTTGTAGTATGGTATTTTTCCACCATCATCATCCCATGCCTCACACTAAATCCATGGTCACCAAATGAATGCATACATATCATCGATAACTCTCCTCCAATAATCTAGATCCCTTAGGATTTGTTTATTCAACAAGATATTATAATGATACACATAAGGATCTTCGACATGTTTATCAACCTATCCAAATAGTCACATGATAATGATACTCTACCATGCCCATACATGTAGAAATTTCACACCAATTGATAAAATAGTAGCTGACCTATACACCACCTAATGCATATCATGATAGAGGTGTGCTAGTACACATGGACCCCATGCATATACTACTTTATTTGTAAGCATATAATATAGGACACAGCCCCATCCAACTAAGAATACTCATGATCACCTATCTTGTGTGATAAATTCTAATATCAAACCTCCAATAACCAGAGGGAGATTGTCATAGAATTTGATCACTCATTACAATGCCATATCTTCATCCTTTATGTCAAGATCCTCATTATGGAAGACTCATAGTAAAGACTCCTTACTACTATTGGTGTCATGCAATACTTAGCATTTGTCAATCAGGATCCTTAGAATCCTCTATACATCCTTGAGTGTGATGGTAGCCTACCCAACCAACAATATGAAAGAGCATGTCTCAATGTGCCACCTCTCAACAAGGGAAGTCATAAAGGCCTTATATGTATGAATCTTTGCCATGAAGGCAATGTGATATAATCTGACAAATACCAATAAATCAATGTACATCTCGCTTAGATAAGATATGTGGAAATTTTTTAGGTCAACGCTCCTTCAACAATATAGGATCTAATATAGCCTATAAATATAACACCCACAACGTCAATTTGTCAAAAACTTGAGAAAATATGAAATTTTGCAGCTCTTTGTTTCAATTGTGACTTGACAGATTTTTACCAGTCATTTGTGACCTATTTTCAAATGCATCAATTTATAACAATCAAATACAAGTCATTTTTGAAAGGCATAGTGACATCAAAATCATATGTGAACCAAATTTCAAATGCATTGCACTTTGTCAAATGTAACTCAACATTATCAATTATGTTGCATTGGTTTCAAACACGTCACATTAGCTTTCAAAAGCATCAATCCTAAACCGATGATTATTGATTAAAGGGTTTTATACATACTAGTGAGAGTACTCTAACATGCCACTGGAACTGTTGTACTCTATCAGCTTGGTGAACTATGTGTGGTAGACTAGCCATTTTTGTAGCAGCTCCACTCAAAAATCTCTCTCAAAGCTCTAGAATTTCTAAACTAGGAGGATGCATATGAGTTGAAAATGACCGCCAAGGGCCTATATATAGACTCAAAAACCCTATATTCCTTCCATTCCATCCCATTTTATTCATGTCCTATCTAACTTATTATCAATTTCCTCGCTATCCTGAGCCCATTTTTCATCCCCTTCTCACCAAACCTATCCCATTTTCCTTTCGTTAGCCCGATCTGAGAATTATTTTTATTTTTTAGATGATCTCTCAAGGGAGGAACCATCCTCCCATCATTCATTTGTCTATTGGGGTACATTGGGGTATCAAAATTACTAAAAAAATTCCAAATCAGCAACATGTCTTTGAAACAATGTATTAGGTACATTATCTCAAAGAGGGGTAAAATATAAACACCTAAAAATGTCTAACAATCACATTCATATAATGCATCATTTTTAGTCATTATTACTCATCACCCTATTTCATCACATTTAGTTAAATAATTTCCAATTATTTGATTAAAATAACCTATTTTCCTATAATAATTAAATAATTTTAGTTATTTAATTAATTCATAATATTTCCCTACATCACCTTCAATTAAATAATTTTTAATTATGAAATTAATTAAGTAATTTTCCTTTATCCAATTTAATTAAATAATATTTATTATTTAATGAATTTTAAGATTTCCCTCTCATTCACATAATTAAATAATAAAATAATTATTTAATTAAATACCATGCATCCTTTCTTCTCTCCCCATAATTAAATATTTTTTAAACTAGTTAATTAGCTGATTTTATTTCACAATTAAATCATTTATTTTAATTCATTTAGTTGTATATTCTCTCTAAAAAAAGAAATATTCCAAATTCAAATTTGAAAATATTATCCCTCCAAAAATCTAAAAATATATCCCTGAAAATAAGGAAGGAGTTTCAATTAACTAAACTCTTCCTCAATATGCATGGCCTCTCCATCCTTCATTTACTCTCAACCATTGATCTAATCTTTCAATCTCGGTCATTGATCTAATATCTTGAGATCTATAAAACAAGCATTCATTCCTCATTAGTCCTCCTCCCTAATCTTGATCAAGTCTCTCCAATTTTCAAATTAAGGTCCATAGCACATCATCAACCAATCTTTTGCAAAATTAGGTTATATTAAGCATGAGCAATCCACATATCTTCAAGCATAATATTGAAAGGAAGTTGAGTGTAGAAACACTTCCCTAATGCAAATAAATTAGGATAGGGTTGCAAAAATTTGTTTCAAATCCTTTAACTTTTATAGTTAGCATTCAAGAATGCATATCTAATTAGTTATTTGAGATTTAAAGAATTAAACCGTACAACATAAAATTTGCATGGGAAAACCCTTTTAATAAAATACCCACACACCAAAGCATAGATCAATTGTTTTACTACAATAAAATATTACAATACAAGTCTCAGAGTCTGTTATTCTAGGTGTTGATTCACTGTGATACAATATTCTAGATTGAATCCGATAGCACAATGACATTTAGATAATACAATCACATTACAATGAAAATATCCACTAAGGCATCAATATATACTTCTCATACATGGGTGTAGAGCACTACCATGTGTCAATCACCTAGTCCCTGCATGCATGTAAAATGAAACCAATAACATGCATGAGTCTCAAGTGGCCCAAATAGCAACCTATCAAACATGCGCATACATGAAAGAACATGCAAGAACATGCAAGAACATGCAAGAACATGCAAAAACATGAAAAAACATGCAAAGCTTGCAACTCAAAAAATTAAGCAACCTCCACCCCCCCGGACCCATTGGCCCGGGCTCCCTCCAGAATCCAAGGAATGACAAATAATTACCTTGACCTATTAGTGTGTAATAAAAAGGTGACATCCGCGTCTCCGCTTGTTGGTCCTTTCTAGGGGGGTAGGAAAGTTCTCGTTTTAATGTGTAGCATGGGTGAGGGGATCCCATTGCCAGTAAGGAGATAGAGAAGACTTGAGCCCAATGTAGAAAACTATAGCACCAAAGGTATAGTTAGTGCTTGGGGAAAGGAAGAGTCGGTGCTTGGGGACAATGCTTCCTCCTCTTCCTCCCCCACTTGACTTGGTATCGAATGGGTCGAGATTAGTTTGCATTGAAACTTAGGGCAGACCTGTCCATTTCTTCTAGTCATTCTTTAGATACATAATTATGCTTTAGCATCAGATGCTCGGTAAAGCTTTGAAAAGTCTACTCTTCAGGATAGAGTCAATTGGAATGACATATTGACCGAATGGAGGTAAGGCATTAGGTAAGGGGTGAGTTAGTGTGTTACAACACTTCTCGTTAGATCTAGGGTATTTAAAATGCACTTGATTGATACATTAAGTTCTTAGACCATTATGTGATAGGTACAAGGTACGTTAAGTGTTTCTTATGAATACCAGAAAGGAACAAAAATAAGTAAAACAATAGAAAAAATTGCATCAAGTCCCCGCAAATTATAGTAAGAAAAATGGGTGAGTTAACCCAACACAATCTCTAGTCAGATGTGTCACCCCGCCCTTTAGAATAGTAGTGGAACTCGCTGAAATTTTTGAAAAGAGGTGACGCAATAAGTGAGTTAACCCATTTTCTCATTGGGATAACCTCAAAATAGTGTAGGGATAACATTTCTTATTTTATAGTTAGCTCAACTGGGAAATTGATGAAAAGAGCATTGATTCACCAACATAGATTGGATTGTCGGAGTTGTCAGAGTTACTTATCGAAGTTGTCAAAGTTACTTGTCGGAGTTGTCAGACCAAAAATATAAGTAGAGGCCAAGGCATAGGTTGGTACAAAAACATAGGTGGCAACATAGGTCGCATCCCTTCTAGTAGTTTCAGATCCGAGTATTGTGCTGGTGTATATCCCAGTCTTAGAACTTGTTGATCAAGTAAAAGCCTAAAATTAGCAATTGTTGCGGTTTAACTTGCATCTGAGAAAGAACCAACAATAGAAAGAATAGGAGGTAGCATTCCTTCCTCTAGGTCGTTCTCAAAAATCGCTATCCCTTCTAGTGAGTTCTAAACCATCTATGCATGTCTATATATGATACCCTGGGCTATTTATTTCCCCCAGACCCATCAATTAGTAGATCCAAATCCAAAACCAATAGTTTCAAGGCCATTGCCCACAGTCAGTCAATAGCTTGGTGCAGAGCCCGCATAAGCAGGGATAGAGATAGAGACAGGGACAAAGCTAAGTGGGAAGGAATTAGTAGTAGCTTCAGAAGCTATTGCATTTTCCCAAAATTAGTTCATCGAGATCCAACAATAGAGCAAGAAGTTTGATAGCTTGTTGAAAATCCAGTTCCATATCCAGACCCACACCCAAGAGCAAAGCCATAAGAAGTAGCATTTACAAGTGAAGATCCAGATAGACCCATAGCGATATGTCGAGAAGACTCCATCCATAAGGTATTAATTGCTTCATGGATTGGATGGATTGACAATGATTCCTCGAGCCAGATTAATGCTATCTCGCTTTCATGTTCATGCAACTATGTTCATCTGGATTAATTAACCATTATTTTCAGATTTCCCTCAACTGACTATAGCAGGGGTAGCACTCAACCTTATCTATATATGAAGAGATAGTGTTATTAAGCTTCCAAGACAAAAAGGAATCTACCCTCACTGCATTCAGGGAAGATTCCAAAATATGTCTCACTGTGTTCAGGAGGCTCATGTCTCTTTCTTACACGAAGTCAAATGCCTCACTAGCTAGAGATCCAACAATAGAGCAAGAAGTTTGATAGCTTGTTGCAAATCTAGTTCCATATCTAGACCCATACCCAAGAGAAAATCCATAAGAAGTAGCATTTCTAGGTGAAGATCCAGACAAACCCGTAGCAATGTTGAGAAGAGATTTGTCCTTCTAGTCGAGAAGAGCTCCATCCATAAGGTATTAATTGCTTCCTGGATTGGATGGATTGGCAATATTCCTTGGGCCAGGTTAATGCTATCTCGCTTTCATGTTCATGCTGCTATGTTCATCCAAATTAATTAACCATTATTTTCAGATTTCCCTCAACTAACTATAGTAGGGGTAGCACTCAACCTTATCTATATAAGAAGATATAGTGTTACTAAGCTTCCAAGACAAAAATGAATCTACCCTCACTACATTCGGGGAAGATGCCAAAATATGTCTCGCTGTGTTCAGGAGGTTCATGTCTCTTTCTTACATGAATTCAAATGCCTCACTAGCTAGTAATATTACACTACACTTCCATATAGAGGAGAGAAGGTTTTGTCAATGGATGATGGTCATTTGGTAAAGCCATGAAGTCAGATGCCTCACTAGCTAGCTAGTACTTCTATGGAATTATATCGGATGCCTCACTGCGTTCAGATAAGATGCATCGATATTACTTAAGTAATATGGATGCATCGATAGTACTTAAGTAATATGGATGCATCTACTTACTGATGGTCAAGGGCATAAATGACCTTCAAATGATGGAGGCCCTATTTGTTGATCTCCTCGGCCTTTTGAAGTCATCTTGTTGAGAAATCTTGCTAGTCCTACAGGTTTTAGGGTCCTACTACATACATAAAGGTCCTACCTTTAGAAGGGGAGCCAGGCATTTGACTCAATTTAGTTTATTCGACCACTTTACTCTATAAATTGACATTTTACCCTTTGAATTTCTTGCATAGAGGTCCTACCTTTAGGAAGGGAACCAACCATTTGACTCGATTTAGTTTCTTCCATTGTAGTGTCAAAGCATTCGTCTAGAAGCGAGATGTGGGGAAGGAACACAATGCATCATGACAAGAATCTATCTCCTTTAGACATCCAAGTGGCGAATGTAGTAAGGAGGTCGAGCCCTAACATCATGTGAATTAGATTTATTCTTTCTCCCTGATCGTTTGAGCACATAAATAACCTGATCTGATCTCTTTGTCCCACAACCATCCAATCAACGCATAAATGGCCTATCCCTTTTCATACAAGAAAGAGCACCTGACTTGGTCTATTTTTTTAGTTGGTCACATCGACATATCGATTGAATGAATCCCGATCAGGCCATTAGTCTATGGAAACAATCCCAAAAATCAAATGTAACCATCCAGCATACATCAATCCCGCATGAATCTAGATAAGTGTAGAATGAGAAAACTGGCATTATATTACCACTGGACCACCTAGCATTTGATACCTATTATCATAGGCATTGGATTACCACTAGGGTAGGGCAGAACCACCATGCATTTTGTCCCTAGTGGTCCAACTAGTAGTCCATCTCTATACTATTTAGTAGCAATTATCTAATTTAAGTAATAAGAATGACCTCCATGAATCCCAGATCGATGAGAGAGGTTTCCATCCATGTTTGATTGGTTGAGGAACCCTATTATTTTAAAGGGTGCTTGATTGATCGGGATAGGTCTGCTACTATTTTAAAGGGTGCTTGATTTCGAGGTCAAGCACTCAACTGATTACAAGTATGGGAGCACTTAACCAACTTCAGGTCTATTGGGTTTCACCATCACATTACCATCGTAGGTCATCACACCACCATCATAGCTAGTGATCGGCATGCATTAGCTCATGATTGAGATCGACCTTAAATTATATGGAAATCTTTTAATATGGTCGACCACGCGATCAATCAGTTGGAATCACGTGACCAATCAGTTGGAATCATCGATCAATCAATCAACTGGAATTGAATGTAGGTGATTCATGACCGATTGGAGGATGTTAAATCAAAATCACAAGAAATCAGAATTTACCTCGACCTAACCACCTATCGATCATATTGCATATGTAATATGATCGCTCTACAATAACCTCTCCCTTGACCTATCAATAAGCGCGACCTCTCCCTTAACCTAAAGCATAAATGACCTTTTCATTCGATCGAGGTTTATTGGCTCTTGGTTGAGGATCTTTAGGCACATAAATTGGTTTAGTAAGGGGCCAGGTTGTTCTAGTACCAAGGGTTGGTTTAGTGGTTCCAATACCAATAGGTAGGGTTTAGTTCCAGGGTTTAGTTGGTAAGAAAGGATGGCTCACTCATTCATATGGGTTTGGAAGGATGGCTCAACCAAAGAAGGAGGGTGAGGAAGCATAAAGAGGACTCACTTGCTTCTACCTCCCACCCCTGAGGAAGGAACTATCTCAACCAATGAGAGAGGAAGGATGGGTCACTTTATATAAGGTTATTTATCACTTTCCCATAATGGTTAGGAGAGATTGTTTGGAAGGAAAGTTATATAATGAAAAGGTAAAGAATGTAGATGCGGATTGTGCTTCTCCCCATCAGCCTAAATGTGGGTGCGGCTTGTCCCTCCTTGCATAACCTAGGATTTTATCTATTAATTGACCCTTTGTGTTGTATAGGATAAGGTTTGTGTTGTAAAGGAGTCATCCACGAGATCTATTCGGTGGAGCTTTGTGTTTTGCCTAGCTATTCTAGCTCTTGTAGGCCATATGGATAGCTATTCCCTAGGATGGATAGTTGTTACCTAGTGATATCTCTTCCGATGAGCTTTAAAAATCAATTGGTAGCTCTTCTGGCTAGGTAAAGCATAGCTCCCCTGAAGGTGAAGGGAGTAGTAGCTCTACCATAGGGGGATTCATCTCAACGATGCATAGCTACGATATTTTTCTGACCTCTGATTTGTAAT
Organism: Sequoiadendron giganteum; assembly: GCA_007115665.2. NCBI lineage: Eukaryota > Viridiplantae > Streptophyta > Pinopsida > Cupressales > Cupressaceae > Sequoiadendron > Sequoiadendron giganteum. Next base: position 292,424,346 of record CM021107.1, read on the forward strand.
CCCTTGGAAGGAAAAGTAAAGGTGTGTATTTGGCATAGTTATGTATGTCTAAATGGCAGTGAGTAGGGTGGTAGTATGAATTGATTATCTTGGTTGAATTTTCCTTACTATCTATTATTGGACTAAGAATAAGTCAGTCAAATGATCAAATGAGCCAATGCCTTAAGGGAACCACTCCTTAAGTACTCAAAGCTGGTGTCAAGGGATAACCTTCCATGGGAAATAGACTGTGCCATTGCACTCTCTACATTGAATCTCTTGCTAATAATAATATGTCTTACTTTTATACTCCCCTGTCATTATCTGTTGACTTCTTACTATGTGCTCCTCTATGTAAGAGTGTTGTAAACTGCTAATGTTGGGTTGTACTCCCCTATGATGAGATCTAAATCTATTATCCTTATTGTGGACTATGAGGTGAGTGAATCCTATGTAACTATTGTGTTCTTAGATTGGATAAGGCAGGTGAGAATCTTCATTGGAAGGCCTCTTGTAAATAGGATCTTTGTTGCCCTTATTTCCCCATTCCAGGTCAATATCAAGACAAAGAACTAGCCATGGAAGGACCTAGGCATGGCATGGTAAGAGACAAAGGCAAATAAATCAGTGGAAGATTGAAATCCATTTGAAACACCCGTTGAAGGGCCTGTCAAAGAAGTTCTTTACCTTGAGCTTCCAGTTCCAAATAAAGATTCAATTTATTCAGTTAGAGTTGATCCGGCAGTTATTGTGGGGGAGAAAGCAGTGGATCCTAGTTAACCACCACTGACATCAATAACACCAATTTCCTTTAGAATAGTAGGGCCCCGATCATTATTATGCCTTGTTATAGTGATTTCTAGCTAGTCTCTTAATAAGTTTTATCTCTCTCCTATGATTTAAGTGATAATACGTTACTCGAAGTGATACATGCATACCCATGTTTTTATGTAGGTTTTGTGTGATGATGATACCAGTACCATAGTGTACTAAGAGCAATGAGATTGACCTACAGGAAAATTTACTAACTTTGGTATTTTGAGAAAATTGTGAAAAACTGTTGCTCTTGCTTCTGCATATCTATCAACACTGCCTAATAATAGTCATTCCTTTATCCCTTGGTCCCCTGTCCATTGTCAGAGAATAGATCAAAATATCTCTTGTTCTATCTACTAGTGTCATACAAAGGCCTAACTAAGGTCCGACAAGGAGCTTGGCATGGTCAGTTGTATGTCGCATTCAATTTGTGTATACTTTAAGCCTAGGCAGAGCAATGGTGGCGGCTTTAAGGGGGTGGTTGTGAGGAATTCTATTGATAGTGTTGTATAGATTGGGAATTAGACATATATTTACAGTTCAAATGTTGGGCCATCTACGTAGTTGCAATAAAGAGCCCCAAGAACCAATTAGATCTTCATGAGTGCCAAGATGAAACTGAAATCATTCGCCTATCAACGAGGATATATTTAAACCTTTTTCTATTTATATTGTGCATGATAGGTAAAAGTTATAGGTACAAGAGTAAATGGGTTGAGAGCCCCACAATCACAATTTTCATAGTCTGAATTCTTCTCTTTCCCTTTAATAATGAGTCAACCAATAGTGATTCAATGGTTTCATCTCCTACAAGATGTAGTGGAGATCCTTGTAGAATCTTTGTTTCATATCTTTGGGCCTAAGTCATAGAATGTGGTTTGGTGGATCTGCAGTATGCAATTCATGGCTTAGCTTAGTAGCCAATGTAGTGGTTTGCATCATACATTTTATGGTGATCCCATTGAACGTAGTTGCTACAATTAGTCCCTTGGTGGGTCTCCATTCTATAGTTTCTTGGTTCTTTGGTAATTTGGTACACCTATTAGGTGTTTCCAAATGAAGAGCATGATAATTTGGATCAATGAACTGGAACCAATCTGAATTTCTTTCACTTATCATCCAGGCATCCTGTGAGTTTTTTCTCCCCAACACTTTAAAATTGTAGGGGTCATTTCGCAAATCATTTATCCCATGAAGAGGTCACCCCTGGGTATTAGATGTATATTATAATTCTTTGGTCAGTAATGATGATATGGGGATTCTGAAGTTGGCATTTTAACCACCCAATATGCTTTCCATGTCCACATGTCCATGTCATCCCGGGGACTTATCTCCATCTCCATTGACTTTGTGGGTGTGAAGGGGAGCACCATGTCGTTCAATCCAGTGATATACATACATGATTGATGGAAATGGAGCTTTTGTTGCTACTCTTGATTCATGTCAGACCCTACAATTCTTATGGGAACACCAGGTAGGGAGCTAAAAAAATTTGTACCTCGAACACCTATTCTGAATAAGGTCCTACACCGCAATTAAGGCTCGCCACTGATTGTTCATACTATGCAAAGATGGCAAGAGGGTTGTAATACCATCGATCATTATTGGCATTCACTATGAACAATGAGTAATGTGATGTTCTCCCAACTAGCACATAGTTTGATCTCTTAGTGATAGGGTCACTTGATGACCTAATTCGGCCATAAAGATTCTAATTCCTGTTTAAAAAATTGGTGAAAAGATCCCCCTACTATTCTAAGGAAAAATATTATGGTATAACTTGATGAAGAGGTCAAAATAATACTATAACTTAAAACAATAATTGAGACACTAATCAATCAACTAAGGACTAAAGAAATCACTAGGTATCTCACCAAGTGGAAGAACCCACTGGAAGAAGATGTGACTTGGGAATATGAGTTATTTTAATATGGTTTACCAAGTTGAATGAAGCGCCCTCTCAAAATGGGACCTTTTTATGGTGATAAGGCCTTTTGTCATCAATGTTCCCTAATAAATAGCATCCACACTCCTATTATTTCTACCTCTTCACCTACCCTGATATGCTAGGGGTATAGTTCTTTTATCTCTATATTTCCCTTCCCCCTTTGGGAATCTCTCTCCTTGGTTTCTTTACCAGTGGTTGGGTCCCTCTAAATATTTTTCTTGGGTAGGTCTCATCTTGAGATATATTATTTCTATGCAAGATCAACTACAACACCTCCTCCTTTCCTCCCTAGAACGTTGGTTTTGGTTGTCTCATCCTATAGACTGAAACTATGGGATCACCTTCTCGTCCACTCCCCCAACATTTTTATAGATCACCTCTTACCTTAGCTAATTAAACCCTAGCATTGTTTCCTATCACCTCTTTCCTTTACAAGTTTAGACATAACATTATCACATGTTTCCTTTGTCTATCACTAGTCAACCCCTAGCATTTTCTCATGTCACCATTTTTATTTATAAGTTCATCCCTACAATTGTTGCATGTGGCCTCTTTATTTTGCTAGTTTATCCCTAGAGTTGTTTCTTGTAACCTCTTGCCTTTGCTAGTTCCTCCTTAGCATTGCTACCCATTCCCCCTATGGATATAAAGGGCCTTCACTAGTTCATACCTAGTGTTTTTTCTTATCATTTGTTTCTTGCCTCTTATCTCTAATTCTTTCCCTCACCTTTTCTCACTTCCTATTTTCCCCTGCGAGTTGGTGTTGATATCCCCTAGGTGGGTGTCCCCTACTATTCTATGGATGGAAAGCCATTAAATTTTTTTGACAAATGCATAGCTTGCTTGAATTTTGAGATCATCATACCTCTTAGGCCATGGCTAACTTCCATCATGATCAGTAGCCTTGATTAGGTAAGTGCAGGTATCGCTTTGTTACCCTTTCTCTCATGTTTCCTTTCTACCATTTATATGATAATATAACTAGTGTATAATATATAGCTACTAAGACTGAGACTGAGCTATATGAACTTGGTATACCTCCTACTCCTACTCATACTTCTATTATGTTGGATCCCCAATAGTTGGTTGGTGGGCTTATCAACTGAGAAAATTTCATGGCTTGAAGCTGCACACTGGAAGCAAGATAGAGTTATTGTTACCAAACAAAGGAAAAGACAATGATAAAAAAGAAAAGGGATGAATAGTCATTCTTGAGCCAAAGGATATCTAGTTTCGTACCTCGTGTGCCCCTATCTACAGATATGGCCTTGTGAAAAAATGGCATAGGAAAGAGTTATCGTACCTCGTGAAACAAACTATTGTCCAAAAAAAAATGGCCTACCCAAACCATACAATAGGCTATTGAAACCCGTATACCTCATGTTGCTTCTATCGCTAGCTGTGTTAGGCTAATAATCCTCCATGAAGCCCCTACTATTATAAGGGGTCTGGTCATTGTTTTAAATAAATAGTCAAGTTTATGCTTTCAAAATAAATAATATAGTAAAAGGATTACCCAAAGAAAAATAAAATAGCCCCATACAAGTGAGAAGCGGTCTTACCCAAACCTTACCTCTTGAATGATTAACTGATACTGATGTGCCAAGCATTACTTATAATATAAATAGTTCTAGTGCTAGCTATCTCACTTAGTGCTTCCATCGATCACTATCTCACTTACTAATGTGCTTCCATGTAATACTTCCTTACAAGATATCTCATTGTCTATTGTGATTCCAATTAGAGCTCAAGTATCAATACTTCCAAGCAATAGAAATAGATCTTCCATCCATCGCTCAACAAGGAAATAACTTAGCAAATCTAGGTCTTCAACCCTCAATCCTCGAAAACTAATTGAAACATAGAAGCAACCTAACCTACCTACCTTGACTGATTAACTATGAAAAAATTAATGTCGCCATCTCAGTAGCTATATATTACACACTGGTTATATTATTAAATAAATGGAAGAAAGGAAACATGAGAGAAAGGGTAACAAAGTGATACCTGCACTTACTTAATCATGGCTACTGATCATGATGGAAGCTAGCCATGGAATAAGAGGTATGATGATCTCAAAATTCAAGCAATGTATGCATCTGTCAACAAAATTTAATGGCTTTCCCTCCATAGAATAGTAGGGGCCTTAGATTCTAGAGGCACCATTGTTAGGATCAAGGAATTTCTGCAATTCTCATTGAATATCCCCGGTTCTATCCTAAATTTTTTCTTTCAGGGTAAGAGGTCAAGGTAATTTTCTATCATTGCTATTTCATCCTTGTTATTACAGACTAATAGGTCAAGGTAATTTGTTGTCATTCCTTGGATTCTGGAGGGAGCCCGAACCAATGGGTCTAGGGGGGTGGAATTCCAACAAGGGATAGAAGAAACATGTGAAAAGAGAATGATAAAATGGGTTAACTCACCTATTTTTCTTACTATAATTTTTAGGGGCTTGATGTAGTTTTTTTAGTTCTTTTACTTATTTTCATTACTCACCGATCTTCATAAGAGACACTTAACGTACCTCATACCTATCCCATAACAGTTTAAGCACTTAATGTACCAGTCAAGTGCATTTAAATGCCCTAGATCTAATGAGAAGTGTTCTAACACGCTAACTCACCCCTTACCTAATGCCTTACCTTCATTTGGTTAATATGTCATTCCAATTGACTCTGTCCCAAAGAGAAGACTTTCCAGGGTTTTTACTGAGCATCCGGTGCTAAAGCATAATTATGTATCTAAAGAATGAGCAAAAGAAATGGAAATATCCACTCTAAGTTTTAGTGCAAACTAATCTTGACCCATTCGATCCCAAGTCGAGTGGGGGAGGAAGAGGAGGAAGCACTGTCCCCCACCTATGGATATTAGAGGAAGCACATTCCCCAAGCACCAACTATACTTTTGGTGCTATAGTTTTCCACATTGGGCTCAAGTCTTCTCTGTCTCCTTACCGACTATGGGATCCCCTCAACCATGCTACACATCAGAACGAGAACTTTCCTTCCCCCCTAGAAAGGACCAACAAGTGGAGATGAGGATGTCACCTTGTTATTACACACTAATAGGTCAAGGTAATTTGTTGTCGTTCCTTGGATTCCAGAGGGAGCCCGAGTCAATGGGTCCGAGGGGGTGGAATTGCAGGAAGGGATATAGATATTTTGAGAATGACCTGGAGGAAAAAATACTACCTCCTATGCTTTCTATTATTGGTGCTTTCTCAGATGCAAGGTAAAGTGCAACCACTGCTAATTTTTAGGATTTCACTCAATGAACAAGTTTTGGGACTGGGACATACACTAGCACAATATTCAGATCTGAAACTACTCGAAGGGATGCAACCTATACTATCACCTGTATTTTTGTACCAACCTATGCCTTGGCCTCTAATTCTATTGCTGGTCCAAAAACTCTGACAAGTAACTTTGACAACTCCAACAATCCAATCTATGTCAGTGAATCAATGCTCTTTTCATCAATTTCCTGGTTGAGCTAATCGTAAAATAAGAAATGGTATCCCTACACTATTTTGAGGATATCCAAACAAGCGAATGGGTTAACTCACTTATTACATCACCAATTTTCAAAAATTTCAGCGTGTTCCCCTACTATTCTAAAGGGTGGAGTGACACATCTGACTAGAGATTGTGTTGGGTTAACTCACCTATTTTTCTAACTATAATTTGTGGGGACTCGATGCAGTTTTTTCAGTTATTTTACTTACTTTTGTTGCTCACTAGTCTTCATAAGAGACACTTAACGTACCCCATACCTATTCCATAATGGTCCGAGCACTTAATATACTGGTCAAGTGCATTTTAAATGCCCTGGATCTAACAAGAAGTGTCATAACACACTAAATCACCCCTTACCTAATGCCTTACCTTCATTCGGTCAATATGTCATTCCAATTGACTCTATCCCAAAGAGTAGAATTTTCAAGGATTTACCAAGTGTCTGATGCTAAAGCATAATTATGTATCTAAAGAATGACCAGAAGAAATTACCAAGTTTTCCTTGAGTTTTAGTGCAAACTAATCTTGACCTGTTCGATCCCAAGTCGAGTGGGGGAGGAAGAGGAGGAAGCATTACCCCCACCTATGGCTATTAGAGGAAGAACTGGCTCTTCCTTTCCCCAAGCACCGATTGTACCTTTGGCGCTATAGTTTTCCACATTGGGCTCAAGTATTCTTTGTCTCCTTACCAACTATGGGATCCCCTCACCCATGCTACGCATCAGAATGAGAACTTTCCTGCCCCCATAGAAAGGACTAGCAAGTGGAGATGAGGATGTCACCTTGTTATTACACACTAATAGGTCAAGGTAATTTATTGTCGTTCCTTGGATTCCAGAGGGAGCTAGGGCCAATGGGTCAAGGGGGTGGAATGCCAGGCATCCTATAGAGAAAATCAACTTTTCTACTAAAATAGAACTCACCCACAACTCCTAGCCACTTCGAGTGAACTTACTCTTCGTTAAGAAAGTTTCCTCTTCAAGCTTTAGTCAACAAGTCAACTATTGAATAATACAACTAAGAGGGAGGGTGAATCAGTTGTCATAGAATTATGCCTTCAATTCAAACACTAAAACTAATCTCTAATATTGATTAAATGATTAATCATCAAATGCCAATGCATAAACTTAAATCCAACACATAAATCCAACACATAAACACAATAACACCAATTTATGTGGAAAACCCAATACGGGAAAAACAATGGTGAGGATTAAATCACACTATAGATAATATCAAAATCAATTACAAAAAGGCTCACTATCAGAAACAAGGCTCACTACTTGAAATAAGGACTCACTGTCCAATAGGGCTACAACTTGGAGGGATCACTACCATAGAGATACAAAGAAGAAAAAGAAGAGATGTTATAGAGAGACTACAATACCAATGCAACAAAGGATTCTACCACAATTACTCCACACATGCATGAATGATAGAGTTTTCCTTCTACTCACTACATCTGAAAACTCAACATTAAGTTTCACATTGATCTGCCACAATCTCAACACAAACTCTTACTAAATAAAATCAATGTCGCACAAGAATGTACTTTCTCTTTTCTCTTATTGCACTAGTTTTTCACTCATGCATCACCTTACTCTTAACCATCAAATCGTCTTGTATTTATACCATCTTCAACTTTCAAATATATCCAAATTCGGCCATCCAAATTCAAATTAGGTCCATGCCAAAACATCCTAGGGGGGAATTAGAATGAGGGTGACCCAAACACACACTTCAAGGAACCCAAAAATATCCAACATGCTTCATCATCCTCGAAAGTAGTATTTCACACAAGGTTGACCAAGCTAGTGTAAAACACATAGAACCATTAAGAATGAATCTTCCAAATGTCGAAACTATCTTCAATAGAACTAGGTAAACACAAATTTAGAACCACAAGTTATAAGAATTCATCAAAGAGAAATTCAGACCAACAATATTTCTCTCAGGCCTCAACCAGAAACACAAAAACCATAGTTCACAACTGGTGAACACAACTTGCACTATACAATGAATCAAAAACCAAAAAATTGGATATAACATCTACTAAAAACCATGAACATCATATCTAAACCATACAACAACAAGATAAAATTTGGACCAAAAACCAGAGCAACCACTAAACACATGCAACAAATCTTTATTAAAATTTTCTCAATATCCTCGACATATACAACCAAAAGCAACTAGTAGATAAATAGTTAGCCAGTTGACATCAATGACAACACCTGCAAAATTTCCTCAACACCTTCAGTCTTTTCATTCGTGCAATAATGTCCACCTTTTTCATTGATGGAAACACATGATGTGAAAAACCATCAAAGAAAACATACTAGCTCTGAATACATTTTTCTATTTTCTCTCTCCTATAAGATATTCTCTTATATGCTTCTTCTCATTCTCTTTTCACATGCTCCTTCTCTCCCCCTTTGACATCAATGGTAAAGGAAAAATAATATTTTCTATTGAGCTCTCCTTTGACATGACAACAAAATACACAAAATGACAACACTCGTTACTACCTGCTCCCCTGAGAGGTAGCCACCAAAACATCAGTCCAAGAGAAAGATAGTTCCTTAGATCCATCGGACTAATGCATCTCCATATTCATCTAGTTCAAGAAAGGAGGGGAAATAACCCCTAACTTCTCCCAGAGATACTCAAAAGTATCTTTAGGAAGAGCTTTCATGAAAATATCAACAATCTAATCCTTTTTCAGAACATACTCAAGATTTACTTCATTCTCTATGAACTTCTCTCTCAAGAAATGATATCCGATAGATATATGCTTCATCCTTGAGTGCATCACAAGATTCTTAGCAATATTAATTGCACTTGTATTATCACAAAGGATAGAAATAGGATCATCATATAGAACTATGATATCTTTCAATGTATGTTTCATCCATAGAACTTGTGTACAAAAAGATGCTACAACAATATACTCATCCTCAATAGTAGACAAAGAGACTCAATATTTCTTATTACTCAACCATGCCACCAATCTGTATCCAAGAAAGAGTGCACCACCACGTGTACTCTTTTTTTCATCTACACATCCAATCCAATTTGCATCTGTATAGGCAATGAGTGTAAAGTTAGTATCTTTAGGATACCACAATCCATAATTCAAAGTGTCATTCAAATATCTAAATATTATTTTAACTAGAAAAACATGTGTTTCCTTTGGATCTTCTTGAAATCTAGCCACAAGATAGACTGCATGCATGATATCCGGTCTAGTAGCAGTCAAATATAATAGTCCACCAATCATAGATCTATCCTTTCTTTGATCAGCCTTAGGTGAATTATCATCTTTACCAAATTTGAAACTAGTCACCATAGGAGTACTTACCGGTTTGGAACCATCCATCCCAAAATTCTTCAACATCTCTCTCACATACTTAGATTGTGAAATGAAAATTTCTTTCTCTGTTTGATTAATCTGTAGCCCAAGGAAGAAATTCATCTCCCCAAACATGGACATTTCAAATTATTTGTGTATCTCTTTCACAAGCACCTTGCACATACTTTGATTTCCTCCAAAGATAATATCATCAACATACACAACTACAATCAAGATTTTTTCATTTTCAATCTTAAAGTACAACTTACTATTTCTCATACCTTTGTTAAATCCTTTTTGAATAAAGTACTTATCTAACCTTTCATACCAAGCTCTAGGAGCTTGCTTCAACCCATATAAACCTTTCTTCAATTTGCACACCATATCCAGTTGATCTGTTAGCTAAAATCCTTCTGGTTGTCCCATATAGGCTTCTTCTTCTAGCTCTCCATTCAAAAATGCTGACTTGACATCCATCTAATAGACCTTAAAATATTTCTAAGAAGAAATTACCAAGAACATCCTTATAGCTTCCATTCTTTCTACTAGGGCAAAATTATCTTGAAAATCTATGCCTTCTACTTGTGAGTAACCTTTACACACAAGCCTTGCTTTTTTTCTAACCACTTCTCCATTCTCATTCAACTTATTTCTCAATACCCACTTTGATCCAATGATGTTTTTATCTGCCAATCTTGGGACCAATTCCCAAGTCTGATTCTTCTTAATCTGCAAAAATTTTGTTTTCATCGCTTCCTTCCTACGTTCATCTTTACAAGATTCACTTACTGTCTTTGGTTCTATCTCAGAAAGTAAACACAAATTCACTTCAGTGGTAGATTTACTTCTAGCTAACACACATTTTCTATTATCTCCAATAATTTGACTTTCTGAATGATTCTTTTGTACATATCTAGGTATCCTAGGGAACATCACCAAAGCATCTTCTTCTCTTTCATTTTGTTCATCCTGCTTCTCTTTCTCATCTTCTTCCTATTCTTCCACAATTTCTTCTTTTCTTGCACAATCATGATCATTAGATACATATCAATCAGTGTCAATAGAATTCTTCATTGTCTCATCAACCTACACGTTAAAGATTTCTACAATATTTCTTAGTCTTTCATTGAAACATTTGTGTGCCTTTCTTTTAGTAGAATATCCAAGAAAAATTCCTTCATCACTTCTTGCATCAAACTTTCCCAAATTTTCTTCATCTCTTCTGATATAGCATTTTCTTTTGAATACCTTGAAATATTTAACTATAGGAATTCTTCAATGTCATAGCTCATAGGAAGTCTTTATATTGTTTTCTCTTGCTTGAACTCAATTTAATACATAAACAACAATATGAATAGCTTATTTCCAGTAAAATTTTGATAAACCAGCCTTAGTAATCATTGACCTAACAACTTCTTGAACTGTTCTATTTTTCCTTTCAACAACTCCATTTGCTGAGGAGTTCTTAGAGCAGATAATTGTCTCTTTATTCCATGCACTTCACAAAACATATTAAACTCATGGGAGGTGAATTCTCCACCTCTGTCAAATCTTAAGAATTTTATCTATAAATTCACTTCATTTTCAACCATTGTTTTGAATGTCTTGAATCTATCTAATGCATCCAATTTTTCTCTAAGAAATATAACCCATGTATATCTAGAATAATCATGAATTAAAATCATAAAGTACCTTTCACCAAGTATAATTCTTACTCTTGTAGGACCACAAAGATCTATATGAAATAATCTATTAGTCTGGTAGTAGACCGTTCCTTTGATCTGTAATGATTTGTTGCTTCCTTTCCAAACTGACAATTCCTACAAATAGCATTGACAAGGTTTATAATTCTACGTAAATCTCTCATGACCTAAACAACACTAATCCTTGCCAGGTTATCAAAATTCATGTGACACATTCTCCTATTCCATAACCAACTTTCATTTATTTGAGTCATAAAGCATTGTCCATCAACACCCTTAAGTTGATAGATATTCCCTTCAGATTTCTTTCTTGTAGCAATCAATGTTTTGGATCCTTTCCAAATCTCACATTTTTGATCCTTAAACACAAGATAATATCCTTTTCTACAAATTTGATCAGCGCTCAGCAGATCATGCCTTAAAACCTTAACATAGTAAACATCATCAATATGATTCTTGCCATCAAAACTTACTAAACCTATCCCGTAAATTTGAGCACCAGTATCATCTCCAAACATAACTAGGCCTCCATCATATTTCTCAAACTTAAAAAACTTAATTTTATTACAAGTCATGTGATGTGAACAACCACTATCAACTACCCAATAATATTTCCCTTGTTTAGCATGTAGGGCAGAGATAAATGTACCTTCATTTTTATCCTTCTTCAGAGGGCTTTCCTTTACTTGTTTTTCAGAATTAGCAGAAGTAGGTTCATCCTTAATCACCAAGAACAAGAATTCATTTTCATCTAGATTTTCATATTCTGAATCCTCATAAGATATACTAGCATTCTCATTCACATGGTAAGCTCTGTTAATATTCTTTCATTTCTTTTCTTTCTCATATCTTAGTTTATTCCTTTTAGCTCTTTCTAGACACTTTGCAACATAATGACCTATTTCTCCATAACTAAAGCATTTAAAGGGAAACTTATCTTCGTACTTATCAAAGCCTTTCCTCATTCTTCTTAAGAAGTTAGTTTTTATTTCATCAAAGTTCTCTTCATCTGAATCTTCAAATTTTGTAGCTTCAAATCTTTTGATTTGATTCCATTCCTTAGACTTGGCTTCCTCATCTCATAAGATGTCAAAAATCCTACCAGCAGATCCTTTGTACAAGTCTTATAATCTATAGTATGTTGAGTAGCACTCACCTTCTCACTATGTGCATCAGGAAGAGTTCTAATAATCTTCTTTAGAATACTTCTTTCATCAATAGTAGCACCAAGTCCTCGCATACCGACCACTATCTCATCCAATCTTTGTACATAAGATTTAACATTTTCATCTTCAGACATATGTAGAAGATCAACTATGTCTCCAAATTTTTTAGTTTCACCTCTTTAACTCTTTCATCACCATAATGCGCTCTTTATAAGGAATCCTAGACTTCCTTAGTCATCTTCAGATTCTGAACCTTGATAACCTTTGAATATACCAGACTATTCTTCAGAATGTGTTTCACCTGATTGTTCACCTCATGTAATTTGATTTCTTCAGGTGTACTCAGACCATTAGCTAGAGGAGTGTAAGGATTTTTATAAGCTTTCTCCACATCATATCCATAATACTCTAGCCATTCTTCCATCAATACTTTCCAAATACCATAATTAGTTCCATCGAATATCAGATAGTCATAAAACATTTTGCTAACCATCCCAAACCTTCCTCAAGTTGGTAATCTCTTCATCAAGAAACCAAGCTCCAATACCAATTTTTGAATAGGAAAAATGAGAGGGGTGTGAATCTGTTGTCATAGAATTAGGCCTTTAATTCAATCACCGAAACTAATCTACAATATTTCTTAAATGATTAATCATCAAATTCCAATGCAAAAACTTAAATCCAACACATAAATACAATAACACCAGAATTACATGGAAAACCTAATACAGGAAAAACCACAGTGAGGATTAACTCATACTGTAGAGAATATCAAAACTAATTATAAAAAGGCTCACTACCAAAAACAAGGCTTGCTACCTAAAATAAGGACTCACTATCTAGAAAAAGGACACACTGTCCAAAAGGGCTACAACCGGGAGGGCTCACTACCATAGAGATACAAAGAAGACAAAGAAGAGATTTTACAAAGACACTACAATCCCAATGCAACAAAGGATTCCACCACAATTACTCCACACATGCATGAATGATAGATTTCAACTTCTGTTCACTGCATCTAAAAAACTCAACATTAAGCTTCACATTGATCTGCCACACTCTCAACACAACTCTTAATGAATAGAATCAATGTCGCACAAGACTGTACTTTCTCCTTTCTCTTATTATGCTACTTCTTTTCTCATGCATCACCTTACTCTTCACCATCAACTCATCTTGTATTTATACCATCTTCAACTTTGAAACATATCCAAAGTCGGCCATCCAAATTCAAATTCAAATTAATTCAATTCCAAAACATCCTAGAGTGGAATTAGAATAAGGGTGACCCAAACACACACTTCAAGGGGCCCAAAAAGATCCAACATACTTCATCATCCTTGAAATTAGTATTTCACACAAGGTCGGCAAAACCAATGTAAAACATATAGAACCATTAAGCATGAATCTTCCAAATTCTGAAACTATCTTTAATAGAACCAGGGAAACACAAATTTAGAGCCACAAGTCATAAGACTTCATCAAAGGGGAATCTAGACCAACAATATTTCTCTTGGACCTCAACCAAAAACACAAAAAAAATAGTTCACAACTGGTGAACACAAATTGCATTGTACAATGAATCAAAAACCAAAAATCTAGATATAACATCTGCTAACAACCATAAACATCATATCTAAACTACACAACCACAGGAGAAAATTCAGACCAAAAACTAGAGCAACCACTGAACACATGCAACAAATATTTATTACAATTTTCTCAATATCCTTGACATATACAACCAACAACTAGTAGATAACCAGTTAATTAGTTGAAATCAATGACAACACCTGCAAACGTTCCTCAACACCTTCAGTCTTTTCATTCTTGCAACATCAGCAACATACCACATGGAATAACGACACTCTCCTTGAGGTTTAAAAAAAATTAATGCTCAAATGATCACCTAGATGACAAGTGTCACCTTTCCTTGTATTTTCTTTTCTAAATAAATAAACACTCACACGAGTAGACCCCACCAATGCTTGCTTCCAAAAAAAATTGCCACATGCCATCATGGTGCCCATTTTAGAGGTATAAACAATTTAGTTTTCCCAATGGATCACCCATGTGACATGTCTCACAAATTTTCCTTTTCAGACCTTGCATGTACGATGTCAACTCTCTGTTGGGTCCCACAAAGTGACTTGGAAATTTGAAAAAAAATACTATTGCATTTAATAAATAAAAACAACTTAGGGGAAATAATTAAATCAATAATCATGGGACTCACTAAGGTTGAGACACCTTAATCCCAACAAATCTCACATTTGCAATAATGGAGTAAGGGTTTTGCATGATCTAACCCTCTTGTTGTTTGATACCTCTTGATTGATCTTTCCATTATCCCTGTTCACACTATATTCAATATGTTTATACATGTTTATAGGATCCACTACATTGTTATGGATAGTTAATATATATCACATATATAATTTGGAGAGTATCAACGTTAAAATATTGATGAAACTATTAGAGACCTTTTTCTCCTCTTTTATGATAGCTCTCTTAAAACTTAATCAAATTCTCTTTATATAATAATGATAAATTTAAACCCTCATGCTCTCTCTCCATCTCTACATATATTCATGATGACACATCCTACAACTGCCACATAGGAATGGATAAATTTAAACATTTTTAGAGATATTCATCAGTTTTCCTCCTTTCATTCCACCTCTATAGAGGGAATATTTTAGATACACAACTTGGGGTTCCTTCTTATAAAATTCAGATGTATTATTTTATGCATAGATATCCACTTCATAAATTGTCTCATCCCTATCTTCTTCAAAATCTACTCTCTACTATGGGGGATTTCATTTACAAGCTTTATAGAGATTTTAAAAGATATTTATTTGGAATCTATCGATCCTTGTAGGAATTCATAGTGGACTCCTCAACACTCAAGGATCACCTACAAGTCAAAATAAATTCCACAAGAGAGATGGTAGAAATATCATGCTATGATTATGGATGCAATATTTTATGGAAATGGACTTGATTGTTGTTCATAGTTGTTATAATATACACACGATGCCTTTCTTATATAGGAAAGGTGTGATGATTTACCAACATTAAATGAGTGTGTCATAATTAAATGGCATGAATCAGCATTAAATGATATAAGACACAAGCATAAAATAAAATCCAACTAGATAAGATCTTATCTAGACAACTAAGACTTCTATAATAAGAAATTAAGACCTAAGTGGAATTAAAAATGTAAATAAGACCTAGATAGGTAAAAAACTATTTTCACCAACATCCCCCTTTAAGTACAACTTAGGGAGTACTTATGCAAATGGCACAAAGATGGGTCCCGATGATGAGGCCATGTTAGGTAATTATGTAAAAATGCAAATGCAATCTCTCACAAAAGGAGAAAAGGAGAAACCCAAGTGGGACAAAAATCCTCCCCAAAAGGGAGATAGAAAAATAAAATTCTCTCAATGATGCATGAGAAGGCGAAAACCCCATTCAAGGAAAAAGACCCCCATAAAAGAGAATAAGAGAGACCATGAAGTCCCCCCTCAATGTAGAGTCTCCTGCAAAGATGGTAGATGTCAAAAAGTGAATGTTGAAGATAATCCAAGAGCGTCGAAAAAAGTTCCTCCCCTTGGAAAGAAACAAGACCAAGATGGTGTGCAGGATGTCTTCCAGTTCTTCAAAGGAAGATGTAAGAAAAAATATGATTGTTAATGTCTCTAAAGAATTATCAAGTGTCTCCATGTCAATGTCGAAATATGTCACACTTCAAACAAGTATTCTAGGCCAGACTATCAAATAAGACAATATATAATCTCCTAGAAATGATTGTAGAACACAATCCAAAGACAAATATCCCTCCTCTAAAGAAAAAAAAGCCTCCTCCAAATGTTGTCCAAAAGTATCCACATTCATGTAAAACTACAAAATATGATCATGTAGATAATGAACAAGAGGGTCATAGTTTTCCCTTGCAACAACTAAACAAGGATCATCTTCATCAAAGAGAAGATGAATGCAATCAATTATGTCTCCCACATATGAAATGTGGGACTCACATAAAAAAAAATCAAAAATTTCTATTAAGTACTCATCCCAAGTAGCCATCTCTAAATTTTTGTGATTGTTTTGTTGCACTGAATTAGAAGGAGCTAAATCTATGGAATCAAAATCATCATTAGGTACAATAGTAGATGAAGGAGATGGAATATCAACACATGTCATTTGATCCTCAAAAGATGAAAGTATACTAAGATTCAAATAACATATTGAATCTCCTCAAAAGTGTCCACACAAGATGCCTCAAAGTGAATATATGTCAAATCATTAAAAGAAAAATGTTAGAAGGTGTAGATACGAGATTGGTGATCAACCTCGCCAACTATAACTAAATCTCTACTATGTAAATCCCATATTATGAAAGAATCAAGTGTGAAATCAACACTCCTACTTGCTCCACCATGTGTGATTTGATAGATAGAAAGGATATTGATTGATAATGAAGGCACACAAAGAAAATCATTAAATTCTATGTCATCCATGTCAATCAATCTCTTCCCACAAGCATGCACATATGTGTTGTTAGCCATCAGGATTGGTGATGATGAACAATTCTCAAATGAAGAAAACGTACTCTTTGATGAAGCCATGTGATGTGAGGCTCCTAAATCGAGTAAGCACATCTCTGTATTAGAATATACAAGGGAAACAAGTGTACGCCCCTTTATTTTATCAAACTTTGATGATGAAGAAGATGATAAAATCTTTGATGAAGAAGAAGAATCAATTTGAGCCTTCTTAAGAAGATGCTTCAACTCATCAAGCTATTTTGAATAACATTGTTGTTCATCATGCCCTGATTTCTTACAATATGCACAAGTAGGCCTCTCCTTCTCAGATGATTCCCCATTTGAGGGAGAGGATTTTGATTCCTTATGTGGCTTGTTTTTTTTCTTCTTTTCCTTCTTTTCCAGATTCTATGATTCTTTCGATACCTTTGAATCACTAGCCAACAATTCTTAGGACTTGGAAGACTTGATTAGACCCATAGAAGTTAAATATGCCAGGCGTTCAAAGTCATCAAACTTAGGATCAAAATATGATTCTACCATAGAAAGTTAATGGGTATGAAATCCAAAAACAAACACTAAATACTCAGGACCAAGCTTTGATAACACATTAAAAATCAATTGTAAATCCTCTTTATCAATGTTGTAATCTTTCAAATGTGTTCTTTGTTGTTTGATCTTGTAGATGTAATCTTGGATGTGGTCAAAAATTTTAGGATCAAGACTCAAAATAATTATTAATCTAATATCCCCTAATCTTATTAGTCTTACCATATAGTTTCTCAAAATCCTCCCACGCCTTTTTAGATTTTTTGCACGATTCAACATGAAATTATAAATCAAATGAGACTAATGAACATATGCACCCAAGTGTTTTCTCATGACCAATCTCCCATCTTGCCAATTCTTTAGCATTAGTAGGTTGAGAAATAGTTTCCTTTAGATAGCCTATAAGACCCTTACCAATGAAATAATTCCATATTGATTTTCTCTATGGAGTTAGGAGTTCAATTTGAGATTTCCCCATTGCAAGAACACAAAATAAGTAAAAGAAAGCAACCAACCATTGAAATATTACTCCACAAATTCACTCAGTCAAAGAAACCCCTTATAATATATGATTTTTAAAAATTTATATTTAGTGCAATTATAGGTGTTACTTTCCAACAATAGTGAAGTGGACTTGATCTTAGTGCTTACAGATGCCAAATTTGGCCACGAGCTCAAGGAGAATATTTTAAAGAAAATAATATCAATATTATTACACCACTAGAAATTACATGAAAAATTATGCACTTTCAAAAAAAAATCACCCAAAAATGTTATTGTAGGAGCAAGAACGGAGCCTTGGAAATATTGAAAATAAGAATGGCTCAACAATACCTATGAGAATATGTAATTTTTGGAAAGATAAAAGACCAAAATAAAAAACCAACTACACAACTATGTAGAGTAGGAATTTCTACCCCAAATAAAAAAAATGCACTGAAAAAGGAGTTTGTATGACCAAGTTATGGGCCTCCAAAGTTTTCCTTCCAAAATGAAAATTCCAATGGAGAGGGGGGAGAAATTTTCCTTTAGGATGTTGATGTCACTATTGATATAGTGTTGATTTCAGTAGTCGACAAGCCTAAATTTTATGGCTAGGGGGTTGTCACCGCTAGAATATACCCTAGTTGTCAGGCAAAATATGCTTTCAACGAGATATTCTGTAGGAATCTTTGACTCGTCGACGATAATGGAATTTGTGATGGAATATTTTGAACAAGTTGGTGAAATATTATTTGATGCATTGAAATATTTGGGGGTTTTAATTATTGGTCGACAGTAGCCACTAGTGAGGTGCTACAAGTGATGGGGATTCCTACCCATGCCATGTGGCGCCACAGGAGGGCCGCGTACCCCTTAGGGTACTGCATGTGTGTGGTACCTGCATAAGTAGGTACACAAAATTTGTGTTTTATATTTATTTATTTAATTAAAAAAATCAATAAAATCTATTGAAAACAAAAAAATATTTGTGATCCCAAATAAAAAAATTCACCTTCTAATATTTTTCATCTTCTACGATTGATTTTTTTTATGCTGCAATTATGATGGTCATATAGTTAGCAAAGGAGGTTCATTTTTTCCTAAAGCTCCAAGTGAAGTTGTCCAATTTTTATGATTTTAAAATTGATCCCTAAGTTCTTGAGCCTTTGAGATGCAATGACAGGGGTTATTTTGGTCCAAAGTGCTCTAAAGATTCAACTACCTCCTGGATCTAGTAACCCTTGGTCAGCTTGAAACCCTTGTAAATCAAATAATATATGATGAAATTTGATGAAACAAAATCCAAACTTGACTTTCTCTAATGCCTTGAATTCAATGGTGAGGTTCTCAAGACCCCAAATTATACCCAACAAATATTTCATGCCAAGATTGGTCCCTTGGATCTGGGAAGAAGCCTACAACATTAAAGCTCTAATACCATGAAGGAGCTTATGGTGAACTCCTCAACACTCCAAAATCACTTACAAGACAAAATAACTTCCACAAGATAGATGTCAGAAATATCATGTTATGATTATGGATGCAAGATTTAGAGAACAAAGATTTGTATTCATAGTTGTTATAATGTACATATGATGCCTTGCTTATATAGGCAAGGTGTAATGATGTACCAACATTAAATGAGTGTTTCATAATTAAATGACATGACTCAACATTAAATGACCTATGACACAAGCATTAAATAAAATCCAACTAGATAATATCTTATTTAGACAACTAACACTTCTAGAATAAGCAACTAGGACCTAACTGGACTTAACAATGTAAATAGGACCTAGATAGGTAAAAAACCTATTTACACCAACCATACCTACTTAATTATTTTAATTTGGGAGATATTTCTCTCTCTTTCTATGGGTTTAAAATATATTTTTACATTGTTACCTAACATGGATACATCTTGTGAGGACCCATCTTTACCCATATAAGTTAGGATGAGTGTTGGTGTATGTATTCCTCATCCATTAACTACACCATAGGCTAAGCATACTTAGTAAGGAATTTCTTAGTTTAATTGTATTTAATTATTTTCTACATTATTTACCATTAGTGGTTGATAGTAAAATTATCTGTGGGTAGTGATATTTTCTATTTTCCTTCTCATTTAGTTGCATTTTGTATAAATTTAGCCATTTTATTATATTTTTAGATTAAAATTAAACATATTAGATGTATAATTGGAAAGAATAATTTATACTTTATGAGAATAGATTACATTAGATGCATACACATAAAAAATATAAGATCCTTAAACCTACCTATTTTCTTGTGTATCATATATTATTGATAAAACTTGGATGCACATGCTTTGTAAACCACACTTTTAGATAATTGTAAGTTTCTCATATTTATTGAAAGTTATAGTTCTCTTCTAGAGAATTAATTTAAATAAAGGTCTTAGAAAAGAGTAAAGATTATTCATTTGAATATTTTATATTGTGTATTGATCCAAGAAGGTTAATTCCTTGAAGAGGCCCACAATATTTTGTAATGTAACTATGAATTCGATATAAACTACTCTTTATTTTTTATTTGAAGTGTATACTTTCTATATCTCTATTATTTGGTTATAGTATCAAAGATATTTTTAGGATAATTTTCTTTAGTAACTGTGACCAACGACATAGTGAAGGATAACTATACCCGATCCATATGAATTTGAGGCATATTTAACCCACTAAGCATCAATCCCAATAAGATCATTCACTATAAACAAAGACAAAAAATCCATTAAAACTAACATTCTAAATCATGAAAGATCGAAAAAACCTCTAATCGAAGACATTGAAACTTATTCTATTGGGGGAGTGGTGTCGCATTGGTGTGGAATGGAAACCCTTTCCCAAAACCTTGGATAATGAGCTTGTTTCAATGAGTTTTATTGAAAAAAAATAATGAAACCATTGATAGATGTGTATGAAAACATGATTTAAAGCTAAATGGATATGATACAAACTATTTTAACATGATTTATGCTAAGATGATTGATATGGGTGTATGCAAATCTACTATATATATATGCAAGCGTAAAAAGATTAAAATTATAATTAACAAATAAGCCAAATGTATGCATCTATGTTATCATGGAAGCCATTAATTGAAGCTAAGCTAATATGCAAGTAAATAAAGCTAAAATAATGTTAAATGTGAGTGCAAGTGCAAATGATTTTAACAACATAATTTTGATGTTAAAAGATGGATCCATTTGTCTCCAAATAGTGCTTTATTTATTGAAGAGAAAATGAAAAATGAAGGGCTAAGATTGAAAAAGCTAATCAATGGTCAAAAAGGAAAGAAGATGGAGGCATGGATCATGCATTCTTATCAAGGGTTGAAAATGCAAGTTTGTATTTAATCAAGGGCTTACATTTAATCCAAACAAACACACTTTTAACTTGCACAAGAGGTCACAAGTTAACTTGCACATGAAGTTAAGTAAGTTTCTTAGAAAAAGAATATTCCTTAGAATATCCTCATGGGTGAGGAAAAATAGATATTTTGTAAATTAAAAAAAAAGTTTAATTGTGCAAGAGGGGATGGAATATTCCCCTTTTGGAGGAATGTGCAAGGGAGGAATATTCCCTTGGAATATTCCTCTGCAAGTGGAGGGGATTAGTAATTTGATAATTAAAACAAAGTTTGAATTATGAAAATTAGGGGAATTATATGATTTTCATTAAATAATTGATTTAATGGAGATCAAATGAAAAAGCAATGGATGAGATTTATTTAATGTATCAATGGTTACAAATGAAAGGAGGATGAAACATGGATCAAGGATTCTCATCAATGGATGAGAATCAAAGATAACATGGATCAAGAAAAGATCAAGGGTTCACAATCATGCAAACAAACAAACTTTGAAAAAACTTTAAAAATGTGTTTCAAAGTTTATTTGGAGTGATCATTACCTTTTTTTGGAGGTTAGTTAATTAAAACTAAATTTGAATGTGCAAGATGAGGAATATGAGGATATTCATTAAATTATTGATTTATTTAATGAAAAGGAGATGCAAATATGATATTTAATTACATAGTTTAGGTTATTTAATTAAATAAGAGGATTTAGGGTTAAAATTAAATAATTTACATTATTTAATTAAATTAGATGAAATTTCAGTGTGAGAGGGGGTGAATTAACCCAATTAGGTCAATTAGATTAATAGGTGAAAATGAGGCATTTAATTAAATAATTAGACTTATTAAATTAAACAAGTGAAAAAAGGATGGGTTTGAGGACGAAATGATGTTAGTTAGCCAATGTGATCCATCAAGACATTTTTAGGTGTCTACATTTTGTCCCTCTTTGAAGCAATGTACTTGTTGCATTGGTTCAAAGACTGATGTTGATTTTGATGTAGAAACGAATATCGATGATCTCTTGAAGATGTTGATAGCAAGCTAAATTTATTTGATCTAATTGATTGATTGATAACATTTTTGAGGATTCACAATAATGCAAGGATTATGTTGAATAACATGAGAATTGATAGGGAACAATATATCCCAATGATGGTTGATTTGATAGATTTGATCAAGATTTTCTAGCAAGGATAGGAACAAAGTTTGTTAGATGATTTGATATTGATATGATCGAAAGATGGTTGGTTTAACCCTCGAGAGATTGATCGAGGAATAAAGTGTTCTGATTAGGCTCATGATAAGTGAAGATAAGACTTATGCTTGAGATTCTTGAGATTTCAAGTTCCTTTTGAATCAAAGAGTTGCAAATTTTTAGATTGTTGAGTTGAAGATGATATAGATGCCCCACTATGCCCCAACGAGAGAGGGGTTGTTGTTTTACTAGCTCAGATATTGATGTAGATGGATTTCATGATGTATATACAATCATTAGATATGGCTAGCCTCATGTATATTTTGATATATCACACATATTCAATACGTGGATAGAATTGTAAGTAAAGATAGAAGAATAAGAAGAATAAGATGAATGGATTGACCATTGATTTTGAGATTGATTCAAAAAGTCCAACAAGTCCATGATCCACCGAGACTTTATTAGAGAGAGTGATGAGAAATGCATCATGATGATGATGATTTTCTCATATCTTGGGATCCAAATTTTTGGTTGTTCCTTACTATTTCATATAACATATAGACACGATGCATCAAGGTATTGATAACCAGGATGGTGTTGTATCTATTGTAATGGAGTTTGACCCTACAAACAAATAGTATTTCTTGTTCAAATTTAGCTAAGGTGATTTTGATATTGATGCTCAATGTAGGAAGGATACATCCTAGGACATGTTGATCAGATGGTTGTTTGATGTTAGGATGATGATAGCTTTATGATAAGTCATTGATATAAACTTCACTGATGTACCTATGATCTAGGCTTTAGATTTTGACAATTAGGTTCTCAATTTACGACTCACTATACTTGCTTTCTATTTTCTTTGCCAAAGGTTCAAGGTGACACTTGATTTATTATGGGTGAATGTTTATTGTAGGTGGAGTGAAATGGGATGGATGGTTTTGGTTTTTTTGGAATATTTTAATATTTTGGTATTTTGAAAATGTTTTGAGGCTATTTTTGGTCTTTTTGAAAGTTTATTCTTTTTTTTTGATTTTTTGATTTTTGAGGATTTTTAGAATTCTCCAAAATATTGGAATTTTTTTAGGTCTTTGAATTTTTTCTAATATTTTTGGTATTTTTTGATATTTGAATGTTTTGGCGATTTTTGATATTTGGATGTTTTAGGAGTTTTGGAATATTTGAATGTTTAGGGATTTTTTGAGTTTTTTGACCAAGAACCTAACCTAAAAGACCTATCCTATGGGCCTCGAGGGCTGATCAAAGAGAAGCCTTGCCTACGTTATACATGCAAAGACTGCATATTTTGACTGACTTGACTTATTGAAGATGAGATATGAACAAATGATGGACATGCCAATTTATTATGGCGAAATCCTAAAGGACTGACCTAGGGTGTCTCAGGGGCACATCAATGATGGCCTTTCCTATGTTCAAGCTCAAAGACCCATAGTTCGACAAGGGAACTATTTTTGAATTTTCGGTTCTTGACCTTTTTAGGGATTTTGATGTTTTTTAGATGTTTTGGATTTTACCTTTACAATTTTGTGAATGTTTTTGGATTTTAGCTATACAATATTTTTTATGTTTTTGGACTTTTTGATGAACATTTTACAAATGTTTTTGGATTTTCTTATGAACATTTTGATGCAAAGGAACCTTCACTTAGCACAAATTGACAAAATTGAAACTATTATCCATCACCAAAAATGAAAAAAATGAAACAATCTTGATTCACTTGACAAATTTCATAAATCGATCCATCTCAAACAATGATTAAGTGCTTTCTAGATCACATTGGAAACATTGTCATGGCAGCCCATAATTCAATGCAATGAACTGTCATAAATAAATTTCACAAAACAGTATAAAAGCCAATCACTTCGGTAAGCTTGAAGATAAAATAATTACAGACTTTTCTTCCAATTTTTATTAAGATCCATAATGGTGGAAAAGAAAGTTATTGCATTTTTCTCAAAACTGCAAACCCTAGGCAAGGTTCAGACCTGCCCTCACAAAAATGGTCATAACTTATTCAAATGTTAAATAAAATTTGATGAGACTTGAAGAAAATGAAAGTAGATTCACATGGAAAAAAAAAATTGGTTTCAGATCAGAATATTGAATCTAAAATCCATACCATAATGTTTTTCAGACTGTAAATTCTGGAAAACATTGTTAAAATAGGGCAGTCTCACCAAAATAGTCATATCTCCCACAAAACTCAATAAAATTCAATGAGACAAAAAAGGTTGTAAACTAGAAAAAAAAATATTTCCATATATATATTATATTCATTGATATGATGCCATACCAAGCCGTAAAATGCAAAACTTCGTCCTGAAAACAAAGTAAAAATCAAAAAATGCACACAAAATGGAGGTTTCCATTCATCAACCTCCAAAAACAATGTCTCCAACCCCCCCAATTTGAATTTTGGAGGGTGTACTTATAAATTTCCAACCAAAACCAACTATTTTCAACCACCTTTTGATTATTTTATTAAAAAAACACCTAAATGACACTTTTTGACAAGTTGTTTGACAACCTTTTGATCAACTTTTACAATTTTTGTAACTTTGTGCAAATATGACAAAATGTGATAAATTGACACCAAAAGATAAAATAGGACCCTATGATGAAACTAGTACTTAAAAAATATTTTAAATGGTCCATTAGAACTTATTACAACACCAAATTGCCTAAATTATTCCAAGAACTCAAGCATGCCTCATAGAGGCATCAAATCCAAGAGGTGCTCCTGCACCACATTTTATGATTTTTTTTGGGATTTTCGATGAGATTTCAAAATAGCCTTAAGATATACAATAACCCGATATGATTCATAATGAATTTCCCCTAGTGTGATAGAATATACTACCTCAATATAAGAAAGATAAATTGACCTTAGGAATATGTGAAGTAGTACTAAAGGGAGTACGATACTTCACAACATCAAGCTATGATAAGGACGTGAATGGGTGATCAAATACATAGGATGAATGATGAGGTGATGGATGGAGGATGATAATGATAGGATAAAGAGCCATATAATAGATTGAGGTGTGTTTTTTACGCAAGGTGCCTATTTTCTAGGTTTTCACCAAGGTACTTGCCTAAAGCACCACCGAAGTGATTTTCACTAGAGGACAATTTTTTTCTTTACTTGTTCAATCCTTTTTCTTTTTTTTTGGATTTTGATTATTTTTTTGATTGTTTTTGTATTTTCAAATTTTACACCCTTCAAGCCTAGGCATAAAACTTTTTGAAATGAAATATTTTAGTTGGCTCCCGCAAGAGTTCAACTTTAGGTGTTGATAGTTGATATGCCCCTAATCCATAGCTGCTTGTGATGAAAAAGGGACCCAACCAATTAGGCTCAAAATTTCCTTTACTATCATAATCTGGTAGATTCTTTTGATCCTATTTTAGGACAAGATCCCCTACCTGGAAAGACCAACATATTATCTTCTTGTTATAGCTTTGTTTCAGTCAATTTTTGATATACTTGCAAGTGATTGAGGGCATCAAGATGATGCTCATCCAAGAATTCTAGCTCATTTAGTCGAGAAACTCTGTATTCTTCATCATTGATCAAATTATGTAGTGACACTCATAGTGATGGGAGTTCAACTTCAATAGGAAAAATGAATTCTAATCCATAGACCAAGGAAAAAGGGGTTGCACCCGTTGGCGAGCAGATACTGGATCGATAGGACCACAGAGTAGGATGTAACTATAGATGCCAACCACAGCCAGCTTCATTGAATATTTTCTTGAGGATTTTAAGGATGGTCTTGTTTGTAGCTTCAGCTTGACCATTGCCCTAGGGATAATACAAGGTAGAGAATCGATGTTGGGTGTCAAATCTTTGACATGGCTCTTTCACATCTTGATTTTTTAAGGGTGTTGTGTTATCAAAGATAAGGGTTTGTGGAACACTATAAAGGTAGATTAGGTAATTCAAGATAAACTTAGAAATTTGCTTCCCCATTATGTAGGTCATAAGAATGGCTTCAACCCACTTGGTAAAATATTCAATGGCTGTTACAATGATCTTGTGGCCATTGGATGAGGTTTGAGTGATTTTTTCTATGAGGTCAAGTCCCCATTGTGAAAAATGCCAAGGTGTAGTCATCGATTGTAATTCTTGAGTTGGAGCTTGAATTAGATCACCATGTTGTCAACACTAGATATATTTTTTCACATATTGATGAGCTTCTTTTTCCATATTTGGTCAGTAGTACCTCATCCTCAACATTTTCTTAGCTAAAGTCATACCACTAGAATGGGAACCACATATGTCATTGTGTACTTCTATTAAAGAATTAAAGGCTTCCTCTTGGTTAATACATCATAGTAATGTTCCTTTGATGCTTCAAAAATAAAGGGTATCACCTAGGATCACTAATTGAGATGCCTTTTTTACAAAGTTCTTTTTAAAGTTGGAGGTTATATTAGATGGGAGAATTCCTCAACTAAGGTAGAAAAATGTGTCATGATACCATGGGGAACTAGGACCAAAAATGACACACATGAATTCAGATTCAGAGATTTCAAAAGTCAGTATGAGGAGTTGTTCTACCAATAATTCACATTGAAGGGCGTTCTTCGACATGTCTAACAATGATCTGATTGTTTCCATAGTGTCTATTGCTCGATTTTTCATATGAGGAATCTGATCAAAAGTTATGTCTATGAAAAGGTCCTTCAGATTCTCTCCCATCTTCTTATAAGGAGTGAGCTTATAATCCTTAGTTTGATAGTCATCATTGACCTAGTTGATAACTAGTTGTGAGTCCCTATAGACTTTCATCTCTTGTATTTGCCACTGAACTATTATCCTTAGACCTATGATTAGGGCTTCATACTTAGTAATGTTGTTGGTACATGGGAATGCTAGACTATATGACTTTAGAATGCAATCAACTTAAGGGGTGATGAAAAGAATACCCACTCCTAATCCATGTTGGGTGAACGATCCATCAAAGTACATCTTCCATCGATCTGTGAGATTGACTAGGAACATTGATTCATCAAGGAACTCAGATATCAAGGGCTTCTCTACATAGATAGATGCATCTTCTAGTTGGTCTATGATCACTTGTCCTATGATTTCCTTTTGCTCAACATACTCTATTTCAAATTCAGTTAAGATCATCACCCATTTGGCCATTCACCTAGTGAGAGTTGCTTTGGATAACATGTATTTCAATGGGTCGATCTTTGCAATAAGTTTGATTTGATGTGACAACATGTAATGTCTAAATTTTTGTGAAGAAAAAATTACTGCTAGGCATGCTTTTTCAATGGGTAGATAGTTCATTTCATAACCCACCAATGTTATTTTGATGTAATAGATAGCCCTTTCCTTTCTGTTTTCATCATGTTTTGCTAGAAGAGCTCCTAGTGTTGTTGATGTTGCTGAGATATATAAGATTAGTGGTTTGCTTGGTATTGATGACATTAACACTGGAAGTGTCAATAAGTAGTCCTTGATTTTCTAGAAAGCTTTATTACATTTCTCATCTCATTTTAAAGTTATTATTTTATGGAGAAGATGCAAAAAGGGGTGGATTTTATTTGATAGTTGTGCTATGAACCTTTTGATAGACTGCAATATTCCTTGTAATCCTCTCATCTACTTCATTTTTTGTGGTGGTACCATGTCAAGGATGGATTTTACCTTTGATAGATCAATTTATATCCCTCTTTGTGAGATGATAAAGCCAAGGAGTTTCCCTGATGTAACCTCAAAGACACACTTTTTTGGATTCAATCGCACCTTGTATTCTTCAAGCTTGTCAAAGATGGGTCCTAAGAATTGTATGTGCTCACTTCTTTTCTTTGATTTTTCCAAAATATCATCCACATAATTTTTTACTATTTTGTGGATCACGTCATGAAAGATGAGGGTCATTGCCCTTTGATAGGTTTCTCCTGCATTTTTTAACCCAAATGGCATCATGTTCTAGTAATAGGTTCCCCACAAACAAATGAATACAATTTTATGTTGATCCTCCTTGTTGATCATGATCTGATTATAGCCTAAAAACCCATCCATGAGTAATAGCATTTCATGCCCAGCTATTAAGTCCATAATGAGGTCAATGTTAGGAAGAGGGAAATCATCCTTCAGGCATGCTTTATTTCAGTCTCTAAAATCAGTGCATATTCTAATGCGCCCAATGGGTTTTGAGACTGGTATCGGGTTTGAAACCCACTCAGGATAATCTATTGGTCAGATTAATCCAATGTCAAGAAGCTTTTGTAACTCTAGTTTCACCAACAGTGCTATTTGAGGGTGCATCTTAACTTTTTCTTGATTGGTTTGGCTTCAGGATAAACTGTTAAGTGATGCACAACTACTTCTTGATTGACCCCTGAAATATCTATGTATGACCATGGAAATTTATCTCTTCACTCTTTCAAGAATGTTTCTAGGTTTTTTTGTTCTTCATCCAACAAGGATTCAACATAGAAAGTGATTTTGGGTGCTTCTTTTATTCCCACATTGATTGGAGTGGCCTTTTCTACTAGCACTACTGACTTTTTGGGATGCATTGCACCAAGGGGGAGATTGAATCCCTCATTCTTGGGCACCTCAAAGATATTTTCACCTTTGGATACATCTTTTGTTTTTACCATTTTAGGATCAAACAGTTCCATAGTGTGGTTTTCACTTAAAGATCTGCATGTTAGTTGCATTTCATCAATTTTGTGACTGAAGGATTCAATCATCTCCCCATAGTATGCCCCTATGTCTAGCTCTATGTCAAAACCTACTTTATCATCTACCCATGATAGGTTGTCATGAAGTCCAATTAATTGTAATATTGCCTCATCATTTTTGAATAAATCTAGAATTGATGGTCCTTGTTGGTCCATTTCAATGAGTTGGGTTATACTAGGCGTATTTTAGTTGGTTGATTACTTGGAGCAAAGGATGTAATAGATATCATGAAGAGGGATTTATTCTTAAATAGGCCAGAAACATCATATCACATGATGTAGGTAACCATGAGGAAGCCTCGACCTGATTAGCATAAGTACCTTTACCAATAAGGGTGAACATTCGAGTAGTATTGTTACCAAATTTCACTTATAGCTCAATTTAGTAGAGCTAAAAACGTTGGTTGTATTTAAAAGTTAAGGGCATTCAAATATTTCTGCTAAGTTTAATTAGTGCACAACATGAATGATTTTAAATGGAACTCAATTTTTATTATGCAATATTTTACAACAGAAAGGAATTACACAAATTCCATAATATTACTGTCTTTTATTCATTTTGTGATGAAAATGTATACAAGATTGCATAAACATTGTTGTTTCATACATTGAGATCAAAAGAATGCTTAAATATCCCACACAAGTCGTGGGAGTAGCTGAACTAATGCAACATAAACATAAACTATACAAATAAAGATAAAAGTAGAAAAACACATGAGGAGAAGGAATATCCATCATTTCCTAGTGGGATAGTCTGGTGTTGATCTTTTTTGTTTTAACTCCTCCTTACCGGTCTTCAATTGAACCTACATGATGATGAAAGGATTGGGTTAGAGCTTCACATATCAATCTCATCATTTGTCCTATCAACATAAATATAGCTTATATCTATGATACATTTGATTAGCTGAGAAATTATCATATGTATGAAAGAGAGCCAAGATCAAATCATCAAATGAGAGTCAAATCATCAGGAAGAATACCAAGCTTCATTGTTTTATCTAGCTTATTTTTTCACTATGCAGGTACAGGTTCATTTATCATTTCATGATTCATCTTGTTTTAAATCAACAACATGTGGATGGAAATGTGGCTCCCACAAGGGCTGAGCCCAACATGCTACCCCTAAGTCTTAAAGGGGGGATGAGATAAGGAACAAGCAAATCATTTGTTTCAATGAAAACATTTTCATTTTGAAGAACAATCTATAAAGTGATAGAGCGCATTATCCATCCATGACTATCAAATCAAAAAGTGAAATGAATAATACATGAGCTCTTAGCTATATCTCCTTACCTCTCAGTGCTTCATGAGGTAATGTTGATATTGCCTAAAGCTTTTGAGCTTCAAGATGAGGCAATTTCATAAAAATTCTTTATCATTTTCATTATGCAATAACTTAGTGGGACAATCATCATAGAAATGGTTGTAGTTATCTACCCAATGCTTGAACATTTATTTTCTCTATTCTCTTTATCATGATTGTAGATACCAAATGTGTTGATTAATATGACAGTGGAAGTTATAGTCCTCTTTTCAGTATGCAATCATGGAATTTAAAGAGAGGCACCATAAAATGTGAGTTTTGCATGAGTTTGGTAACCCTTGGAGGGTATTGTTGACAGTAAATAGAGAGAATCCAAGGGAAAAATCTATGGAAGTATTAAACAAATGACTAAGGACATTCACTAATAGATCTATCATTATTATGATAGTAAAACATATTCAAAAGGATAGCTACATAAAGTAATAGTCACAAAGGTTCTTCTATATGTGTTAAAAGGGGACAACATAAAATATATCATGCCAAGAAGGGAGATGAAAAAATAATTTGGAAGATTTGTCAAAGCACAAAGACATTTAAATGTCCAATCATGAAGATAGAGACAAGAACATACAGGCCTACCATATCAAAAGAGTGACAAGAGTGGTCATATAAAGTAATATGGAATGTAGAATGAATTTAATACAAAATGGCAGGTTCATGAGAAAACAGTGCCATTATAAGCAGACATTCAATATCATGGACCAATGATAGAGAGAAATAGGTCTGGATATAATGATATGGGAGTAGGAAAACAATGATGAAGAAGCTGAGGACATAGTGAAATAAAGAAAAATTGGCTCGGGAAAATCAAGAAAATAGAAGTCACGACCAAGGTTTTTGAAAACCCTCGAGCATGAAAAGTTCTTTCAAATTAGAAGCAACGACCATGGGAAGTTAGAAGATTTGTGTTCTTTTAATAAAAAGGAAGGCAGGGTTTTTTATTTGAAACCCCAATGCACAAAGGTCGATCCAATACAACAACACTTACACACAAAAAAAATACAATGAAACCCATTTTTTTTTACAAGTAATGAAGAACCAAACCTCTTCTCTATCCAGAAAAAATGCATAGATCAAACCCCGAGCCTACGGAAAAGAGAAGCCCTCAATGAAAGCCACGGCCTAGTCAACCATCAAGAATCAAAGCATGGTGGAGTCTTAGAAGTGAAAGTAAAGCCACGACCTATAAGAATGAAAGGATAAACCATGGCCTAGGTTTTGTGAAGGCTGACACAAAAAATATACAATGAAACCCAGATTTCCTTGAATACATTTTGTAGATATAATGAGAGTAAGTCGCGGCCATGATCTTTTAAGAAAGCATGAAAGGCGCTCGAAAATCAGAGAAAAGGAGGACTTCTAATCTAGTATTTCCATAAACTAGAGAAAACATTTTATAGAGGCCTAGCATATGAAAGTAAGCTGAGTAGCAAGAGTTTTCAACTTTTTCTATGAAAAGATAAACAAAAAAAATCTTTCTCTTTTACCATAGATATAGAAAGATGAACATACCATGCATAGAAATAGTAAGATTTTGAAAATTAAACTCTAGGAAAGCTCCACTTTCAAACCCTAGCATGGTGGTGCCCCATTCTAGTGAGATGCAAATGAAAAATGAAATGTGTAATGTGAGTGAACCCACAACTTTGAGTTAGGGTTTCAAAAGCCCTAACTTGGCCGACTTAACCAAGGGGAATTTTTAATTTTGTTTTTTAATGTTATCCTTAATAACTAATGCCATGCTACATATTACTTGGGTTTCTTTTAATATTTTGAAAAATCAAATCAAATATTCCCTTTTGCATATTCCTTTTCAAACATGGTCAAGCTAATTAATTTTATTTTGCATCAAATTTGTAAATGTAAAGAAACATTATTGGAGTGATAGTTTATAAATAATTTTAATTAATGTTATCTATTGTGAAAAATAAGGTTAAGAGGTGTTGTTTTCAAGATCTAGTCATGCAAAATCAGAAGGAGGTGGAACTGAAAGTGTTTCATACATTTGGAGTAAAACTAAGGTATTTGTACTTGAATTATGGTCAAACTAGAGTTTTTTCAAGTTCTTCTTAGTCAAATTGATCATGAGAGAGATTTTGGAGCTATTTTAGCTCATCTTACATCGATTGTGGGCCCCCTTTTCATGTATTTTCTCTTTTTCTCATGAGAGGCATTTGAGAAGATATTTTTGAGGTTCAATTGACTACTAGTGCCACCTCTTGGCATTTCAAAGCCATCTTTTGTATATATTGGGAAAAAAAATAATTGTTTTTTCTTAGTTCTTGCCTTTTGGGGAAGGTTTTGTAACTCACTTTCTTTACAAATTTATACATATCAGCAGGTTACAGGTTACATATTTTTGTCTTTATGCAGTATTTTCCTGCTATTTTCATTTAGAATCTATCAAATTTTCCTCTTAAGAATAATGCAAAGTGTCTTTTTGAATGATTTAATGAAATTATTGTGTTTTAACCATCAAAACCTTTAATTTTTGTCTCGTTCACTATTTTACATCCATCATAGGTCTTAAGCTATGCCTATTTTCATTTTGATCTTCAAGCTGAGAAAATTTATTTTTCGTTTTGAGAGCACAAATTGTCTGGCCTTCTTTAGAAAAATTTTTGTGATTAAGTTACCATTTTTGAATTGTGTAAACAATTTCTCCAAGAATAGTTACGAGTCATTCTGCAAGTTTTATTATCATTTAGGTGCATCATCACACTTAGTTTTATCCATTTATTTCAAAGCCTTCTATCCCTTTGCCTTCAAAATCATCATTTCTTTAGAAAAACCAAAAGGGAACCAACCCATAAGCTAGATATTCATCTTTTCTATGAGCATACCTACAGGCTCGAAGATGTTTCCATGTTTCATGAGATTTTTGAGCATTTAAACTTAGCATTCGGGTGCAATCTTCATGACAACAGTTTTTGGCACGCCTGGTGGGACTCTGAAGCTCACTTCAAATAAAGAATTCAAGTTTCAAGCTATCGTTTTGGTATATACAGTAGTGTTTTACCTTTCATAGGTTAAAATTCATACTTGGTGACTCTGTTTTATGGTTTTATATGCAAATCTAATCAAAACATCTCATGAGAAGAATTCAGACAAGAGGAAGTATTGATCCTTTTGAATACTTGTAGTTTTCATCACCTAAGAGAAGAGTTAGAACAACAAGAGGGAGATCTAGATCACAGTCAACACCTAGATCATGTTCCACACCTCCTAGTCTCAAGCCTGAAATTTTTGTACCAATAGTTCAAGTACATCCTATGTTGATACTTAAAGTTCCAAATTTCAGAGTTCCAACAGCTCTGATGGCCAAAGTTCATGCATGTGTACCATTCAATGGGAGAATCCCATTGAATTTACAACAACATGATGATATACCAGTGGCTACACTCATAATTTTACCCATTTTCACTAGTGAAGATCAAACTACACCAATAAAGCATATAAGATATGTAGCTTCACTTTGTGGAGTTCATCATGTTACACTAGAGAATGTGGTGTTAAGACTTCTAGCACCTTCATTCAAAGGAAAATCACTCTAGTGGTTCAAAGGTTTACCAGTGAAAACTATTGCAAATTGGAATGACTTGGGAGATAAATTGAATAGGTAGTTTTTAGATAAATCAGATCATCTATCCCTTGTTGAGTTGATGACGACCATTAAAAGAGCTCCACAAGAAAAAATGATAGATTTAAACTTCTAGTTTCAAAGAACTTGGAACAGAATCCCAACAATAGTAAGACCTTCACCTGATCATGCATTTATGTATTATCTCAGAGCATTAAATGGTGATATTGTTGTAATGATTCAATCAATGGGTGGAATAACATTTACAAGAGGCTTTGGCTAGAATTGTGCTTGCAAACAATTCTGAAACTAAGAGCGATCAATCAACTCAAGAGGTTAAACCACCTCCTTTAAATTATGTTAGTTTGATCATTGTTGAAAATATAGTGCACAACTACATGATTGATTCAGGAGCAAGAGACTCTTTTATGCCTAAACAACTAGTGGATAAGTTAGGATTGACTTATGAGTCATTTTCAAAGGGAGTAGTTCAACTAGATGGTGTAGCCATTAAATCTGTTGGAGTGATTAAAATTCTTCCCCTTACTTTACATGATTATTTAAACTTCTCAATCCCACAAGATATTTATGTCATTGATTTGCCACCTTTCTTTGCCATTTTCCATTCTAGGGATTTTTCTGCAAAGTTGGGTGGGTATTTATCATCAAATTGGTCACATATGTTTTTCAAAACTAGATATGGCACTAGAGTGACAGTCAAATCAGAACCACAAGCCAAATATAATATTGAACCTTATGTCTCTAATCCTATAAATGAAAACCTAGATATCCATTAGCAGGAGGATCAATCCATGACCCTAGACCCCAACATACCTATTGAGGGCATACCTGATATAAATTTAAATGAGTGGGAAGTTGAGAATCACAAATTTGATCCTTTCAATAATATGGATGAGGTAGGATTAGGCATTTACATGATTCAAGAGTATGATGCAGTTGTTTCAAATGTGGCCAAAGATGAGAAACAACTAGAATAGCAAGGTAATCAACTTTGGAAGTTGTATTTTGATGGATCAAAAAGAAAGGTGGGTGCTGGTGGAGGAGCCATGCTGATTTTACCTGATGAAGAAAGGTATTATTCAACACTTCACTTTGTCTTCAATTTCTCAAAAAATACTGTTGAATACGAGGCACTAATTCATGGCCTAGAGTAGGCTAGGAAGAAAGGTATTAAATGTTTACAAGTTTTTGGTGATACATAATTAGTAACAAATTAGGTAAGAAAGTTGAATGTGACAAAAAATATTTTCTCAAGCTTTATAAACACAAAACTTGGGGTTTAATTAAAGAATTTGATGCTTTCAATTTGATGTCCATTCCTAGAAACCATAATAAAGAATCATATAGATTGGCTATCATAGGGTCACAATTTGATATTCCAATTGATATACATAATATTGAGGTACAACAATACATAAAAGTGGTTGTGAGACCACCTGTACTAGACAATAATGTTAGTTGGCAGGTTTTTGAAAGTGATGAGAATATTATTAATTTTTTGATGGAGGAAGTAGATTTTTCTACTAGAAACTAGAAAAAATTTGAGCAGCAATATGACAATCAGATCCTGCAACTAAAGTCTAATAAGATGCCTAAATTTTTGGTAACCTTAGAGTTAATTTTTAACACTAATGATCAAGTTAGAAGGGATAAAGCTAGCATATCAATGAAACAGGAGCACTAGGAACCCATTGAGATATTCAGAGACAAGATTCTCAAGCTTGGTAAGGTATGTGCTAAAGAGGAACAACAAGCTTTTATCTTACTTTTCCAAGAATTCAGTGATATTTTTCCTTGGGATTATGGAGATTTAAAGGGTTTTAACCCTGATTTATCTCAACACACGATTGAGTTAGAGCCCAAAGAAAAAATAGTGAGGCAAAAGCAAAGGCCTCTAAATCCCAAGCTAGAACATCTCATGAAAATAGAGTTGAATAAAATAATTGAAGGTAAAATTTTCTTTTTGATAAAGCATACATCTTGGGTTTCTAACTTGGTACTTGTTAGAAAAAAGAATGGTGAGATTAGGTTGTGTGTTGATTTATGTGATTTAAATAAATCCTCTCTTAAATACCACTATCCACTGCCTTCAATGGAGAAAATTTTGCAAGTTGTTTTAGGTTTAGAAAGGTTCTCATTGTTAGATGGTTATTCAGGTTACAATAAGATTTTAGTAAAAGAGGAAGACTAGTTCAAAACTTCCTTTACTACCAAGTGGGGTACCATGGCTTACAAAAAATTTCCCTTTGGATTGTCCAATGCAGGGGAAACCTTAGAGAGCAATGGCCATGACTTTCCAAGGCCTCATTAACAAGTTTTTACTAGTTTATTTAGATGAAATTATTGTATTTTCAAAGAAAGATAACAAACATTTTGATCATCTAAGGAAGATCTTTGAAAGATGTAGAGATATGAGGTTTCACTTAACCAAAAGAAGATCATTTTTTCAGTCCATGAGGGGAAAATTCTTAAACATATTGTTTCTAAGCATGATATCACAATTGATTTGGAAAGGATCACTAATATTCTAGATTTACCCCTACCTGCACATAAGAAGGGCTTACAAATATTTCTAGGTAGGATCAATTTTGTTAGGAGGTTCATACCTAACATTGCAACATTATTGCAGCCTCTTACATCTATGCTTAAAAAGAACATTCCTTTTAGTTGGAATAAGGAAGGTATTTAGAGTTTTGAAGAAATTAAGGAGGCCCTTGCAACAGCCCCAACACTTATTAACCCAAATTTTGATAAATATTTTATATTATATGCATTTGGGAGTGTTGAAAAAATTTCAGTCATGCTTTGTTAGCAGAATGAAGAAGGATTAGAGTAGCCTATGGCTTTCTTTAGTCAAGTTCTCGATAATGAATTCAAATACTCATTTGTAGAAAAAAATGTGTTAATTTTAGTAAGAAGCCTTAAAAAATTTAGGCATATTCTCTCAAACAATCAAATTCAGTTGTTGGTTGCCAATCCAACAATTAAGGATTTCTTGCTTAGTAAAGACATAAATGATAAAAGAGCAAGCTAGATTACAAAAGTGATGGATTATGGCATTAATATCAAGGTCACCAAGCTTGTTAGAGGTAAAGGTTTATGTGAAAATCTTGCAGGTAATGAAGAAAACAACAAAGAAATTGATGAGAAAGCTACAATAGTGCTCAATAATGAGGAAAAAGCTACTATTTCAGTTTCTTCCACAAACTGGATCCAACAAATGATCCATTACTTACATAATGGTAATTATCCTAAAGTTTTGGACAGGTCAAAGAGAAGGTATTATAAGCTTCAAGACATCCCTTATGCTGTAATTGATGGAATTTTATATAAAAGGGATTTTCATGGTGTTTTACTCAGATGTGTTGAACTAGAACAGATTGATAAAATTTTGGAAGAATTTCATGATGGGCCCTGTGGAGGCCATTTTGCACCAAGAACCACAACTCTTAAGATTATGAGAGTTGGGTATTATTTTCCAGATTTATTTAAAGATTCCCATGCTTGGGTCAGAAAATGCAATAAATGTTCAGTATTTGCAGAAAAGAAAAAAGCTTGCAGCCCTACCTCTACATCCAATTCAAGTGGAGCAACCTTTTGGAAAGTGGGGACTTGATTTAATTGGTCCCATTAACCCACCTTCAAGTGCAGGTCATAGATGGATATTAACAACAATAGACTACTTTACAAAGTGGATAAAAGTTGTTACATTGAAGGAGACAAATGAGAATTTTGTTTTGAATTTCTATCAGGACTTGGTATCTAGGTTTAGTACTCCTGATTCTATTAGATATGATAATGCATTAGCATTCATAGGTTTAAAAGTTTCAGATTGGTCAGTTAAGAACACCATATATCTGAACACTTCTTCAAATTATTACCCTTAGGGTAATGGACAGGCAGAGTCCACTAATAAGAATTTAATCAAGATTGTCAAGAAGACAATTTGAGACAATCAGAGGACTTGGCATGATAAACTGAAGTTAGCCCTTTGGGCTGATATGATTACACCTAAGAGAGATACAATAAATTCACCTTATGTTCAAGTACATATGGCAAAGAGGCCAAGATTCCTATCTCAGTTGAATTGCCAACTTTTAACATGATCAAGGAACTGGATTTGCTCAATGAGGAACCTATGGAAATTAGGATTGCACAGATAATAGAGCTGGAAGAAATGAGAAAAGAGGCACTAAGAAATTTAGAGATTCACAAAGCTCAGATTGAAAGAACATTTGATAAGAAGGCAGTTCCTAGAGCTTTCAAAGAAGGAGATTTGGTGTTTAAATGGGATGAACTTAAAAGAAAACTTGGTAAACACACTAAATTTGATGCCATGTGGGATGGCCCATACATTATCACATAATGCAAACAACATAATGTATTTCAGCTCTCAAAGCTAGATGGAGAGGCTTGCCAATCCCTATCAATGAGATTCACCTCAAACAGTGCTATTAAAGATCAAATTTTGTAGTTATACATAGTTAAATAGTGGTTTTCGGTTAATAAGTGCTCTAAGAACATTTCCTTTCAGTTATGTTTTGTTTTCCAATAAGGGCAGATGCATTGTTTTCTAGCCCTATCTTAAATAGTGCCATGATAGTTTTTTTTTCTGATTTGTTTTACTATTTTATAGTTTCTAACAATTGAGTTACAATGGTTTCAAAGTTTGAGATGGAAAAATTTGACTACATACCCAATGTATTGTTTAGGAAACTGGTTTGGCATGCTTAGCAGGAAAGCATTCAGCAGAAATCACTAGAAATGTTACCAAATTTCACTCACAGCTCAATTTGGTAGAGCTGAAAAAGTTGGTTACATTTAAAAGTGAAGGGTATTCAAATATTTCTGCTAAGTTTAATTATTGCACAACAAGGATGCTTTCAAATGGAATTCAGTTTTTATCATGCAATATTTTAAAATAGAAAGGAATTACACAAATTGCATAATATTGTTGTCTTTTATTCATTTTGTGATGAAAATGTTTACAAGATTGCATAAACATTTTTTTTTCATACATTGAGATCAAAAGAATGCTTAAATGTCCCACACAAGTCATCGGAGTAGCTAAACTAATGCAACATAAACATAAAATATACAACTAAAGATAAAAGTATAAAAACACATGAGAAGAAGGAATATACATCATTTCTTGGTGGCATAGTCTGGTGTTGATCTTTTTTGTTTCAGCTCCTCCTTCTTACCAATCTTCAATTGAACCTACATGATGATGAAAGGATTGGGTTAGAGCTTCAGATATCAATCTCATCATATGTCCTATCAACATAAATATAGCTTATATCTATAATACATTTGATTAGCTAAGAAATTATTATATGTATGCAAGAGAGCTAAGATCAAATCATCAAATGAGAGTCAGATCATCAGGATGAACTCCAAGCTTCATTGTTTTATCTAACTTGTTTGTTCACTGTTCTAGTACAGGTTCATTTATCATTTAATGATTCATGTTCTTTGATGTCACAAAATGTGGAGGGAAATTTGACTCACATAAGGGTTGATCCCAGTATGCTTCCCCTAGGTTTTAAAGGGGGGGGGTGATATAAGAAATAAACAAATCAATTGTTTCAATGAAATAATTTTCATTTTGAAGAACAATCTATAAAGTGATAGATCACATTGTCCATCCATGACTATCAAATCAAGAAGTTCAATGAATAATTAATGAGTTCTTAGCTATATCTCCTTACCTCTCAGTGCTTCATGAGGTAATGTTGATATTTCCTAAAGCTTTTGAGCTTCGAGATGAGGAAGTTTCATAAAAAATATTTATCATTTTCATTATGCAATAACTTAGTGGGACAATCAGCATAGACATGGTTGTATTTATCTACCCAATGCTTGAACATTTATTTTCACTATTCTCTTTATCATGATTGTAGATGCCAAATGTGTTGATTAATATGACAATGGAATGTATAGTCCTCTTTTTAGTATGCAATCATGGAATTTAAAGAGACACCATAAAATGTGAGTTTGGTAACCCCTGGAGGGTATTATTGGTGGTAAACAGAGAGCATCTAGGGGAAAAATCTATGGAAGTCTTAAAAAAATTACTGAGGACACTCAATAATTAAGCTATCATTATTATGACAGTAGAACATATTCAAAAGGATAACTACATAAAGTAACAGTCACAAAGGTATTTCATTATGTGCTAATAGGGGACAACAAAAAATGTATCATGCCAAGAAGGGAGATGACAAAAGAGTTTAGAAGATTTTTCAAAGAACAAAGATATTTAAATGTCTAGTCATGAAGACAAAGATAAGCACCTACAGGTCTTCCATATCAAAAGAGTGACAAGGGTGGTCAGATAAAGTAATACATGGCTAATTCAAGTATGGACTGTAGAATGAATTTAATGTAAAATGATAGGTCCATGAGCAAACAGTGCCATTATAAGAAGCTATTCAAAATCGTGGACCAAGGCTAGAGAGCAACAAGTCTGCATATAGTAATATGGGAGCAAGAAGACAATGATGAAGAAGTCGAGGACATGGTGAAACAAAGAAAACCCAGCTCAGGAAAATCAAGAAAATGGAAGTCACAACCAAGGGTTTTTAAAACCCTCGAGCTAGCAAAGTTATTTCAAATTACAAGCCATGACCACAAGAAGCCGGGTGATTTGTGTTCTTTTAATACAAAGGAAGGCACATGTTTTTATTTGAAACCCCAACAATGCCCAAAGTTCGATCCAATGCAACAACACTTAGAAAAAATATACAATGAAACCCAATTATTTTTGCATGTAATGAAGATTCAGACCTCTTCTCTATCAAGAAAAAATGCATAGATCAGGCCCCAAGCCTACAGAAAAGAGAAGTTGTCAAAGAAAGTCATGAACTAGTCAACCATCAAGAATAAAAGCATGGTAGAGTCTCACAAGTGAAATTAAATTCACATCCTACAATAATGAAAGGATAAACCATGGCATGGGTTTTATGATAGTCGACACAAAAAATATACATTGAAACCCATATTTCCTTGAATACATTTTGCAGATATAGTGAGAGTAATTTGTGGCCATGATCTTTTAAAAAAGCATGAAAGGTGCTCAAAAAGTAGAGCAAAGGAGGACTTCTAGTCTATTATTTTTAGAAAGTAGAGAAATTTTTTTATAGAGGTCGAGCATATGAAAGTAAGCAAAGTAGCAAGCATTTTCAACTTCTTTTGTGAAAAGATAAAAAAAGAAATCCTTCTCTTTCACCATAGATACAAAAATATGAACATACCACGCATGGAAAGCTCAAGATTTTGCAAAGTAAACTCTAGGAAAGCTCCACTTCCAAGCCCTAGCATGGCGACGCCTAGTTTGAGTGAGATGCAAATGAAAAAATGAAATGTGCAATATGAGTGAGCCCGT
The DNA here is from genome assembly GCA_007115665.2 of Sequoiadendron giganteum. Lineage (NCBI taxonomy): Eukaryota > Viridiplantae > Streptophyta > Pinopsida > Cupressales > Cupressaceae > Sequoiadendron > Sequoiadendron giganteum. The sequence continues at coordinate 292,466,045 of CM021107.1, forward strand.
AGCTTTGAGTTAGGGTTTCAAAAGCCCTAACTTGGCCGACTTAACCAAGGGGAATTTTTAACTTTGCTTTTAAATTTTCTCCTTCATAACTAATGCCATGCTATATATGCCTTGGGTTTCTTTTTATACTTTTCAAAATCAAATCAAATATTCCCTTTTGTAGATGCATTTTAAACATTGTTGAGCCAAGTAATTTTATTTTGCATAAAATTTCTAAATGTAAAGGAACATTATTGGAGTGATAGTTTATAAATTAATTTAATTAATGTTATCTATTGTGAAAAATAAGGATAAGAGGCGTTGTTTTCAAGATCTAGTCATGCAAAATCAGAAGGAGGTGGAACTGGAAGTGTTTCACACATTTGGAGTAAAACTAAGGTCTTTGTCCTTGAATTATGGTCAAACTGGAGTGGTTTCGAGTTCTTCTTGGTCAAACTGATCATGAGGGAGAGTTTGGAGATATTTTAGCTCATCTTACATCAGTTGTGGGCCCCCTCTTTGTGGCTTTTCTCTTTTTCTCATGAGAGGCATTTGAGAATATATTTTTGAGGTTCAGTTGACTGCTAGTGCCACCTCTTGGCATTTCAGAGCCATCTTTTGTATATATTGGAAAAAAAACTTATGTTTTTTTTCAGTTCTTGCCTTTTGGAGAAGGTTTTGTAACTCACTTAGTTTACAAATTTATACAGATGAGCAAGTTACAGGTTACATATTTTTGTCTTTATGCAGTATTTTCCTACAATTTTCATTTAGAATCTATCAAATTTGCCTCTTCAGAATAAAGCAAAGTGTCTTTGTGAATTATTTGATGAAATGATTGTGTTTTAACCATCAAAAACTTTAAGTTTTTTCATGTTCACTATTGTACATTCATCACAGGTCTTAAGTTGTTCCTATTTTCATTTTGGTCTTCAAGCTGAGAAAAAATATTTTCCTTTTGAAAGAACAAACTATTTGGCCTTCTTTAGAAATATTTTTGTGATTAATTTACCATTTCTAAACTGTGTAAACAGTTTCTTTGAGAATAATTATGAATCATTCTGTAAGTTTTATTATCATTTAGGTGCATCACCATACTTAGTTTTATCCGGTTATTTCAAAGCCTTCTATCCCTTTACCTTCAAAATCATAATTTCATTAGAAAAATCAAAAGGGAACCAACCCATAACTTGGAGATTCATCTTCGCTATGAGCATACCCACACGCTCAAAGATGTTTCCATGTTTCATGAAATTTCTAGGAATTTAAACTTAGCATCGAGGTGCAATCTTTATGACAACAAGTACAACCTAGACCAATATTCTTTAATAATTTCTCAATAATGATAGGTTATAGCAAGCCATTTCGATTTTGTCCTAGCTTCTCATTCTTGTTATAACCTCGTCCCTTCATTAGATACAAGCCTGTATTATCATCTTCCATGGGAAAAATAGGGATAGGTTGTTCATCCTGATAGAGAAGTTTAGAGAAATCCTCCTCGTTGATATCCTTGGTGAAGGTAGTAGCTACCATCTTGATTGTTTTGGGCTCTTTGTTACTAGATGTGAGTTTCTCATGGGATTGAGGAGAAAGAGGTGGCTCTCCTAAAAAAAAGGTGTCCTTCATTAGCTTATAGTTCCACAACCATCATCCTAAATCACTACTTTGATGTCTAGAATATTCCATGCAATGGGGTTTTTTGTTGTTGAGGTAGATGCAAGGGATGAAAATTCAAAAAATGAGGTAGGTTTGGGTGTAGGCCCTTCATCATTTTTAGGAACTTGGGGTATCTTATAATACTTGGTCTCAAGATTCTTGCAGTACTAGAAGGGCTCAGGATCTCCATGGATGCTAATTTCTCTGCCCTCGAAAGGAAACTTTGCACATTGATGATAGGTTGAGGCTATAGCTTTTAAAGCATGGATCCATGGTTAGCCAAGCAGGATGTTGTCCAAAAGATCAAGGTCTAACACTTGGCATGTAGTTTCTGCAATGATAGGTCCCACTTGGATGTGTAGTTCAATGATGCCTTATGATACCCGTCGTTGGTCATCGTATGCTCTGATGTTGGTACTCTTTTATTTTTAAATAGCAACCTCTGAGTAGCCCAAGTTTTTTATCAGCTTAAGGGTACAAATATTCAAACCAGTACCTCCATCCACTAAGATTCTTTTAACCTTGCTCTTAAATAAATACCTCAAGGTGTAAAGTATGATTATTAGATGGTTGTGATGGTAGGTCTTATTCTGAGAAGGTCAGAAGGTGATGGGTAATATGTCCTACCATAGCTTGAAATTGATTAGTGTCAATATCCTCAGGGATAGATGACTCTAATAAAGATTTCTCTAAGATTTCCCTATGTGCAGGGGATAGCCTCAATATTTCTAAGATTGATATCTGTGTTGGGGTCTTTTTTAGCTGATCTAGGAGATTGTACTTGCTGGGATTTCATGTTGGCCAAGTAGGTTGTTCCCGAGACTAAGATGGGACTCCTTGGATGGTAACCTTTCCATGTCATTTGGTGACTCCACACTTTGCACTAGGTCCTTTGATGGTGACAACAATGATGACGCTATTGAAGGATGAAACAACATTGGAATAGGTATGTTGCACATTAGTGTAATCCTCAATTTTTCCCTTGTTGTTCCCTTTGTTATGATCTGGCATAGGGTTCTTGTATAGCTCAAGATCCTGATTCCTAGCTAGTACTTCAATAGATATGGTGTCATTTTCTATGAGGTCTTTGATGATATTCTTGAGTCTCATGCAATTTTTTGTTTTGAGCCCTTTGATTTTGTGAAAGTCACAGAGATTGTTCTCATTGTACTAGGATGGTTTCTCTTGCGGTTTCTAGTAGTTTACAAAGTTAGGAAGTGTTATTAATTTTGACTCTACCAAATTTTTCATGATAGTTTCAATAGGTTTAGATGATTGTGTGTACTTGTGTTTAGGATAGTTGTTCTTGTTGGTAGTTTTCCTTCGTTGTATCTCAACATTGTTGATCTTATTATTCTGAGGAGGTGTTGTCTACTACACAATTGGTTGAATTTTAGGAACTTGATTGTTGTTTGATCTAGTAGAACTTAGGACCACCTTAGCATCTACCACACCATCATTTATCACAATTTTTTTTGGCCCAAACACGAGGCTTGTCATTTGAACTGGTTGATGGATGGTTGTAAGCTTGAGTATTTCTTTATGAGATTAGAGCTCGCTCGATTTTAATGGATTTGGGGACAAGTTCATCATAGGATGTGATGCACTACATTTTCAAGTGGAAAGATAGATCAAGATCTAGATTTTCTATGATGATTCCCACTTGTTGTTCATTGAGAAGGGTCCACTTGCTCTTACTAGCTTTTTGTCTCCATCATTGCAAGAAATTGGTAAAAAATTATTCTTTGGTTTTTTTGAGAGTGTACAACTCTTCTAGACTAACATCCATGTCAAGGTTGAAGAAGTGATCGATGAATTTATCAATGATTTCTTGAAAAAATTTGATGTCAGGAGGTATATGAGAAAAACAATCCATAGCAGGATTTTTTAAGCTTCGAGGGAAGAGACACATTAAATAAGAGTCATTGTAAGCCACCTCCATACACATGACATTAAATTATTTGGCATGGTCCACAATATTTCCTCTCCCTTTGTATTTATCAAATTTGGGGATTTCAAATCCAGGAGGGAATGGTACCATTGTGATGTTTTGATTGAATGGATAGGGACATAGATTCTATGTATAGGGCTTCTTTGTCTTTCCCATTATAAGATCCTACATTTCTTGGGAGAGCACCTTGAATTGCGATGCTAGATTGTCTTGCGGTTTGGTGGAGGAATATATGGTGGGATAATGGATGAGTTGTATGTAGGATTTTGATATAATGATGTGTTGCATAGGGTGTATGGTGGCATGGGGTTATGTGAAGGTGATTGAGGTGTTGATGTATATGTTTCTAACATGTTTGTATTGATGATGTTCTATTGAGGATTATAGTAGGAATTTTTTTATTTTTTTTGTTGATGTTGGGCATACTACTAAGCTAGTAAGGCTTGCTATTATTATTGCACCGAAAGGGTTTGCTATTGGGATTGATGTTATTATTTCACCACTAGGGATTTTTTTTGGGCTTGATGTTGTTTATGTGCCACGAGGGCTTATTGTTGGGCCTGATGTTGTTGTTTGTTCTACTAAGGATGCTTGATAAGCTTGTTTTTGTTGCTACTATTGTTATTGTTGTCTTGATAACACTTCTTGTTGTTATTACTACTTTATTTTTTTGTGCTACTAAGGATATTTTTAGTATTTTTTTTTGTTGGACTTCTTGTTGATAAGCTTGTTCTTCTTGTTGTAAGGCTAAGGTATGCACTTGTAATGTAGGACTAATTGGTTGTTGGGACACTTGTGATGGATTGTGAGCATTGATGTTTTGGATGGGTTAAGAGTTGGTGATGAGAGGCTAGGAGTCCCCTTGGTTTAAAATTCCTTGTAAGATGGTAGATTGAGGTGGAATAATGTATGTTTGAGGTCCCATTTGATTTTTCATAGTGAAGGGGGTTGTGGGGAAAGATGAGGATGGTTTCATCAAATTTTGCAATGGTAATGACATATTAGGACCTTGAGTCCATTGATTGAAAAGGTTCCCTTGTCCAATTTCATGAGGATTTCCTTGTGCTAGAGATATAGACAAATGATTAATTATGTTGATGGGATTCGTTACCAAATAATTGCTTTGAGATGGGTTGATGATGGATGGGATGGATTTTTTTTGTGACACCAATGGGAGGATTGGGAAAAGATGTCCCTATCTACATTGAGGGTTGACTCTATGATATAGTATTAGTATGCCCTTGTGTTCTATTTTGAGACACTTACTACTTTGTGTAATGGTGGGCACACTTGTGGTACTCATGGGTATGGATGAAGAGGTGTGTCCTTGATATGTAGAGGTTGTGGTGGAATAATGAAGGTTAAGTGGTTTATATGGTTGCTTAGGATTTTTGGGAGCAGGAGGAGCACCAAAGGTAGGTGTCCAAGTGGTTGTTGGAGGTGGAGGATTGGTATCGAGGGTACCCACAAGTGTACTTCTTTCAAATGGAAGAGTTAGACCAAAGTCCTTGGCAAGGCCAGTTGCAAGACTAGGAGTGGATGTTTGATTTATCCCTGATGGTGGAGTTGTGAAGCCTTGTGCCAAATTTTGTGCAGCAAATGATGGTTAAATGGGAGCTATATTTTCAAAGGCTTCATGTTCCATTATTTCTTCCTTAGTAAGCTCAAAGGGATTGTTTGTGATGTATTCTATCTCATATGATCCTAATGGAGATGATGGTTGTTGCGATGGGTTAACTTGACTTCTTGGATCAAACTCTAGAGGATTTGGATCACTTGAGGCAAATGTGACTTTTCTTTTCTCCATGATTCTCTTGTATTGTGATCTTGTCTTTACCATAAATTTTGGGTCACTTATGGAAGATATATTTTGAGATTTGTAATGTTTAAACTCTCTAGTTGACTCAAATCTAGGTAAAAGGGATGCTTTAAGTATTTTTATTGTGATGTGGGGGTGGTAATATATATCTTCAACTAGGAACCTAGATTTGAGCCAACTAGAGAGTTCAAACATTATCTCGAGGATATGGAAAATGATCTTTGCAAACATTTTGGGACAACACTTTTGACTTGAGTTTGATGTTTTGATGTTAGGATAAAATATGTTTATAAACTTGAGAATCTTTAGGTTAGAATTGTGACCTTCAAGATAAACTAGTCCAAAGATGATAACTAACTTAGCTAGGTTCATGAAGAAGGATACATTTCACATACAAAGTAGCCAAGTTAGGGGTTGGTTTGATAGATGTTGAAGTCAAAAAGTGTTGGTGTATTCAAAAAAATTGCAAAGTTTGGTGAAGTGAAAGATGAAATTTGATGAAGGGGTGGATGAAATGTTTGACTCAATATTTTTTTTAAGAGAAAGTGGCAAGCCACTATAGATGTTTTAATATTAAAATATAGATATAACAAAACCTTGGTTCAGGTGAGCATACTAGTGGGAAAGAACTAGGAAGAAAAACCTCGATTATAGCTTGAGTAAGTACATAAGGTTCCTAATTGTATTTTATGACTGAATCTTCCCTAATAACAACCTCTTTACATTGAAAAATGACATACCCCTTTTACATTTTATAAAAATAGCCCCCTTGACATTTTGAAAATATAGACCCATCACCATTTGAGTATCAAATCCCCTTAAGTTACCCTTTACATTGCCAAAAGACAACCCCATCACATGACCAAAATATAAACCCTTTATAATTGTTGAATCTAAACCCTTTTTCATATGACACCCTATAATTTCTCATTTGAAACTCCTTAAGCTCCATTAACCTGTAATTCACCAAAGACAACACTCTATTTTCCAAATCCACTAAATTTTTGATAAAAGAAAAATGTAACAAGTCAAGTTGTGTTTAAAGGAAAGATTTGTACTAATATCAGATGTCAATCATAGTAGCACAACCATTCCTTGATCAACCTTGCACAATTTCTTTTATGTTCACTCTCTCTTTTGACATATCTGTTATAATGTATATTACAACATAGTTACCAAAATGGCTCACTTAGAAACTTCCATTCAATCAAGCTAGTGATCAATTCATTCCTTGTACAAAATGGATTGGTTCAACAATTTCTTCGTTGATCAATTTTCAACCAAAAAAATTAGCATACACCTCAGCAGTCAGACAAGTCAGCATTCTTTCCACTAAGTCATCTTCAACTGTATCGTGCTATCAATCAGACTTGGAGAAGTTTCTCCGACCAAACACCATCAGGCTAAGAGCTCTCCTTAGAGGAAGTCTCCAAAGCACCTTCGATAGTTCATGTTTTACTGATGGGAATTATCTTTGTTCATCTCATCAAGAAGACTTACCCCGATCATAATCCTTTGTCAAACATCTTACTTCGAAGCCACTTTGAGAAACCAACCTGATAGACTATGTCAGATCAAAAAATTATCTTCGGCAATACTCACCCCAATCCCAAACCATTAGCTAGACTTTAACCATCAAACGAAGATCTTAAGGCTGGGTTGAAATCATATTTCATACCGATGAAGAACCATCAAAAAGACTTATGCCAACCATACCCCACCGACTAGACTTCTACTATTGGTCCAAACTTCCCAGGTCTAATCGAAGACCATAGTTAGCCCAAAATCCGTTCATCACTCAGAGTCTCCTTGATGGAACTCTTCGGTTAGACTTGGAGAAGTTTATCTAACCAAACACCATCGGGCTAAGAGCTTTCCTTGGAGGAAGTCTCCAAAGCACCTCCGACAATTCATGTTTTACTGATGGGAATTGTCTTTGTTCATCTCATTGAGAAGACTTACCCCGATCGTAATCCTTGGTCAGACATCTTACTTTAGAGCCACTTTGAGAAACCAACCTGATAGACCATGTCAGACCGGAAAAGTATCTTTGGCAAGACTCAACTCGATCCAAAACCATTGGTTAGACTTTAACCATCAAACAAAGATCTTAATGTTGGGCCGAAGTCATATTTCATACCGACGAAGAACCATCGGTAAGACTTACGCCAACCATACCCCACTGGTCGGACTTCTATTTTTGGTCCAAACTTCCCAAGTCTAACCGAAGACCAAAGTTAGCCCAACAAACTATTCACAGCTAGACTCTCCCTGATGTAACTACTCGACCATACTTCTTGCATCAACATGAGTTAGAAAACTCAAATCGATAACTCAGGTCATACTAACAACTGTCATCGGCAAGAGCGACCACATATCTCACCAAACATTTTCAAGTTACATCTTCTGAATCACCCTTACTTAACTTCCCCTGCTAAGCTATGGCCAATATTATAACACATGTAATTACCAATTACACATGTGTTATTAGATCACCTCAAATGATTCATTTTTCTTCACCGTAGATTTTGATAGGAAAAATTCACTTATCATTAGCTAATGCATGTGTGTTGTTAGAGTAACACACTTGTAAATGTAAGCATAGCCAAATCACCAATTTTATATTTTACATAGATCTAACTAGATCTTAACACACTTGTAATTGTCAATTACATATGAGTTGCCAAATCATCTCATTGACACATCAGAAACATAACACATAGTTATGTATCATACCCTTTTTCATAAAATAAGTCAAACCCTGGCTAACATCCATTATAGAATATTAGCCAAAATTTGAAGTTATTTTTTAAATTTTCGTCAAATTTCCTAGGAGTATATCAAAACTAAATTCAACTTTAACAATTGATTTCCTCTTTTGAAAGTAATGCTTCTAAAATAGGATGAATCTTACCCATTTCAGCCACATGTGTCACTTCTGGTACCGGTTGATCACATCCATGATTTTCCAAAAAATCTACAACCATATTACCTTCTCTATATGTATGCAGTATTTGATAATTGCCAATTTTATCTAGCAAAAACCAAATCTTTTTAGCAATATATTCTAACTTCCAATTCTGAATTTTATGATCTCGGCATGCTTTAATTAAAATCAGTGAATCTCCTTCAACTTGAATCATTGGAAGCTTAAAATTAATGACTAGCTTCAAACCTTGCAAAAGAGCTTGTGCTTTAGCAACATTGTTAGTCCCAAATAACAATTTGAATGATTTATCACATAAAACAAACCCTCTATGATCTCTTATTACCACCCCTGCTCTAAATAAACGTGGATTCCCTCTAGAATTTCCATCTATATTCAATTTAAAGATGCCAATAGGAGGAGGAAGCCAAACAATGGAATCTTTGTTTACTTTTTTAGTAAACTGATGAAGATTACCTTTGAAAGGAAGAGATAATAATGACCAAGAAAGCAGCAACTTTGAATCCCAATCAAAAAATATTGAACCGACATTTTTAGCTTTACACACATAAGCATTTACAATTTCAGATATTGCCCTTTCTAATGATAACAACATCTGGTCAATATTCAATTTTTGTTTCCTAAAAATGCATCTATTTATTGCCCACCAAATAGCCCATAAAACTGAAGAGGGTATAATGCACCAGATACTTGCAAAGAAGAAAGAATTATACAACTGAGGCCAACTAGAAAATAATTTTCAAATAGTTATTTGGAAAAACTTTCTACCAATTTAATTTAGCCACAACAAACAACCAACAAACCTGTGCTACCAAACACAAAAGGAAAATATGATTGATATCTTCCATCTACTGATCACAAATCAAACACTTAAAAGGATTATTTATCCTTAATTTTGCTAACTTCTCACTTGTAAGAATTTTATTTTGAATAGCTAGCCATGAAAAACAACCTGCTTTAGGCAAAAAAAATGAGTTCCAACAAAATTGGTATGCTCTTTGGTTTGATATTTGAAAATTAGCTTGAGAAATCGATTTGTATCCCTCTTTAACAAAATAACAACTAGTTTTTTCTTTAGACCAAATTAATCAATCAGGATTGGCTGAAAAATAAACTTCTCTTTCCTGAAGGATAGATGTAATATGTCATTTATGATTATCATCTATTGCTTCATTTGAGAAATCTTTCCACTTGACTTTACTAATCAATGGATCCACATGTTGAACATAATCTTTGACTTTTGTTCCTTAACATTGAGACAATAGGATTGTAGTACTCTCAAAATTAAAACATTTAGCTAGATTTTGATATCCATTCCATGACTCAATATTGACTTAGAATGAAACTTTTTTTTCCAAGACCAAGGTAGTGAGAATGATGCTAGACCTCTAAATATTTCAAATCCTAAAGACCCAATGTTGACCTAAATGAGAGGATAGATGCAATTATGCAAATCTAGTTTGTTCCTCCTAGATCGAGCATAATGGTTTCTTAACAAAAGTTTACGACTGTGATAAAGTATTACAGCCCACTTCCTACCAAAATTTTAATTACAATTCCTACATCTATAATGGTAGGATGTAGATCTCCCCTTAAAGATTTTGATTGTGTGATAGATCATTCAGAGAAGTTCAAGACCATTAAAAGGATCAATGTTTTAGATAGGATGATTATCATGAAAAAGACCTATATTTTGACCCATAAATAATGCATACATATCTATATGTCTTCTTAGTGCACATTTATAAAAGTTCACCAACAATTTGTTTATGTTTTGGTATAGTGTTGAAGTGCGGTTTTTTATTTCTTTTGAACTAAGGTGCCTAAGTTTGTAATGATGATGGGTAGACCTTATCTTGGGGATTTTGATTTTTTTGTGAGATCATTTAGAGAAGAAGAAGATATTTGTTGTGATGTGGGGGTGGTAATATAGGCCTTTTGGCCAAAATATTGAATCTTCATTCTTCTTTATCTAAGATGGTTGCAACAATTCTCCATTGATTAGATGTTTCCTTGGTTTCAAAAGTGAAGCTTCTCAAACTGATAATGATATTTGTTTGTTCTCCCTCAATAAATTCAAAGTTCAGTTGAATGATAGCACATGTAAGGTTGGGTTATTGGACAGGAGCGATCAATCTCCAAATGGTCAAGTAAGGTTCAAATTGTCAATTTATCTTGCTTAAGTAAATTTATTTAACCACAAACACTTGTTTGGATTATGTTTTCAAACTAGAATGTTTATGTCCAAAACATCATAAATTTCACAATGTCCATTTTGTGAGATTTGTGAGGTTGAAGCCATAATTTCCTATGTTGTCTTTGGAAAATATGGATTGTGATATAATTCAAGATATTTAGAAATCTCTTAAGATAGAAATCCTTAGGACAAGCATTAATATCAAGGCTAATTCAAGAGGTATCCATATTTAGGCCAAAGTGTTTGAAATTTTGAGGAAGATCGTAAATGTTTTTTTCAATTTTTTAGATCCAAGAAAGGTATTAAACTTACTCACAATCATCAAAAATCCTACGTTGAAATGGCCATACTTGTTGAGTCCCCACTCATATTTATCCAAACATTAAGACATTGCAAACAATTACATATTTGGCGACACTGGCACCCCTCCATGGAACACACTTCTCACAACCACCAAATCTCAAAATCTTGAAGATCCTAAGGATTTTTTTCTTTCAACAATGAATAGTAAAAATGTGGGGCGACTTCAGAACGACCATTCTTGCACCAACAAGTATTAAGGATTTTGGATTCTAAACAATGGCTTGTAATAAGGAATTCTGGTTCAGGGAATGCTATGATAAACTCCCTTGAGAGGTCTCCCAACTCTTAGAACAAGGGATTTTCACATCATAAAGATATTAGGGGAGAGCTATCATGCACCACTTCATGTTGATCATAATTTTTATCACAACCACACATTTATATAGTAGTTTGAAAGAGCTTGTCTTTAGCTCGTTAGCGCTTGGGTTGTTCCCTACTTTCGAAGCGGGGATGCAAGCCCTCTAAAGATAAACAATAGCAAGGAAGTACATTTTTATTTCGATCATCCCTGTTCGGATGAAATAGGAAGAGAACACACACCACACCTTTTACCTACACTAGCAAGGGGTTCATTTTAATCTGAAATGAAAGATGTAGGTGATTTTGCAAAGTGTTAAGGAATGTTTTTGTTTCTCAAGATCATCAAGTGGCTTGAGAGAATTGCATAAGCATCCAATAACAATGTTGTAATTCAAAACACAACAAACACTCATAAATTTTAACCCCTAAAGCTAAGATGAATTCATTTTATGCACCAAATGAAATGTTAAGTTGCCTTGTTCAATTTTAGACCCAAAATACAATGATGAAATGAGGGTTCAATTTTAGTCTTGTTTGAGTGTTCTTATTAAGACCCAATTGAAAACTAGTGTGGTCCAAAAGCGTGAAACAAAAAATCATTACAAATGGGTTATAATTGCCCCAAAAGTGTCGAAACACTTGTTACAATTATAGTTCAAATGATAATAGTATGCTTCTTTTATTCAAGTTGTATTTTCCAAACCCGCAAAACCCAAAAAACCAAAACAAGAAGTTAGAGACATGTTAAAAATCAAATAAAATAAAAAAATTAAAGCACATGTCAAAATTTAAAGCAAATGTGAGGTTGTTTGGTTCAATTTTATCCAACTAAGCTAATTCATTTTATCCTTTCAAGTGTTTGAAAAACATTTTTAAAAAATTAGATTATAACAACTTGAGATAATGACAACTTTCTCAAATCTTGATCAATTTTGAAATCATAAAATGTTTTGGAAAGCTAAACATGAGATCTTCAAAACCCAACAACCTTTCTGCAAGATTAGTCATGTAGAATTCATTAAAAATTAAGGAAAAAAATGCATTTCAGAGATTAAACCCAAAAAAAACTATTAAAAAATAGCAAAATTAATCATTGACAACAACTTGAGATAATGACAACTTTCTCGAATCTTTATCAATTTTGAAATCGTAAAATGTTTTGGAAAGATAAACATGAGATCTTCAAAACATAGTAGCCTTTTTTCAAGATTATTCATGTAGAATTCATTAAAAATTAAGGAAAATCATGCATTTAAGAGATTAAACCCAAAAAAATTTAAAAAAAAACAGAAAAATTAATCATGGACAGCAACTTCATATAATGACAACTTCCTCAAATCTTAATCAATTTTGAAATCGTAAAATATTTTGGAAAGTTAAACATGAGGTCTTCAAAACCTAGCAACCTTTCTACAAGATTAGTCATGTAGAATTCATTAAAAATTAAGGAAAATCGTGCATTTAAGAAATTAAACCCAAATTTAGAAAAAGAAAAAAAAAGCCAAAACATTAAAGTTTGCCCTCCTTCTAGTGCCAGAATGTGACCAATGACATATTGAAGGCTAACTACACCTAATCCATACGAATTTGAGGCATATTTAACCCACTAAGCATCAATCCCAATAATATCATTCATTGTAAACAAAGACAAAGAAGCCATTAGAACTAACATTCTAAATCATGAAAGATTGAAAAAACCTCTCATCTGAGACATTAAAACTTATCCTATTGGGGGAGCGGTGTCGCATTGATGTGAATGACGACTCTTTCCCAATCCCTTGGATAATGAGCTTGTTTCAGTTAGTTTTATTGAAGAAAACTGATGAAACCATTGATAGATATGTATGAAAACATGATTTAAAGCTAAATGAATATGATGCAAGCTATCTTAACATGATTTATGCTAAGATGATTGATATGGGTGTATACAAATCTACTCTAAATGTATGCAAGCTTAAAAATATTAAAATCCTAATTAACAAATAAGCTAAATGTATGCATCTATGTTATCATGGAAGCCATTAATGGAAGCTAAGCTAATATGCAAGTAAATAAAGCTAAAATGATGTTAAATGTGAGTGCAAGTGCAAATGATTTTAACAGCACAAGTTTGATGTTTAAATATGGATCCATTTATCTCCAAATAGTGCTTTATTTATAGGAGAGTAAATGAAAAATGAAGGGCTAAGATTGAAAAAGTTAATCAATGGTCAAAAAGGAAAGAAGATGGAGGCATGGATCATGGATTATCATCAAGGGTTGAAAATGCAAGTTGATATTTAATCAAGGGCTTACATTTAATCCAAACAAACACACTTTTAACTTGCACAAGAGGCTACAAGTTATCTTGCACATGAAGTTAAGTAAGTTTGTTAGAAAAAGAATATTCCTCTGAATATCATCATGGTGAGGAAAAATAGAAATTTTGCAAATTAAAACAAAGTTTAATTGTGCCAAAAAGGAAGGAATGTTCCCCTTTTGGAGGAATTTGCAAAGGAATATTCCTTTGCAAGTGGTGGGGATTAGTAATTTGATAATAAAAACAAAGTTTCAATTATGCAAATTAGGGGAATTATATGATATTCATTAAATAATTGATTTAATGGAGATCAAATGAAAAAGCAATGGATGAGATTTATTTGATCTATCAATGGTCACAAATGAAAGGACGATGAAACATGGATCAAGGATTCTCATCAATGGATGAGAATCAAAGATCGCATGGATCAAGAAAATATCAAGGGCTCACAATCATGCAAACAAACACACTTTGCAACAACTTCAAAAATTTGTTTCAAAGTTTGTCTAGAGTAATCATTACATTTTTTTTGGAGGAAAATAGGACAATTTTCCTTTGGAATATTCCCTATGCAAGTGGATGAGAGGGAAGTTAGCAATTTAGTTAATTAAAACTAAATTTTAATGTGCAAGATGAGGAATGTGAGGATATTCATTAAATTATTGATTTATTTAATGAAAAGGAGATATAAATATGATATTTAATTAAATAGTTTAGGTTATTTAATTAAATAAGAGGACTTAGGTTTAAAATTAAATAATTTACATTATTTAACTAAATTGGGTGAAATGTTAAGTGTGAGAGGGGGTGAATTAACCCAATTAGGTTAATTAGATTAATAGGTGAAAATGAGGCATTTAATTAAATAATTAGGCTTATCTAATTAAACAAGCGAAAAGAGAATGGGTTTGAGGACGAAATGATGTTAGTTAGCCAATGTGATCCATCGAGAAATTTTTAGGTGTCTACAATAACATCTAATCTTAGAGTTTTCAATGACTATCCATTGTATGTTATGAGCTCTCCTACTTGGTATCTAGGTGATATTAGAAAGTGTCTAAAAAAGTAGTGGAAGTAAGAATCTTTCTCAAAATATAATAAATATTTTTTTACTATTAGTTTATTGTTTAATTTAGGCTAGGCACCTCGCATCAAGAATTTTCAAATATCCTCATAATAGTTGTCATTTTTAGATAAGATAGATTCCCCATAAAGGGTCTAGTGAAGTGAGGATTTCTTTGACACTAATACCTTGGAATTCAACAACATACATATATGGCCATGAGTTTACATGTACCCTTTGGTATATCAAGACACACCACATAATTTTTTTAAAACCTAACCCTAGGTAACATTCAATAATCTAAAATAGGTTATCCTTAAGAAGTTACTAATGTCATACTTGAGAGATAAAATAGTGGGTGGTCTACCTTTCCTAGTTGGTGATTTGAAGTATTGTGATAATACTATTTACAAATAGGATTAGTATATTTGTGATCTCACAACCTTGTCCTTTATGGAGTTGGAGAATATCACCATTAGAATATTATTTCCATGAACGTTAGAAAATATATGATATTCAAAAAAGTAGTAGCCTCTATAAATACATTAGTTAATGTTTTTCCGTTTTAAATAAATACAATTGTGGTAGTTGTGTGTTATTATTTGGCTCCTATATAATCTATATATCTATAAAATTTGGATCCAAGAATAGTTTGATCATTTTGACTAAAATTCTTGCCCACAAGGTATAAAATTCAAAATTACCTAGGTAAAATGAAGAAATTAAAAATTAAAATTAAAATGTTTAGGCTAATTTTTGACTGTCTAGATAATTTAACCATTTTAATCCTCTCTTTGAAATATTTTCTTCTTATATAACTCTAGTTAATTTTTTTGGTCACCATGATAAGAACCCCCTTATATGATGATGGACACCTCATCAAAAGACATGGATGAAACCAATTTTGAAAACCTTGGAAACCAACTTACCTCATATAATAATAGAAAAGAAAACAATACGAATACCCTAAACTAATTAAATAATCATGAACATCATGGTCTCCTAGATAAATCTTAAACTAATATTAACATGGATCAATTGCCACATGACCCCAACTTTCTTTCTCTAAATTTGAGATTACAAATCCCACCACTTTGAGCTACTAAGATTAGTATATTGTAATGCTCAACCACATAACCCTAGAGGAAGTTTCAAAAACTACAAAAGCTCACAATTTGTTTTCTTTTTAAAATGCAATAATAACATGAAAATTTCACTAACTATCGCCAATATCCTCTAAGGTATGAGAGTAAGGTTACATCTAATTCACATAACATAAACATAAATGCATTCATAGCATATGTTTAACTACTTAAGAATTAAAAGTGCATACATTTCAAACATTGAAATTACATCACATAGATAAAATATACATCAAGATTCCAATATTACATTAATACTCAAATAAGGTTTACATCACTCATTCCCAAAATGAGGTAGATCATACATATGTGTTACAAAATACATGAAAACTCCTCGAATACAACTGAGGGGTAATAATAAGTACAAGATTCATCTGTAACAATAATCAAAGCATGAAATAAAAAGGATGGAATCCACGAACTCTCCACTAAAAGACCTTGCCATCATAATCTGAAGAAAGGAGACCCAACGATGTAGGGTGCACATTCCTCCCAACCAAGTGGTACCTAAAGGCCTACCCCCCGTGCTAGGAGATAGTAACAAGGATCCTAGACAAGACCTGCTACCTCTAGACACAGGTTGAAACATACTGAAATCAAACAAACACAAGTACCAGAACCACACTATAACAAAGCTTACACTGCTTCTAGAGATAAACAAATCAATTATGTCAACCTAACCATACACATAAACTGAACATACCAATCGATGTCATAGAAAGAGTGTCATCACACCAACTCGACATGGGTTACCCAACACCAAGGATAACATACTACATAAAACCAGATAAAAATAACCCACTCCAAAAATAGGAGGCAACACGTAACAAAATCCACTCCAAACATTGGAGGCAACAAATAACAAAATCCACTCCAAACATTGAAGGCAATACATCCTCATTCGTGGAAACCGGGCGACTCACAAAAAATAACAATAAGCACTACCCAAGGGAATTAAAATGGGCTGACATTTAAAATAATTCACAACCCCAAAATCAATAACACCATTGGAAGACTTATAAAATTTCTAAACCAATTCCCCAAAATGTGAACAGAGGAAATTAAATGCAAAGGCAATAATACAAGAAATAAACTACTTTTCGGATATATTAAATCCAATTTCCCCCTTTTGTGAATTTACAGTAAAGAAATTTCCCAAGCAAATAAAATAAAAATTAAAGCCCATAACAACCAGAGAAGGAAATTCTAACTTATTTGTATCTTCAATTTCCTCAATTACTTTTAATAAAATAATAATTTCTACTTTTTTCCAAAACATATTATTTTAATAATATTAGATTTGTGCAACCACATGCATCAACTATAGAATTCATAAAAAATGCATGTATATATATAGAAGAATATATACATAATTAAAAATACATTTAAATAAATAATTATATACATATTCTATATGTATACATTTTATTTAAATAACTATTTATAATTTCCAAAGAAATTGTAAAATATATATATATATATATATACATGAGCTTGTATATATATATAAATATATATTAAAATATACATTTTTATATATATTACACTTATACTATATTTATAAATATTATATATATTACACAAAATAAAAATCAAATGTAATAAAAATGAATCCACCTACTGCTCAAAATGGCAGATGAACTTTTAAATGGAATTCGTTGTTTATATAAGCTACAACCCAAATACTCCGTGGGGAGGGGTGGTTGTGCTTATATAGTCGGACCCTCTCCCCAAGGGCACAGCCAAGGAGAGTGGGGAGGGGTTGCGCTACCTCCCCAAAGGGGATGGCTGTGGGGAGAGCCCAACCTCCCCCACAAAACAATTAAAACTTTAGACTTAAACAAATTTTTATTTCCTGCAATTTTATTCTCAATTTCGTCGTATGGTGAAATTCAAAACTTTCAACACAGCCCCAAATCAATATTAATAAAATATATATATATATATATATATATATATATATATATATATATATATATATATGTATATATGTATATGTGTATGCATATATATTTAAATATATATATGCACATATATTTATATATATAATATATATAAGGAATTTCAAAACAATAGTTTAATTGGGGACATAATTTTTCCAAAAAGATCAGCTACAAAAAATTTCTCCAAAAATCCTACATACAGGAAATACAGACAAATTCCCAAACTAAAAACACAGAGGATTCTTTTAAATCTGCTAGACAACAGATCTTAAAGAGAAAGAACAATAAAATTCTTATAGATAAATTTTACAAGAAATTTTTCGAGAAGCTTTAATCCTATAGGAAAATTTTCTACAAAAGACATTTTTTTCCCGATGAAGATTTTCTTTCCAGATCCCTAATTGTATTCTTTTGGGTTCTTCTATGTTCACAATAATCCCAACTTACAATTTTGCAATAGTTTCCATAGATAATTTCACCTCTACAGAGGATTTTATTCTACAGAGGATTTCATTTTCACGAAGAATATCACATACGGAATTTACAATTTTAAAACAAAACTCAAAGCTTTTAAAACTTGCACAAACAATCTTTTCCAGAGAATAATCTAAACTAAGAGGTCTTTCCAATATAAAACTAAAAAAAATTAAAGAACCTAAAATCCAACGCATGTGAAGATGTAAATTGAAGCAGTGCCTCTTCCACAAATCCAAGTATTTTCTCCCAGATAAACAAAAGCTTCCTCCAGAACAATAACAATTCCCAAACACAAAAAAATTTCCCAAGAGTAACTTTTCAAAATTTCCAAAACACAAAAATTTTCCTGAGAGCAATTTTTCAATAATTTCTAAAACACATGCATTCACAAAACACTTCTTCCCATCACAACCACAAACTTCTCCCCATGAATAAATTTTCCAACAAACCTCATAATTTTTTCTAACACATGTTAAAAACCCAAAATATCTTTTGAAAACAAATTGCACAAAATCCTCGAGATATTTTAAGAATTAAAACATTTAATAATTCTAAAATATTTAACATTTCTAATTTAACTTAATTAAACTAATTTAATTAATAAATAAATAATATAATCCTAAAATTAGATTATTTACCAATTAAATTAAATTAATTAACAACTTCTAACATTAAAACCAGATTAATTTAATAATCAACTTAAATATTTAAATCCATTAACCTTTTTCAAACTTTGCAACATAATAATTTCAAAGCAAAATTAAACAATATTTAACAAACAACTGGACTCGACAACACACTATGACTAGGGTAATGGTTTGACACAAGAATCCTAGCTACTATCTCCAATCAACATTATCATTGGGCAATGGACATGCTCAAACCTGTGAAACCAAGTGGAGTCGATGTCCTATAACTGCAAACCTGTAAACAAAGCATAAATAGAACATGTAAATATATATCATAATAGAACACACTGTGAAGAGGGAATCATGGAATTGTAGGGCGCTCGCAAACGTGTGGTGAAATTTCATCCCCTTCACCAATACAATTATAACATAACTAATCTACTCATGTGCATATAACAATGTTAGTTCAAATAACCATTATGTTAATCAAAGGCATATCAAAATGATAACATCAAAATAGAGTAACATCACATCATCACATAAAATCCACATCGCTCTATAAATTGCGATCAAGTAATAAACAAGAATCACAGTATATCAATGTCTAAGTGCTAACAAAAAACAAAGCAAAAAAAAGTAGGACATTGTCTGATACAAAGAGAAAAATAGAGGGGTGCTACATCCTCCCCCTAGGGTCAAGCTTACTCCTGGAAGCCTGCAAACAAATAGGGATAAAGCTCCCTCATCCTCGCTGCATCCTCCCAAGTAACAAAAGTATCATCCCTAGGATCCCACTGAACCCTCACCTCCTCAATACCTCAACCCCTGAGGGTGAGTATCATATGTTGTGCATCCACTACCAGAAGCCTCAAAAACTTCTCCCTGATACCCAACTTGGCAGTTATCAACCACAGTATATGCTCAATGAGACCTGCCTACATCACCTACCATTGGCTGAGAAAATTATGGCCCCTAACCAAAACCAATAGTGTTCCTTTGCGAACAAAGCCTAGCAATGTGGCCCTATTGACTGCAAGAGAAACACCATGAGTTACATCCAAAACCTCTATCACCTAAAGGCGCACTGGAGTGATCTACACTACCCCAGTTAGCCACAGACTGTGAACACTGGGTCGACTGTTCTTGAAGGTTGTGCTTATTGCACCACCAGTTTTGGTTCTTCCTAGGTTGAGAACCATCACCATCTTGATTAGATTGGGAATCCTTTTGTTTCCCTAATGCACTTTGTTGTTGTCCACTTAGAGTAGGACCTTGTTGAATCCTAGGTGGTCCAGCTACCTAAGCCTAACTCCCACGAGCACTAAGCCCTGCAACTGATCCTACAACGCCCCGCCACACAACCCTAGAGGATGTTGCAAACAAGTACTTAAACAGGCTAAAAAAATTTATTTAAGTACAATTAATATATAAGTTCGCTTCCCAATGCAACCATCCCCTAAGGTTGCGAGACTGAGATAACTTAACAACCCACAAACAACATAAATGAATCCATAATATTTATCAACTCAAGATAATAAGGACACATACATTCCATACAAGATAAATTACATCAAAGCATAATAGATAACTTCCCATCTCATTTATCCATAATTAAATATTACAATTACAACTCTCATTCCCCGAATGAGGCAAGTCCAATAAACATAATTAAAAATTACATCTTTCCACCTCGATAACATAGAGGGGTAAAATAATACAAGATCAACTGAAAAGAATAAAGCAAGAACTGAAACTGAATCCCATGATCTCTCCAATTGGAAGTCTCATCCACATGAACATGAAGAAAGCCCAACGGATTTAGGTGCATGCCACCCAACCAAGTGGAACCCAAAGGCCCACCCCCCATGCTAGGAGATAGTAACAAAGAATCCTAGCCAAGAGCATCTACCTCTAGACACAGGCTAACACCAAACTAAACCAAACTGAAACAACCAACCATATGAACAATGCAAATACAACTCAAGAGCATCATGAGCACAACACAAGTACAACTCTATAAGATCACATTGCTTCCAGATAACAAGCAGATCAAGTATGTTGAGAGAACCATACACATAATAATCAAATATTGACTATAGTCACATTAGGTATGTTAAGGAAACCATACCCATAAAATCAAATATCAACTGTGGTCATATCAGGTATGTTAAGGAAACCATACCCATCAAATCAAATACCAACTGCTGTCCTAGACAGAGTGTCATCACACAACTCGTCATGGGTTATCCTCTGGGATCCTTCCTAGGCTCTGGCCCCCACTATGGGTTATCCTGGTGGCCTCTACCGAATCCTGGCCCCATACTCACTCATGTGGAATCAAATACCTTCCATATAGAAAAGATAGATGACCTTGCCATTCCAGGCCTTCCCACTCATCCCAAGTCTAAACGAGCCCTTGTGTCTATGAGTGAGGCATAATTATCTTGATTAGTGAGAAGTACCACCTAATCTTCTAAGTTTTTTTTTAGTTATCACTTAATTAAACTACTTCTAAAGGTTACCCAGTTTACCTCTTCCGGGCTCTGGCCCCTACGGAAGCCACTCTTCTACTTGACAACACACATACCATCCAAACACCAAGGGTACAAAGTGTAATGTGCAAGATATCATGACCACTCCTTTCTCAGGAGGTGACATAAGATAAAACTCTCTCCAAACACTGGAGGTAACAACAATAACAAAACCACTCATTACCAGGAGTCACAAATCACATAAACCACTCCTTTCACAAGAGGCACAAAACATTCTCATTCGTAGAAACTGGGTAAATAACAAAGACATAAATTCATGCACTACCCAAGGGAATCAACAAATAGTTGACATCACAAGATGACAACCCCCAACCTCTAGGGTCTTATGGAAGAATTACAGATTAAATACACTCAACCCCTTTCCCCAAATGATAATCATAAGAGATAAGCAATTTAATCATAATTAACTCTACTTCGGATTTCCTAAATCCACATCTTTCATTTGCATTCAGTACTTAAAGCCTTAAGAACACAAAATTAAATAATGACTCTTTCAATCGAAAGATGGAATTCAAACCAAAAGTTCAATTTCACTAATTGTTTCAATGGTAACAAGTAATCATGTATCTTTCTACGTTTCAGAATATAACGTTTAGAAAATACAATAAGTTTATTGCAAAATAAATCATTAAATAATCACAATGTTAAACACATTTCTTGTCAATTCTAAGTTTAACCTTTCAAAAAAATGCATTTAAAATTTTAACTGATAATTTGATTAAAATTACTTATTCTAATTCTCACATGCACATTTAAAACATAAACAATAAATTAAATCAATATTTATTTATTTATTTATTTTTCTTACAAAATGCCATAGAGAAATGTTAAAAATTATTTAATCCAATTACCGAGGATTAATCTTCCTTATAAATGTATTTCAAATAATACACCTATTTAATTATTTAAAACTTGATGCTATAACATAAAATATTAAAAAAATTAAAATATATTTTAATACTTAATATTATATAATAAAATATTAATTATTAATATATAAATATTAATAATTAATATTATAAAATATAATATTAAGATATTATAATATATTTTATTTTATAAAAAAAAACAAATGAGACAAGCGGGCGCGTGCCGTCCTCGGGCCGCGTGTCGTTTAGGGCTGGTCGCGAATTTCTTTCCCTGGCTGCGTTTTGCAAGGCGGAGGTTAGGGTTGGGCGGTTTACACCTACGGATTTCCAAAATCCACGCCCTTACACAAGCCTCCTTTTTTCCTTTTTCTTCTTTTAAAAAAAAAAAAAGGAATTTGCAATTTTTAAAAGGACAAAATTTAAAAAAACAAACAACTTCCAGCCAAGAACACAACTTAATTTCTTGAAGAAAAAAATATTTTCAAGGTAGGGATTTTCAATTTAAAAGCAAGATTTATCATGGGTATCTCTTGCAACCCTTTCTCTTGTTTTTCAACATGGTTTTGCAAACAATTCATCAAAGTTTGGGTTTTTCTTTCTTCAAAATTAAAATAATAAATGAAATAGATGAACCTGGATTCAAGCTTGAGAAGTTGGTAATGCAACAAAGCCTCCTCCTCTATTCCAGATCCTTTCCAACAATTCCAAATTAGCTTCACCAATTTCCAAAATGAAATCCACAAATTCTTCTTCCTTGTTTTTCCAAAAACTCATGAACCTCCAAATTGTGAAGCAAAATTCAAACATAAGGATAAAAACCCAAAGTTCCTACAACCACCCTCATAAATTCTCCAAAATAGAAAATGCAAAATATCTGAATTTCTTCAATTTTTGAATTCAAACTTTCAAATTTGACTTTTAAATCATTTTTTTTTCTTTTTTCTTCCCAATTTCAACAAATATCCAATAATTTTCAAAATGAATTGCTTAATTCAAATTAATTAATTTAATTAATTCAATAAAATAAATCTAATCCAAGATTAAATTATTTATTAATTAAATTAAATTAATTAATAACTTTAAATAACATTTTTCCACATTATAACCAGATTAATTAGATCAACCTCTTAAATACATAAAGCCATTTAATTACCCTTTTTCTAACTTGAAATTAAATAATGAAGAGAGGGAACAATATTCAAAGCAACACAATCCGACAAACAACTGACGACATACTAGGACTAGGGTGACGGCTTGGCACGAAAAACCTAGCTACTATCTCCCAATTGAATATCGTTGGGCATTGAACACGCTCCAACCCGTGAAACCAGGTGGAATCGATGTTCTATACCTATCAACCTGCAAACACAGAGTATATCCACATGTATGTATATGTTAAAATTAAAACACACCGTGAAGAGGAAATCTCGAGATCGTAGGGCGCTCGCAAGCGAGTAATGCAATCTCGTCCCCTTCACCAATACAGTATTACTAATTGACGAATCTAACATCATTAATATGATCAAAAGCATAAACATCATTAATTCAATTATCCACTATGTTAATCCAAAGCATGCCATAATGATAACATTAGAAGAATATACCATCACACCAAATATAACATTCACATCACTTTACAGATAACGATCAAATAACAACTGAGTTCTAAGCCAAAGCACTTAACAGAACATAAGGCATAACCAACAGAACACTACTTGATCAAAAAAGTAAAACGGAGGGGTCTTACAGATCCACTGCCAGTTTGAACTCCTATGTGGCCACCCAATGCCATGGCTAAGTTCTCCTCAACAAGCCTCGCCTTCTCCACTGCTATCTCCATGGTTTTGGGTTTGAAAACCCGCACACCTCCACTGATTCAGGCATTTAAGCCCTTGAAAAAATGATGGACGAGCATGTCGTCATCATCTCCAATACCTGTGAACTACTTGAGCTCATAAAAATGATGTGTGTACTGCTCTACCAACATTGCCAACTAGTGCAAGGCATGGAACTCATCACCTTGGTGTTGATGCCAGTGATCTAAAAGAAAATGAGCTCTGAACCTCTCCTGAAACATGTCCCATGACATAGAATTAATATCGATTCAGAGCTTCTTCTCCTCTAACATCCACCAAGTGGACGTGAATCCTCTCAAATGCATAATTGCACACCAAGCTTTGGTATTGCTACCATAGGGGTGAATCGCAAAGCATCAATTCATGTCAATCAGCCATGTATCTGCCTCAAGACCACTGCCAGATCCATCAAAGGTAGGTGGACATGATCTAAGAAAGTCCCTCATGTGTGCAAATGTGATAGCCTTGGACTGAACTGGTACTTCTCTCTCTCCAATATTATCCTAATCATCACCCTATCTCGATCCAAGGTGAGCCAATGCCTCCTCTAATATCCTACACAGCTATGCACCCTCGATCCCTGGAGGATCCTGCTACTGATCTTTGTCCCTTGGGGCATTCTAAGATGCTTGATGTGTAATACCCCTCCGTTTTTCTCTGTTGTGCGAACAATGTTGTTCCCCCTTATTATTATTTAGTTTCTATTTGTACTTTGACTATGTACTCGGTTACGATTGATCACTATTTTATCATGATGTGGTGATGTATCTTGATGTGATGATTTTGTATTCAGATGTTATTGTGATGGCATGTTTCGAATTAGCATAAGTGGATATTTGAATTAATGATGTGTTAGATACGTCAGTTAATAATACTGTATTGGTGAAGGGGACGGTATCGCATCACTCACTTGTGAGCGCCCTGCGATTCTGTGATTTTCTCTTCATGGTGTGTTTTAATTATGACATATATGCATGTGGATATACTCTTTGTTCGCAGATTGATAGGTACAAGACATCGACTCCACTTGGTTTCACAGGTTTGAGAGTGTCCATTGCCCAACAAAATTCGATTGGGAGATAGTAGCTAGGTTTTATGTGCCAGGTCATCACTCTAGTCATAGTGTGTCGTCAGGTCTTAGTCGGGTTATTTGATTTATATTGTTCTTTCTCTTTGATTATTTTATCACATGTTATAAAGTTAAATAAATGCTTCTATAGTTAATTTGTGGATTAAATTGATATGGGATTATGTTAGTAATGTGATTTATTTTATTATTAATTTAATTTAATTAATTAATAATTTAATCGTGGATTAAATCTATTTTATTAATTAATTAAATTTATGATGTTGAAATAAGTTAAGTTATTCATTTTGAAGTTATGGTTATATTGTTTGAAATTGAAAATTAAAGAAAAAGAAGTTAAATTGCATTTTTATAAATTTTGAATTCAAAAATTGAATAATAAGAGATATTTGTTATTCTGTTTTTGAAAATTTATGAGGGTGGTTGCATAGATATTTTTGAAAATTTTCTTTAATATTTGGTTATTTTGAATGAGTTATTTTCAACAAGTATGAGAAATTGAAAATAGAGGAGGAGGAAAATTTTGTTGTTTGTGGGTTTTGGATTGAATTTCTGAAAATTGTTGAGCTGAAGTTGGAATCAAAGTGGGAACCTGTGCACCATCTAGATCTTCCCAAACTCAAGAATACCAGGTTCATGCTTTGAAATTTAGTTGTTTTTGAAATTATATTTATATATGTTTTTTTGTTGAAAATCATGTTGATAAACATTTAAATCCTTTGTATGACTTGCAAGAAAACACAGTTTAACTCTTGTTTTCTAAAATTTGGAAAAACCTCTATTTGAAAATGTATATCTTCAAAGAAAAATGATGTTCTTGGTTGTAATTGGTTATTTCATTTTATTTTTCTCAATTTGGTTGCAAATTTGGGTTGTGTAAATGTAAATATATATAAACATATGCATATATATATATATTATACATATATAAATATATTATATATTTTATTATGGTAGGGTTATGCTGGCAAAAGTTTTGAGAAAAATCCAACTGGCAGATTAAAATCCGCAGGGTTTAAAAAAAACCATTTTTTTTTTTGTTAAAAATGTTTTGTTTAAAAAACAATTATTGAAAAAATTTTGTGGAGGAAGGTGTTGGGGGCTCACCCCACCGTGCCCCCCATGGGAGGCGCATTGGGGGGAGCCATGCCCAGTGCACCCCCCACTCCCTTGCACCACTAGTAGCTATTGCCCGGATGGTTGTGCCTAAACACAGTCGCTGCCCCAAAAGGGCACCGACTATGCTTAGCCACAGTTGCCCCAAGCTTTGGGGCCAGCTATGTAAGTCGCCGCCCCAAGCTTGGGTCGACTAAGAAAGCATAGACCCATCCCTAAACCAAAAAATAAGCACGCAACCCAAGAGAGAACATCTTGGCTCGTTTTAAATTCGGATTTTAAAATATATATATATATATAATATATATTTAATATTATATATATTATATATATATAATATTAAGATATTATTATATATTAATATATATTTAATATTTTTTTGTTATATGTAAATAATATTAAAATATTAATATATGTTAAATAATTAGATGTATATAGTTGGGGTATAAATTTTAATATATATATATATATGGTTTAGATATATGTATTAAAATATTGTTTTGATTAAGGGCATGATTTAAATGTAATTAAGAAATTTTAAATTAAAAATGATATATTTTGATGGAACAATATATTCGATTTTAAATAATATCATTGTTAAGATAAGTTAATAGTTGTTGAAATGATTATGTCGAAAAGAGGAAACCGCTATTTATTCTAAATTGTTATTTTTTGAATGGTTGAAATAAATTTTTATTTTATAATTATTGAAAACAATTAGAGAATGTGATATTTGATTTAAATTTCATCTTTGTCTAAAAAAGACGTTATTTAATTCAGTTGTATTAATGGGATGAATTATTGAATGTTAATGAAGAAATGGATTTAGTAAATACAAAGTAGATTTAATTCATGTCGTCTTGCTCGTCTTGATTGTGAACTGTTTTTGTTCTCGTTTGGGGGAAATTGTGTGATTGAGATTAATAAGTCTTCTAGAGGTCTTTTTAAATTTGGGGGTTGTCGTATTATGTTTGTCAACCTGTAGTGGATTTCTTGGGTAGTGCATGTTATGATATCATTAATTTACCCGGTTTCCACGAATGAGGATGTTTTGTGCTTCCTTGGGTTAGGAGTGGATTATGTGATTTGTGCCTCCTTGTAAGGAGTGGCTTTGTTATTTTTGTTACCTCCAGTGTTTGGAGAGAGTTTTGGCATATGTCACCTCCTGAGAAAGGGGTGGTCATGATATCTTGTTTGTATGCACTTTGGTATCCTTAGTGATTGGATGGTGTGTATGTTGTCAAGTAGAAGAGTGGCTTCCGTTAGGGGCCAAAGCCCGTAAGAGGTAAGATTGGGCAACCTTCAGAAGTAGTTAATCAAGTGATAACTAAAGAAATCTACTTAGAATTTAGGTGGTACTTCACACTAATCAAGATAAGTTCTAGCCTCACTCATAATCGCAAGTGCTTGTTTAGACTTGGGGTGAGTGGGAAGGCTTGGAATGGAAAGGTTATCTATCTAGTCTTTATGACAGGTATTTGATCCCGCATTAGTAAGTATGAGGGTTGGGGATTGGTTGAGGACACCAGGATAACCCATAATGGGGGTCAGAGCCTATGAAAATCCACAATGGGTAACTCATGATGAGTTGTGTGATGACACTCTATCTAAGACAACAATTGGTATTTGATTATGTGTGTATGGTTCTCTTAACATTCTTGGTCTATTTTATATCTGGAAGCGACCATGTTAGAGTTTTACTTGTGTTGTACTTGTGTTGTACATTTGATTGGTCATATCAGTTTGGTTCAATTACGTGCTATCATGTTTCTAGAGGTAGATGGTCTTGTTTAGGAATCCCGATTACTATCTCCTAGCACGGGGGGTGGACCTTTGGGTTCCACTTGGTTGGGTGGCATGCACCTTACTCCATTGGGTTTTTCTTCTTGATCGTGTGGACGAGATTTCCAGTTGGAGAGCTCTTATGATCCAGTATCATTTCATGCCTTATTTACTTCAGTTGATCTTGTGATTTATTACCCCTCATTTTTTATCGAGGTGGAAATTTGTAATTGTGACCATGTTTATTGGACTGGCCTCATTTGGGGAATGAGAGATGTAATCATATTGTTTAATTGTGGATAAATGAATTGAAGTTTATCTCTTATGCTTTGATGTAATTGATTTTATTTGGAATGTATGTGTTTAATTTCTTAAGTAAATAAATGAAATGGTTTAGATTCATGTTTTTGTTGAGGTTTTATATAACCTTTGTCTCATAACCTTAGAGGTTGTTGGATCTGGGTAGTGCACTTGCATGTCAATTGTACTTAAACAAAAAAATATATAGTTTTTTTAAGTAGTTAATTGCAACTTCCTCTAGGGTTGTGTGGAGGGGCGTTACACATGGTATCAGAGCCTAGGTTTAAACACTGGGTACTCTGTGATTATGATGGACCCATTAAGCTTTTAGATGTTTAGGATTTTAAGTTGTGTACCTTGCCTAATGCCCTGATGTGTTTGTGCAGGATTATGCCTCCCAGACACGAAAGTGGTAGAGGGCGTGGACGTGGCCATATAGGCGATCGTGGTGGGAGTCTACATGACTCTCCTCCTCATGTATCATTTGTTCCAGATCGGGAAGAACATCAAGCATCTCATAATGTACCCGAGATCAGTGATTGTTGGCAGGATCCACCAGTGATTGAGGTTGTGCGTAGAGCGATTGAGGAGGCTTTGGCACTCTTTGGTTAGAGGCCAGTTGACGTTTAGGTTAATCCGGTTGTGACTGGTTGTGAGAGAAGTTCCACCCTAGTCTGAGTCGCATATGAGGGACTTACTCAAGGCACATCCTCTATTGTATGATGGATCAGGCACTGGTTTAGAGGTTGAGACTTGGCTTATAGACCTTGATAGGTGTTTTTCTATGCACCCATATGGAAGTAACACCAAAGAAAGTTACACTATCATGTAGCTAAGAGGGTTTGCATCCACATGGTGGAGACTAGAGGAGTAGAAGCTTCATATTGATATTCACTCAGTATCTTGGGAGATCTTCCTAGAGCGATTCAGAGCTTGTTTCTTATCTGAACATTGGCATCAAGTTCGAGGCGACGAGTTTCATGCCTTGCACCAGATGGCCTTATCTATTGAGCAATATGAGTGACACTTTTATGAGCTCAAACAGTTTGCAGGGATAGGTGACGATGAGAGTATGTTGGTGCACCACTTTGTCAAGGGCTTAAATGCTCATCTTCACAGAGGTATGAGGTTTTTCGAACCCAAGACCATGGAGAGAGCAATGGAGAATTCTTTTTTTGTTGAGGATAATCTGACCATGGCACTAGGAGGTCACATGGGTGTACAGATTGGAAGTAGTTCAGTGGCAAAGTCTAGTGCTTGAGGAGGTTAGCCTCAGGGAGGTGCACCTTCTAGATCTTAGTAGGGACCATCGCAGAGTGGTCAGCAGCAAGAGAGTGCACTTGGAAAGTGTAAGGACTCTCAATCATGTCAGGATGATGGTGGTTCTTCACTTAGGAGGAACCGGAACTGGTGGCACAATAAGCGTAATCAACAGGAGTAGCCAACCCAGAGTTCACGGTCTGTGGCTGATTGGGGTAGTATGCAGTAATCTACTACACCTTTAGGAGATAGAGGGTTTGGTCGTAACATGGGGTGTTACTCTTGCAGCCAACATGGCCACTTTTCTAGGAACTATTTGCATCATAACACTTCTAGACTTGGCTAGGGACCAGCAGTTTCAAAGCCGACAGTAGGGGATGTAGGTAGATCTCATCGAGCTTATGTTGTAGTTGATAATCGTCAACCTGGGTATCAGGGAGCTGTGGTTGAGACTTTTGGATTTGGTCGTGCAGTGCAGGATACTCGTCCTTAGGGATCGAGTTTTTGATTTAGATGTAGTTCGTTTGAGGGAGTTATATCCCTACTTATTTGTAGGCTTCCAAGAGTAAGCCTAACCCTAGAGGGGGAGGATGTAATACCCTTCTGTTTTGCTCTATTGTGCGAACAATGTTGTTCTCCCTTATTATGATTTAGTTTTTGTTTGTACTTTGACTATGTACTCGGTTATGGTTGATCACTATTTTATCGTGATGTGGTGATCTATCTTGATGTGATGATTTTGTATTCAGATGTTATTATGATGGCATGTTTTGAATTAGCATAAGTGGATATTTGAATTAATGATGTGTTATACTTTTGATTAAATCAATATGTTAGATACGTCAGTTAGTAATAATGTATTGGTGAAGGGGATGGTATCGCATCACTCGCTTGTGATCACCCTACAATTATGTGATTTCTTCTTCATGATGTGTTTTAATTATGACATATATATGCATGTGGATTTACTCTTTGTTCACACGTTGATAGGTACAAGACATTGACTCCACTTGGTTTCACAGGTTTGAGTGTGTCCATTGCCCAGTGGCATTCGATTGGGAGATAGTAGCTAGGTTTTTCATGCCAAGTCATCACCCTAGTCATAGTGTGTCATCAAGTCTTAGTCGGGTTAATTGCTTTATATTTTTCTTTCTCTTTGATTATTTTATCACATGTTATAAAGTTAAATAAATGCTTCTATAGTTAAATTGTGGATTAAATTGATCTAGGATTATGTAAGTAATGTAATTTATTTTATTATTAATTTAATTTAATTAATAAATAATTTAATCATGGATTAAATCTATTTTATTAATTAATTAAAAATATGATGTTGAAATAAGTTAAGTTATTCATTTTGAAGTTATGGTTATATTGTTTGAAATTGAAAAATTAAAGAAAAAGAAGTTAAATTGCATTTTTATGAATTTTGAATTCAAAAATTGAATAATAAGAGATATATGTTATTCTATTTTTGAAAATTTATGAGGGTGGTTGCATAGATATTTTTAGAAATTTTCTTTATTATTTGGTTATTTTGAATGATTTTTTTTCAACAAGTATGAGAAATTGAAAATAGAGGAGAAATTTTTTGCAATTTGTGGGTTTTTGATTGAATTTGTGGAAATTATTGAGCTGAAGTTGGAATAAAAGTGGGAGCATGTACACCATCTAGATCTTCCCAAACTCAAGAATACCAGGTTCATGCTTTGAAATTTTTTGTTTTTGAAATTATATTTATATATGTTTTGTTGTTGATAAACATTTAAATCCTTTGTATGATTTGCAAAACAAACCCAGTTTAACTCTTGTTTTCTAGAATTTGGAAAAACCTCTATGGTAGGGTTATGCTGGAATTTGTTTTGAAAAAAATCCAACTGATGGATTAAAATCCGTAGGGTTTAAAAAAAACCTTTGTTTTTTTTGTTAAAAACGTTTTGTTTACAAAAAAAAAAAAATTATTGAAAAAAGTTTTGAGGGAGGTGTTGGGGGCTCACCCCCACCGTGCCCCCCATGGGAGGTGCATTGGGGGGAGCCACACCCAGTGCATCCGGTAATACCCCTCCATTTTGCTTCTTGTTTGGTTTGCGTTATGTGATGTTTGGTTGCAGTTACTTTGATACTGGATACATTTTGTTATGATGTTTTGATCGCTACTATTGAGCAACAACTATTATTGTGGGATGTGGTTATCTGATTATTGTTTCACTTGCATTATGGATTAATGATGCTATAGAGTTAACATCAGATGTTATTATGATGGAAGTGTCAGTTTCAATGAGTGTATTGGTGAAGAGGACGGTTTCGCATCACTCGCTTGCGAGCGCCCTACGAATGCGTAATTTCTTCTTCACGGTGTGTATTATATGCTGGATATATTGTATGATGTTGTTTACTTGGTTGCAAGATTGCAGGTACATGACATCGACTCCACCTGGTTTCACAGGTTTGAGCGTGTCGATCCAACGGTTAAGTTGAACGGGAGATAGTAGCCAAGTAACATGTGTCAAGTTTACACCCTAGCCTTAGTGTGTCGTCAGTTGTGTGTGTCGAGTTATTGTCTGTCTTGTTTTAATGTTATTTAATTCTGAAGGATTATTGATTTGGAAATAGATATTTAGAATAATTGCATTTAAATCATGTTGATGGTTATTTAATTTAAATAATGCAATGTGGATAAAAGTTTATATTTAAAGTAATTAATTATATTTAGTGTATTTAATTAATTAAATTTGATCCAAGGGGTTGAATTTAGTTATTAAATAATTAAATTAATTAATTAAACGTGATTCAAGAGAATGAAATGAAATAAAAGAATTAAAATTTAATTTGGAATTTAATTTCAATGTGTGGGAATTAAATTGGAAATTGTAATTAAATATTTATTTGGAAAATTAGTTGCAACTTTGGAAATTAATTTATTATTTTAAATTGCATTTTAAATTGAAATTGAAATTAATATCTAATTTGCATGTAATGTGAATTAGGGTTGTAAAAATTGAAATTGAAATATCTAATTTGCATGTAATGTGAATTAGGGTTGTATTAGGTATTTTTGATTTATAAAAATACATGTTTTAATTTTAGCGCAGAAAGTTTTTAGAAAAATACATTTTTACAGCAGGGAAGAAATTTTGGAAAATTTGCACAAGGGTTTGAAGAAAGTTTGATTGTAGAATTGATTGAAGGAAATATTGTTTGCATTTGTTGGATTTTGGATTGGATTCATTGGAGGATTGAAGAAAATTCAGGAAATCTTTGGAGGAGGCTTGCATCAGAAATTCATCTCTTCCTGTAGCTTCTTGTACCAGGTTTTCCTCTTTGTATTTTATTGTTCTTGATTGTTTTTTTTTAAATAGTAGTGATTAAAGATTTATTTGTTAAATCTATTTTAGAAAATAAATTTGATATTAAAAGAAAAAAATTAAACAAATTTACAGCCTTTGCTTGTGAAAATTCTTGAGTGAAAATTGTGAAAACCTTAGTTGAATTTAAATTATTTGGGAAAATCGATTTTGTTGTTATTGAAATCAAACATAGAGATTGAACAATGCATTTAGAATTTTTTTAGAAAATGAAACCTTCTGTTTATTATTAAAAAACGGATTTTAAAATCTATAGTATAGTTATATTTTTCATGGTAAAATGGTCTGGTTGCGTCGCCTATAACTTCACTTACACAAACTAAGTTTTCAGGAAATTTAAAGGGTTTTTGCATTTTGAAATTTTCTTATCCATGTCAAAAAATCGTAAATACCCAAATCGTAGTTTTTGAGTTATGCTTGAAACATGAGACTATAGTTAAGTTATTTTCCCATGGCTGCTCTGAAAATAAAATAATAATAAATTGATATTTATAAATATTAATATTTTATGTATTGTTATTATAATATTAAAATATTATAATATATAATATTTTATATTATAATATATAATATTAAAGTATTATATTTATTTATATTATTTTAAATAAAATTTGTATATTAGATTAGTGGAATTAAAATTATAAGCGTATGAGAGATTATTGTTTATTTTAAAATGACATGTTAAAATTTAATTGAAGAAGTTAAATATTTGATTTAAAGAATCCATAATTTAAAATTTAATTGTGAAATTTAAATTCATGTGTAAAAGGTCCAATTATTAATTTGATTTAATTGGAAAAATATATATATTTTGAAAAATTGATGATAAGGGATATTTTATTTTGAATTAAACAATTTGATATTCTGTAAAGAATAAAAGATATGTTAATGATTAAATATATTTAAATATATTAATTTATATTTAGTATATATATATTGAAGGTATATATCCGTTTGAGAGAATAAATAATATTTTATATTATTTTATTCTGTTGTTAGAAATTGGGTATTATTAGTGTTCTAAAAGAAATGATTAGTATGCGTAGAAAATGTATAGAGAAATATTTTTTTTTAAATAATTATTTGATTTAAAAGGAAATATTTATTTTGTTAATATGATTGAAGAAAATATATATTGAAATGTATATATATATATATCCATGAGTATTTTCAATCAGTATTTACCTTGTTTTATCTAAGTGCGTGTAATTTAGCTTTGCATGAAGAGTTTAAAAGATAAGTTTTGAATGTATGGTCAAAATTGATAAAGAAAAAGATATTTAAATATATTGAAGAATTATACAAATATTTATATATAAATGTTTGTTTTAATTAATGAGATTTAATTAGAAACAATATGAATGCGTGGCCAAATAGATAAGCTAAAAGATATTTTTATACATTGATGAAATTGCATGTTTTTAATGGATAGTTGAAAAGACATAGACTCGAGATAGAAAATTAAAAAGATTGTTTGCAATAGTGTCAAGTTGCATTAGAAGTAAATTTAGGAACTAACTATATTGAAAAAAATAAATGGTTATTATGTTTTATTTAGTTCTATAGAGTAATCTAGTCATTGTGAATGGAATATTAAAGAATATATGTAATTAAATTTATTAATATATATATTTGGTGTCTATATAATATGGAGCATATATATATATATTAAATGTAAAATTCATTATCGTATTTTATTTTAATAAGATGCATGCAATATATTATTGAATAAAGATTTTAAAATGGATTGATTAGTGTATATGGAAAATGGTTAGAGAAACAATATGTTATTATAATAAAGTGACTGAATGTTTTAAATAGAAAATTGAATGAGACGTAAGATTTGGTTAAGAAATGGAAAGAGTTTACTTGCATGGATTTGTATCAATTTAAAAGTAAATTAAGAAGTTGTTTTATTGATGAGGCAATCAATTATGTGATTTATTAATTTCTATTTAGATTAATTTAATTATTGTGATTGGATTATGAAAGAGATATGGATTTAGTATATCCAAAAGTAGTATCTTCCTCATGATTATCTTAAAGGATTTAATTATCGGTATTCAGTAAAAGGAAGTAAGTTTAATTGTTTTAGATTTCCAATAATGAAAAGGGAAATAGAGGTTATGATTATTTTAGATGATCTAGTTATCATGTCTTTGACTTTGTCAACACTACCTATTGAATGAGTATGGATTTAGGAAATCCAAATATTATATTTGATTGATGACTTGAATGCTTTTGTTGCTATGTCGTCAAGTTGCATTGTTGGTTTTGGGATTTAGTGTTAGTCCTAAATTATAAGTCTTCTAGACGAACTTAGAGGATAAGGGTTGTTGAATCTTTATGCCATTCAATTGTTTTCCCTTAGATAGTGCATGGCGTCTTTTCAGTTTTACTCGATTTTCACGAACGGGGATGTTTGCACTTCCTTAGTTTAGAAGCGGATTATGGGATCCGTGTCTCCTTGTATGGAGTGACCTTGTTATGTGGTTTCATCTTGTTGCCTCCTATGAAAGGAGTGGACTATGTGTTTGTTGCCTCCAAGATGTTTGGAGTGAGTTCTATTATTTGTATCCTCCTTGTGTTGGAGTGGATTATGATGCCTAGTTGGTATGCACTTGTGGTTCCCTTGGTGGATTGTTTGGGTGTGTGTTGTCGAATAGAAGAGTGGCTTCTGTTAGGCGCCAGAGCCCAAAGAGGTAAATTGGATAACCTTCAAGAGTGATTTAAACAAGTGATAATTAAAATAATGTACTTAGAAGATTAGGACTAACTTCTCACTAATCAAGATAATTTAATCCTCACTCATAGACACAAGGGCTTGTTTAGACTTGGGATGAGTGAGAAGGCCTAGAATGCCAAGATCAACTATCTTGTTCTTGCGAGAGGTAGTTGATTCTGCATGAGTGAGTATGAGTGTCGGGATTCGGTTGAGGCCACCAGGATTACTTGTGCCGGAGCCTATGAAGAATGCCCAGAGGAGATCTCATGACAAACCTTGCGATGACACTCTATCTAGGACAACTGTTGTTAATTATTTTATATGTATGGTTCTATGAACATACTTGATCTATTTTATGTCTGGAAGCAATGTGACTTATGTCAGTGATGTTGGAGTTGTACTTGATTTGTACTTGTATGGTAATTGAGTTGTACTTGTTAGTTCATATATTTGGTTGGCTATAACAGTATGAGTTAGTATGAGTCTGCCTTTGGTTAGTGGTTGTAGATCTTTGTCCATGTTACTTTGTTACTATCTCCTAGCATGGGGGGTGGGCCTTCGGGTACCACATTGGTAGGGTGGAACATGCACCAAAACCATTGGGTCCCCATCTATCTGCAGTACTTGGTGGCGAGACATCCTGATGGACAACTCGAGGTTCTTGTTGTATTACTTGCATTGTAATATTTCATTTTGTATATAATATTTTATCCCTCTTATGTTTATGAGGTGGAATTTTATAATTGTAACCTGATGTACTACTGTCTCATTCTGGGAATGAGTGATGTAACTATTGGTTTAAGATAATGTTTATGAGATTGTATCTTGGTTGATTATCTTATTATGTTATGTGGTATTCTTATGATGTATGATGTTTATATCATAAAGTTCATAATGCTATGGTTATATGTAATATGTATGTGTGGGTTTAAGTAATCCTAACCTTGTAGCCTTAGAGGTTGTTGTTAACTAGTAAGTGAATGTGTATGTTAAATGCACTTTATAAAAAAAAAAAAAATTAGTTCGTTTAAGACGTTAATTGCAACTTCCTTTAAGGTTACTTGACGGGTTATTACACATCCCCCACTCCCTTGTGCCACTAGCAGCCATCACCTGGATGGTTGTGCCTAAACATAGTCGTCGCCTAGATAGTTGTGCCTAAACACAGCCGTCGCCTGGACGACTGTGCCTAAACACAGCCACCACCCCAAAAGGGCATCGATTGTGCTTAGCTACAATCACCCCAAGCTTTGGGGCCGGTTATGTAAACCGCCACCCCAAGCTTGGGTCGACTGAGAAAGCATCGACCTAGCCCTAAACCAAAAAATAGGCACGCGACCCGAGAGAGAACGTCTTTGCTCGCTTTAAATTCAGAATTAAAAAATATATACTATAATATATATTTAATATTTTTTGTTATATATAAATAATATTAAAATATTAATATATATTAATATATATGTAATATTTTATATTATATGTATATTAATATTAAAATATTAATATATGTTAAATAATTAGATGTATATAGTTGGGGTATAAATTTTAATATATATATATGGTTTAGATATATATATTAAAATATTGTTTTGATTAAGGGCATGATTTAAATGTAATTAAAAAATTAAAAATTAAAAATGATATATTTTGATGGAACAATATATTTGATTTTAATTAATATGGTTGTTAAGATAAGTTAATTGTTGTTGAAATGATTATGTCGAAAAGAGGAAACCATTATTTATTCTAAATTGTTATTTTTTGAATGGTTGAAATAAATGTTTATTTTATAATTATTGAAAACAATTAGAGAATGTGATATTTGATTTAAATTTCATCTTTGTCTAAAAGAGACGTTATTTAATTTAGTTTTATTAATGCGATGAATTACTGAATGTTAATGAAGAAATGGATTTAGTAAATCCAAAGTAGATTTAATTCATGTCATCTTGCTCGTCTTGATTGTGAACTATTTTTGTTCTCGTTTGGGAGAAATTGTCTGATCGAGATTAATAAGTCTTCTAGAGGTCTTTTTAAATATGGGGGTTGTCATATTATGTTTGTCAACTTGTAGTGGATTTCTTGGGTAGTGCATGTTACGATATCAGTAATTTACCCGGTTTCCACGAACGGGGATGTTTTGTGCTTCCTTGGGTTAGGAGTGGATTATGTGATTTGTACCTCCTTGTAAGGAGTGGCTTTGTTATTTTTGTTACCTCTAGTGTTTGGAGAGGGTTTTGACATATGTCGCCTCTTGAGAAAGGGGTGGTCATGATATCTTGTTTGTATACACTTTGGTACCCTTGGTGATTGGATGGTGTGTATGTTGTCAAGTAGAAGAGTGGCTTTTGTTAGGGGCCAGAGCCCATAAGAGGTAAGATTGGGTAACCTTCAAAAGTAGTTAATCAAGTGATAACTAAAGCAATTTACTTAGAAGTTAGGTGGTACTTCACACTAGTCAAAATAAGTTCTAGCCTCACTCATAGTCACAAGTGCTTGTTTAGACTTGGGGTGAGTGGGAAGGCCTGGAATGGCAAGGTTATCTATCTAGTCTTTATGATAGGTATTTGATCCCGCATTAGTAAGTATGAGGGTCGAGGATCGGTTGAGGCCACTAGGATAACCCATAATGGGGGTTGGAGCTTATGAAGATCTGCAATGGGTAACTCATGAAGAGTTGTGTGATGACACTTTGTCTAAGACAAAATTTGGTATTTGATTATGTGTGTATGGTTCTCTTAACATACTTGATCTGTTTTATATCTAGAAGCAATGTGACCATGTTAGAGTTTTACTTGTGTTGTACTTGCATGGTACATGTGATTGGTTGTGTCAGTTTGGTTCAATTATGTGTTATCATGTGTCTAGAGGTAGATGGTCTTGTTTAGGAATCCTAGTTAATATCTCCTAACACAGGGGTTGGACCTTTGGGTTCCACTTGGTTGGGTGGCGTGCACCTTACTCCGTTGGGTTTTTCTTCTTGATCGTGTGGATGAGATTTCCAGTTGGAGAGCTTGTATGATCCAGTATCATTTCACGCCTTATTTACTTTAGTTGATCTTGTGATTTATCACCCCTCATTTGTTATCGAGGTGGAAAGTTGTAATTGTAACCATGCTTATTGGACTGGCCTCATTTAGGGAATGAGAGATGTAATCATATTATTTAATTATGGATAAATGAATTGAAAGTTATCTCTTATGCTTTGATGTAATTGATTTTATTTGGAATTTATGTGTTTAATTTATTAAGTAAATAAATGAAATGGTTTAGATTCATGTTTTTGTTGAGGTTCTATATAACCTTTGTCTTGTAACCTTAGAGGTTGTTGGCTTTGGGTAGTGCAGTTGCATGTTAATTGTACTTAAACAAAAAAAAATAGTTTTTTAAGTAGTTAATTGCAACTTCCTCTAGGGTTGCGTGGAGGGGTGTTACATGATGCTCCTCACGATCAAAATCATGTGGAACATGAGGAGGGGAATTGTGTTGACTCCCTCCATGACCACCTACACGACTATGACCTCGACCTCTACCTGGTCCATGTCTAAGAGGCATGATCCTACACAAACACACCAAGGTATTAGACAAGGTACACACTTAAAACTTATGCAACTAGAAACTTAATGGGTTAATCATAATCCCATATCACCCAGTGTTTAAACCTGGGCTCTAATACCATGTGTAACACTCCGCCACGTAACCCTAGAGGAATTTGCAAAAGCTACAAAAGCGCATGCTTTTTTTTTCTTTTTAAAATGAAATAATAACATGAAAAATTCACTAACTATCACCAGCATCCTCTAAGGTACGAGACTAAGGTTACATCTTATTTCTATAACATAAACTTATATACATTCATAGCATATGATTAACTACTTAAGAATTAAAATTACATACATTCCAAACATTGAACTTGTATCACATAGATAAGATATACATCAAGATTCCAATATTACATTAATACTCAAATAAGATTTACATCACTCATTCCTAAAATGAGGTAGATCATACATATGTGTTACAAAATACATGAAACCTCCTTGAATACAACTGAGGGGTAATAATAAGTACAAGAGCCATTTGTAACAATAATCAAAGCGTGAAATAAAAAGGATGGAATCCATGAGCTCTCCACTGAAAGAACTTTCCATCATGATTTAAAAAAAGGGGACCCAGCGGTGTAGGGTGCACGTTCCTCCCAACCAAGTGATACTTGAAGGGCCACCCCCCATTCTAGGAGATAATAACAAAGATCCTAGAAAAGACCTAATACCTCTAGATACAGGCTAACACATACTGAACTCAAACAAACACAAGTACCAGAACCATACTATAGAAAAGGTTACACTACTTCTAGAGATAAACAAATCAAGTATGTCAACCTAACCATACACATAAATTGAACATACCAACCGTTGTCGTAGAAAGAGTATCATCACACCAGCTTGACATGGGTTACCCAATGCAGATCTTCCTAGGCCCCGACCCCCATCCTGGAATATCTTGGTAGCCTCAACCGATCATTGGCCCCCATACTCACTCATGCAGGATCAAATACCTTTCGAAAATACAAGGTAGATGACCTTCGCCATTCTAGGCCTTCCCACTCATCCCAATCCCAAACGAGCACTTGATTCCATGAGTGAGGCTATCTTATCTTAGTATGAAATACTACCCAATCCCCTAAATACTTTAATTATTTTTTCAATTGATTAACTACCTCTGAAAGGTTACCTAGTTTACCTCTTTAGGGCTTTGTCCCCTAATGAAAGCCACTCTTCTACTTGACAACTCATGGATCAAAACCAACACCAAGGGTAACATAGAGCACAAAACCAAATAAAAATAACCCACTCCAAACATAGGAGGCAACACATAACAAAATTCACTCCAAAAAGTGGAGACAACAAATAAAAAAATCCACTCCAAACATTAAAGGCAATACATCCCCATCTGTGGAAACCGAGTGACTCATAAAAATAACAATAAGCACTACCCAAGGGAATTAAAACGGGCTAACATTTAAAATAATTCACAACCCCCAAATCAATAACACCACTGGAAGACTTATAACATTTCTAAACCAATTCCCCAAAAAGTGAACAGAGGAAATTAAATGCAAAGGCAATAATATAGGAAATAAACTACTTCTTCGGATATATTAAATCCAATATCCCCCTTCAAATAATTTACAGGAAAGAAATTGCCCAAGAAAATAAAATAAAAATTAAAGCCCTTAACAACCAGAGAAGGAAATTCTAACCTATCTGTATCTTCAGTTTCCTCGGTTACTTTTAATAAAATAATAATTTCTACTTTTTCCCAAAACATATTATTTTAATAATATTAGATTTGTGCAACCACATGCATCAACTATAGAATTCATAAAAAACACATGTATATATATAGAAGAATATATACATAATTAAAAATATATTTAAATAAATAATTGTATACATATTCTATATGTATATATTTTGATAAATAAATATTTATAATTTCTAAAGCAATTGTAAAATATATATATATACATGCTTGTATATATATACAAATATATATTAAAATATACATTTATATATATATATATATATATATATATATATATATATATTACACTTATACTATATTTGTATATATTATATATATTACACAAAATAAAAATTAAATGTAATAAAAATGAATCCACCTAGTGCTCAAAATAGCGGATGAACTTTTAAATGGAAGTTGTTGTTTATATGCTACAACTCAAATACTCCATGGAAAGGGGCGGTTGTGCTTGCACAACCAAACCCTCTCCCCAAGGGCATGACCAAGGAGAGTGGGGAGGGGCTGTGTTGCCTCCCCAAAGGGGGTGGCTATGGGGAGAGCCCAACCTCCCCCACAAACAATTAAAACTTTAGACTTAAATAAAAAAATTATTTCCTGCGATTTCATTCTCAAATTTGTCGTGCGTTGAAATTTGAAACTTTCAACACAACCCAAAATCAATATTAATAAAATATATATATATGCACATATATGTATATATAATATATATATATATATATATATATATATATATATATATAAGAAATTTCAAAACAATAGTTTAATTGGGGAAATAATTTTTCCAAAAAGATTAGCTACAAGAATTCCAAAATAAAAACAAAGAGGATTCTTTTAAATTACCAGACAACAAATCTTAAAGAGAAAGAACAATTAAATTCTTAAAGATAAATTTTACAAGAATTTTTTTGAGAAGCTTTAATCCTAAAAGAAATTTTTCTACAGAAGACTAAATTTCTTCCCGACAAAGATTTTCTTTCCAGGTCCCTAATTGTATTCTTCTGAGTTCTTCTATGTTCACAATAATCCCAACTTACAATTTTGCAATAGGTTCCACAAAGACTTTCACCTCTACAGAGGATTTTATTCTACGGAGGATTTCATTTTCACGGATAATATCACATACAACATTTACAATTTTAAAACAAAACTCAAATATTTTAAAACTTGCACAGACAATCTTTTCTAGAGAATAATCTAAACTAAGAGGCCTTTCCAATATAAAACTAACAAAAATTAAAGAAGAACCTGAAATCCAACGCTTGTGAAGATGTAAATTGAAGCAACGCCTCCTCCATAGATCCAAGTATTTTCTCCCAGATAAACGAAAGCTTCCTCCAGAACAATAACAACTCCTAAACATAGAAACTTTTTTCAAGAGTAACTTTTCAAAAATTTCTAGAACACAAAACTTTTCCCCAGAGCAATTTTTCAAAAATTTCCAAAAACACATGCATTCACAAAAGACTTCTTCCCCAATATTTTTCCCCAACACCCAAAATATCCTCTATGCTTCTTTCATGAAGAAGCTTCTCACTTCTTCCCGTCATAGCCACAAATTTCTCCCCGTGAATAAATTTTCCAACAAACCTCATAAATTTTTCTAACAAATGTTAAAAACCCAAAATATATTTTGAAAACAAATTGCACAAAATCCTCTAGATATTTTAAGAATTAAAACATTTAATAATTCTAAAATATTTAACATTTCTAATTTAATTAATTAATAAATAATATACTCCTAAGATTAGACTATTTACCAATTGAATTAAATTAATTAATTAATTAATTAACAACTTCTAACATTAAACCCAGATTAATTTAATTATCAACTTAAATATTTAAATCCATTAATTTACCTTTTGCAAACTTTGCAACATAATAATTTCAAAGAAAAATTAAACAATATTTAACAAACAAAACCAGCTAGCCCTGACGACACACTATGACTAGGGTAATGGCTTGACATAAGAATCCTTCTACTATCTCCCAATCAACATTACCGTTGTGCAATGGACATGCTCAAACCTGTGAAACCAGGTGGAGTCGATGTCCTGTACCTACAAACCTATAAACAAGGAATAAATAGAACATGCATATATATCATAATAGAACACACCATGAAGAGGGAATCGTGCAATCGTAGGGTGCTCATAAGCGAGTGGTGCAATTCCATCCCCTTCACCAATACAATATCACAACTGATGATTCTAACATAACTAATCTACTCATGTGCATATAACAATGTTAGTTCAAATAACCATTATGCTAATCAAAAGCATATCAAAATGATAACATCGAAATAGAGTAACATCACATCATCACATAAAATCCACATCACTCTATAAATAGCATGAAAATAATAAACAAACATCACAATATATCAAAGTCTAAGTGCTAACAGAAAACAAAGAAAAAAAAAGTAGGACACTATCTGATACAAAGAGAAAAACAAAGGGGTGCTACATATATACTCTCCACAATAATCCTTGGAGGGAATTGTCCATATTACCTCATTGGAATTGGGAAAAAATATGATGGTACAAATGGTACTAAAAACTAGATCCTAAGCACATATTGACCAAATTTGCATAGATTCTCTAGGTTCAATCTACCTTAGAACCTATAAATATGTTATAGTTGCTTTAAGAAAATTATGACAAAATAAATTTTTTCTTGACTATCAAGCTCAATTCAAAAAACATGCCAATATAATGGGAGGATTTTCAAATGTCTTCTTCAAGAGTTTTTTCTAAGAATCCTAAAGGAGAAAAATTATTCTAAATTTAAAATGCTCAAACCAAATGATAAGATAGTAGTAATGGGTTTGAATATGCTATAAAATGATAATCTCACAACCCAACATTATTTCTCTAAATCTCTTCAACTCAAAAATACTATGATCACAATTCCCAAATTGGTATCTATACCAATTAAAAATGTGAACAAGGTTAAGATGTGGATCGATAAGGAAAAATTATTGTGTTCCAATTGTGATGAAAAATTTAACCAAGGTCATCATTATGCAAAATAGAAGTTATATATACTTGATGTGGAATTATTTCCTAAAAATAATGAATGGGAAGCTACCCAAAAAGACCAAGAAGAAGATAAAATAATGCCTAAGGATACAATAAATAAACCCACAATAGAAATATTAGTACATGTGTTGATAAGTATCATAACTCTATAAATGATGAATTTCAAAGGGTTCTTTAAGAATCTCCCTTCACTATCCTCATTTATTTTGGTAGCACACATAATTATATCAACCCATGGTCAGCCAAACATGTTGATTATTTTCTATATTATGTTCCATTTTAAAATTTATGATAGAAAATCAAAGAAATTTTCCTTATAAGGGAAAGTGTGGAAATATTCACCTATCAAAGGGGAATAAATTCATATTTTTTATATGATTATCTTACAACTCAATAGTTTTGATAGTTTGGAATCCCAATGGTTGTACACTCTAGGTCCTATCCTATGGGATATTTTTGAGCTATATAATTCAACCCTAATGGTCAATTCCATTCCTTAAAAATACTTACCCCTAGATAAATATCATTATCTCTCATCAAATAGAAAGTGATTTAAAATGGTTCTCACTTTGTAATTACCCAACTTTTGATTATTTAGATTAAGGACTCGTTTGCTTCAATCCAACCCATAAAATTATCACAACAGTTATATTGACACTTAATTATATTAATAGAACCAACTCAATTACAACCACACTACCCAAAATATCATATTATTTAACTAGAACCTAAGAATGTACCTCCAAATATCTAACCTTACTAATACCTAGTTTTTTTAGAAGAGTAAAATTGAGAAAATGATCTAAGAAATTTTGAGTATAAGATTCATTCACATAGTCATAAGTCCTTATTTTTCAATATTATTATTTTTAAAAAGTGGATTTTGGCACTTTTTATTGATTTT
Source organism: Sequoiadendron giganteum (assembly GCA_007115665.2). Taxonomy (NCBI): domain Eukaryota; kingdom Viridiplantae; phylum Streptophyta; class Pinopsida; order Cupressales; family Cupressaceae; genus Sequoiadendron; species Sequoiadendron giganteum. The sequence continues at coordinate 292,510,992 of CM021107.1, forward strand.
TGTGAGCTAAATAAAATCACTATAAAATAAATTTTCCACATAGGTGGTAAATTATCTCTTAGAATAATTATATGATGCTTGTTTCTTATCCAAGATTTATTTATGACAAGACTAACATTACATTTGCATAAAAGTTTAGGAAATTGTTAAGAAAAAATTTAGAATTTGTTACATCTATTATGAATTTCCCATAATGTCATTCAACCTCCCTAATTCATCATCAATTTTTATATTTTGATGGGAAAAAATTCCATCAATTTCTCTATGTCATCCTAGTCTTCTTTGATTATACCCTAATGTAATGTTAGAAATTATACACCTTGCAAATACTATATTATAAGTTGCACTCACTTTAATGCCCACTCCCATAGCATGTATTAGATCACATTTATCCAAATACATTAATGTTACACCCAATCCAAAAATGTGTCAAGTTGTATTAAGATTTATAATTCTATCAAATACCAAGTTCTTCTAAGAATTTGAGTTCATTTTATTACCTTTCTATTATATTTTCCAAAATATTAACCTTGGCACTCTAGTACTAGACTAACATATTTGTAATTGTAGTGGTTTCCATTGGAAAAACAAAAGATAAAGAATATAAAAGACTTAGGAAACATGTTCTAATAACTCATGAATTATCCATATTGGATATGATTTAGTATTCCAACCTCTAAATACAACCTACCATTTCCCTCCCTATTTAGACCAAAACAATTTCAATCATTTTCCTCCATTTTAAATGCCTCTACTCTTCCTCTTTAAAAAAATAATCTAAGGTTTTGAAAAGGGGTCCATAATTTTTAAGCTATCAACAAACATTCTCTTCTAATTTTTTGCATACTAAGTTTTCCAAAGCTCACTCTCTTATACTTTTTCTTCTCAAAATCTCTATAGCTCTCTTCATCAAGGATTAAAATATTACATCACATGTTGTAGTATGCTTTGAATATTTTGTCTCTCATTTCAAGATATTTCACTTTCATTCCTCTTTTAAACACATTCTTGGAGAGTTTCAAGCATCAAGTTACATATTGACAAGAATCATCATCTTTAAGAAAACCCATTTAGGGGTTTATAATTAAAACCTCTATTTAATTATTTTCTTATTTTATTTTTTCTATCTTATTATGTTTTAGGTTTACATATAATAATACATTGAGTAATTCCATTTATTTTTATTTTCTGAAAATTTAGAATTTAATGTCTTATTCCTTTTGTTTCTTTAGGAGAAACAACTAAATCTGAAGCCCCTTTCTTGAGCTCCTTCATTTTCCCTCTTTCCTCTCCTTCCACTTTTTTTAATTTTTATTCTCTTAATTCATATAAAATTTCCTTTGTGGGACCTAGTTTTCCTTCCAAAATCATAAGAAATTCCCCTTCATATTTCACTCTTGACTTGGAGTACCTTTCCTTCTTCATCCTTCATTTTCACTTTCTCATTATTATACTTAACATAAAATATTACTCATGCTTGGAACTAGATTTTATTTTTTCACATTTTTTATTTTTTCAAAAGCATACAACACAAGCACAAAATTTTTTATTTGTACTATAACTATTCTACTACCATTTTTATATGATAAATTCTCTTTATTTCTATTTAATGAATAGTAAGTCCATTATTTCTAATTACATTTTCTATAATATGTTAGATTCATTACCCCTAGTGTTCCTTGTAAAATACATAATCCTTCCTCCCTCATGTATCATTTCCTATTCATTTATCCCTCATAGGATCCCTCACCTAAGCCTAATTATGTATTTTCCAATTGCCTCCTTATTTAGTTATTATTCATCCCTTCCTCCTATTTTAATCCTACCAAGAAGTGACAAAAAATATTAAGGATACCATGTGTTAGAACTATATTGAAATTCCAAGGTCATAGTTTTAAAACCCATGCATTATATTATAAATGTGTATCCTTGTATTTTTCTTTGTTTTATAGTTGAGCTATTTGTGTTAGTAAAATTATCACTTAATTCACCTTTTATTTCCTCCAACTAGTTACATATACTATAGATAACCACTTTGTCTCATGCACTATGATGCAAGCATTTTATATCATGGGGCATGCTTTAATTTTCTACTGGATAAACTTCCCACATCTAATTATTTTTTAAGAATCTTTCATTTTCTCACTTAGTGCTCACCATTTGATCATGTCTTCCCCTAAAATTAACCATTTATAGATTAATTATGTTTCCTAGAATTTAGAACCATTACATTATAAGTCATTTATCTTTTTATTTTTTCACATCATTCTTGTGGCTAGACCTCCCATATCATTTTTTTTATTCCACGTTTCCACTTATTATTAGTAAATTCTTTTCCCAAACTAGCCTAGATATATAGACTTTTGAATTTCTTATATTATGGGTTGAATGTGTATTTTTTTAGTAGTATTTATGGATGTTACATATTGGTAAATGTATTAAATAACCTACACCATGGCTTCCAAATATATAAATTGATAAAAAATAAAGCACCAATAATGTTATATATGATGCCAAAAAGCATACAAGGCTAGGTATCTAGCTATGAATACTGTACTTAGATGGAATAATCTTATTGGATAGTAACTTAGTTGGGACCAATGGCTAAATAAAGTGATCAGCCATTTACATTTTAAAATGTATTCAAAATATGGATGTGAATTTTTGATAGAAGGAATCTTTTCAAACTATTTAGGTAATTTAATTGTCTCTTGTCATGAGTATGGATAATATTCCATTAATAAACAACTAGTACTTTCAATCCTTGATATATATTTTCCTTAAGTTTTTCTTATTCATTCAAAGTTGAACTTAAATTCCTTGAGAGTCCTAGCCTCATACAACCTAGAAAAAGGTAAAATTTAAAGCCTGTAGTTACAAATTGATCAAAACAAGAGCTTTTGTGAGTAATATAGTTAATGTTCCAAGCAAATATCAAGAGGTCCATATCATGGGTCATGTTCTCAATTGATTGTGTCATTTATAATTACATCAAGTTTTATGTCATGATCTTATTATATGCATCTATTATCCTAAGTAAGTCTATTTCAAGTGACACTATTTCTTAAGTTGATTCCCATTATATTTTAACATTGTGTAATCATTTAATTTAGTTAGTGTTTTATCTTATCAATAAAAAAGGATGGCATTGTATTTTTTGAGTATTATTAGGTTAGTGTTGATTTTATTGATAAATTGACATCATTATCTCCATACTCTTATAAAAGGGAACCTTAGGGTGGTTATAGATGTTTCTTTTATTTAAAAACCCTAGTTCTACATTGTGTAAATCATATTATGGGGTCTAAGATAACTACATTTAAGATTATCCCTTAGGAATCCTAGATATTTAAGAAAACAACTAATAATGGGGTGATTATAGATACGAAAATTGGCATTATAAATGAAACAACTATAATTACAGGAAGGGATATTTTTATAGGAATAGGTATACACCCATCAATAATGTATGAAAATTATATTTTTTCAAGGTGGTGTTCTCAAATTGCTTTGTCAATATAGATATGATGATTTGGGAAGTAAAATTATATGATGTCAAACAAAGAAGAAGAAAGATAGTTAGGAAATTCTTATTGACACAATATAAAATTGATTTACAAGGTTTTGGGAGTTAAAATGGATGTTAAGGAGCTAGAAAATATGAAAAATTTAGCCACACTCTAAAGGATACCAAAAAAATAATAAATCTCATAAGTTACCAAAGTTTAAGCCCAAAGGAAGATGCACACCATTGGTCCCTATAACTGAAGATTAGGTTGAGCCCCTAGATTTCATCAAGTCTAATTATTTCTTCCAAGAAATCTATCAGGCCTTATCCAAACTTTGGGTGTTGATGTAGATGCTAATACTAACATGGGTATGTTATAATTTTGAAATTATTTTTCCAATACATTATTTGATAATGTAACCTTCCTTATCCAACTATTTTCATAATAACTTGGCAATATTTGAGAATTTTGTTGCTCCCATATATGAAAATAAATTTAAAATCTACTCATTATTATGCTTCAACTTTTTATTCCCCATGGTAGGATAATTTAGAAATCATTTTGGAAATTAGTTTCAAGTTCTTATATGGTGATGGAGGAGGTCTAAAAATAATATAACTATGAACTATGAATTTAGATAGAAATAATCCACATGATTCCTACCACAAGTTTGAATATCTCCTTGTGTCAGCAATATTGAAAAAGTTGGAATTCACTAGGATTAGGCTATTAGATGAGGTTAGATTTTTCCTTAGGTCTCTTTAGCATGTGACCATCAAAGGTTTTAATAATTAGGGAGATTGGTTTTTATTCCCTAGGAGAATAGTTATAAAAAATTATGGAGCAACAGTACCTCTCTATATATTTCCTCATGATATGCCTAATAAGATATCATATTTAGAAATTATGAGGTAGATATACTATGGTAAAGGATAAAATTTTAAAAAGTTCAATAAATATATTTGTATACCACTAGGTGGCCATATAGAACATAAATTTTAAATATATAGTAAACAAGGTTTTGAAATGTGGCAAAAAATTAGATACGTATACATGGGTTGTGTAAATATTAAAGACTATTACCCTTAGGGTTTTAATGATCAATTAAGAAGTTAGGGAAATTTTTGTTACCAACATTCCTTCTATGAGCATGAAGACATTATAAGGAACTATAAAAAAGAAATGAAGTGGATTGTACTTGAAAAAAAGCGAGTCAATATTAAGTATGTAAAAAATAAAAGAAAGGAGTTATATTCTACATATAAGGAGGCATTACATGAGATTCAAAATCCTCTTGAAATAATGAATATGAAGCTAGAAAGAGTAGAGTAACTTGTTGCAATTTGGTTTTCATTGATGTTAAAACTTCCATGGAGAGTGTTGCAGTTTGGTTGTTTCATTTCCAGAGTCTCTAAGAAATGATCTGCGTTTCTCCATTGATGTTGTTTTGATCCTTTTATTTAGAGGACAACTTCATTTTGTGTCAAGGTATGTGTGATCCAAGTTTCAAGTCGTTTGGGTTACCGAAAAGGTGTTTTTAAGAGTGACAAACAAAAGTTTGTGTTGTTTCTATGTGGATGTTCTCAATGGTGCAAAGGTTGGCTCTTCATATCTCCACATTTTCATATATCATTATGTGGTTTAGAATTTAATTTCTTTGAGATGTGAAGGTGTTATATCCAAATTTTCATGTCAATAATCCTTTCGTAGAGAAATTTATAAGTGATAGTGTATAGGATTGTGTTGTTCGATGACTGGTTTTAATGTTTGTCTACTTGTGCCAGTAGAAGGTTATAAATTTCAGTTGTATGATTTTGTGTGGAAAATCCACGTGTCTCATAGTGTCTAAGGTTTGAAGCACATAAAGATCTTTCTTTCTTTCAGTACTACATAGATGTTTGAATTCACTTTATGAAGATATGCTTCTATTGAGGTAGACTAAGGCATGTTGATGATGTGTGCCACAAGTTCATGTGTGAGCGGATCTTAAGGCATGTTTGAAGGTGTTGTATGGTTCATGTTGACTCATTTGGGAGAAGAATAGATAATTTTTTATCTTTTTGTGTACTGCCAATGGATGTGAAGGAAAATATGCTACAAGTTTCATAGCTTCTTGCTTATGGTTGACCTAAAAACAAATCAACTAAATAAAGCTTACTTATTAATTAAGTAAACTAATTATTACCTAAGAAAAACCTAAGTAAAGTTATGCAAGTGTAATTAAATATTAATTACACTAACAGAAGATGATTTAGTAAATTTTGATTCAAGAGCTAATGAAGGTATTTTTCTTGGATATTCAACTCAAATCAAAGCATACATGTTCTACGACAAAAAATGGGAAAGATAATTGAAAGCACAAATGTTAAGGTTGATGAAGATTAGAATTAGAATATGTATGAAATTGAGGACTACAAATCTAATGCACCTCCCTACTCAAAAGAAGAAGAAGAAGTTGAAGAAAAAGAAGAAACAATAGAAAAGCACAGTAAGACTCTTGTCAAGTATGTTTAAAAGATCATATTATTGGAGATAAGAATGGAGTGTTGACTAGGAGAAGGCTTGAAAAGATAAATGAACAAGTAAACTTTTGTTTACTATCAAAGATAGAGCCAAAATATTTTGTTGATGCTAGCAAGGATGAAGGATGGATACAAGAAATAGAAGAAGAATTGAATCAGATTGAGAAGAATCAAACTTGGGAATTGGTTCCAAGGCCTGTAGACAAAAATGTGATAGGAACAAAGTGGGTATTCAACAGTAATTTGAATGAAGATGGAAAAGTTGTAAGAAACAAAGAAAGATTGGTATGTAAAGGCTATTCACAAGTAGAAGGAATTATTTTTGAGGAAAATTTTCCTTTGGTAGCAAGAATGGAAGAAATTAGAATGTTTCTTTCCTTTTCAACCCATAAGAACTTCAAAGTATACCAGATGGATGTCAAATCAGACTTCTTGAATGGAGATTTGGAAGAAGTCTATATAGAACAGTTTGATGGATTCTAGTTATCAAAAGACCCAAACATGGTATGTAGACTCAAAAATGAATTGTACGGTCTTAAACAAGCTCTTAGGGATTGGTATGCAAGTTTATACAAGTACTTGCTTCAACAAGGCTTCAAGATAGGTACTGTAGATAGTAATATTTATTTCAAGATTGAGGATCAAATAATTTGTATAGTTGTATATGTTGATGATATAATCCTTGGTGAAAATGATGAAATGTACAAGAAGTTTGTTGAATAAATGCAAAAGGAATTTGAAATGTCTATGTTAGGTGAGTCATTCTTCTTTATTGGTCTTCAAATTGCTCAGCTAGATGATGGTATTTTTATTTATCAAGCCAAGTATGTCAAAAGGATGTTGAAGAAGTTTGGTATGGAAGATTGCAAACTTGTGAGTACTCCTATGATAACTAGTTGTTAATTGAGAAAAGATGATGAGTCTACCCTAGTTGATCAGACTCTATATAGATCTATGATTGGAAGGTTATTGTACTTAACCACTTCAATACCTAATATTATGCTTGTGGTATTTTTGGTTGCAATATTTCAAGCTAATCCTAAAGAAACTCATGTAAAGGTAGTCAAGAGAATCTTCTGATATTTGAAGAGAACTCCAAATTATAGATTATGGTATTCAAAAGGAAATGACTTTGATTTGAGTGCATACATTGATGTTTATTGGGTTGGTTATGTTGATGATAGGAGTACAAGTGGTGGTACGTTATTTCTAGAAAACGATTTTGTTTCTTGGCATAGTAAGAAGCAAGTTTTAGTACCCTTATCTATAACAGAGGTAGAGTATATTGTTGCAGCATCTTGTTGGACTCAAGTGTTGTGAATGAATCAAACATTGAAGGATATCGAGATAAATTATGAAGAGCCCATTGCTATTCTTTTTGATAATACAAGTGTTATCAATATTTCCAAGAATCTAGTGATGCATTCTAGAACTAAGCACATATTAATCTGGTATCACTTTTTGATAGAGAAGGTTGTAGATAAAGAATTGAAGTTGGAGTATGTATCTACAAAGGATCAAGTTGCATAAATTTTCACAAAGGCTCTTACAAAGGATACATTTGAATATATCAGATAGAAGCTAGGGGTAATTATACCTCCTTCTTGCTAGATGCATAGTTGGTGCATTTTTCCAAGGGGAGTAATTCAAGTCATATTTATTCCTAGACTGATGAATGCTAACCCTCAAGGGGAGCAGGTAGTGGTTTTTTTTTTTTTCAGGGGGAGCCTGTATGTTTTCCCTTTATCTTTGATGTCAAAGGGAGAGATATTGTTCACCAAATGGAGAAAGTTGGTTGGTTTTTATATCAATCCCAAAGGGGGAGATTGTTGCAATTTGGTTGTCATTGATGTCAAAATTTCTATGGAGAGTGTTGCAGTTTGGTTGTTTGGTTTCCAGAGTCTTTAAGAAATGCTCTGCATTTCTCTATTGATGTTGTTTTTCCCCTGTAGTTTAGAATACAACTCCATGTTATTTCAAGTCATGTTTGATCCAAGTTTTAATTATTTTGGGTTATCAAAAAGGTGTTTTTAAGAGTGACAAACTGAATTATGTGTTGTTTCTATGTGGGTGTTCTCAATGGTGCAAAGGTTGGCTCTATATATCTCCATATTTGTATATATGGTTATGCGATTCAAAAATTTCTTTCAAATGTGAAGGTGTTATATCCAAATTTCAATGTCTCCTTCCACAAAGAAATTTATAAGTGATAGTGTAAGGACTGTGTTATCCGATGACTAGTTTTAATGTTTTTCTACTTGCACCAGTAAAAGGTTATGAATTTAAGTTGTATGATTTTGTGTGGACACTCCACGTGTCTCATAGTGTCTAAGGTTTGAAGTGCATAAAGATCTTTCTTGTTTCCAATACTGCATAGATGTTTCAAGTCACTTTGTGAAGATATGCTTTTGTTGAGGTTGACTAAGGCATGTTGATGATGTGAACCACAAGTTAAAGTGTGAGCGGATCCTAAGGAGTGTTTGAACCTCTTCTTGATGTTGCATGTAGTCTTTTGGATCTTTCCATCTGTAGGTTTCGCATTAATTGTTTTTTCCTTAGCCAACTTGGAGATATAATAATTTTTATCATAGGTTGACATGAGATGTAATGAATTTAATATCATGTATAAATTGTAAACCTAATTTATCTAGGATGTGAGTGATAATGATGAATATGTAAGAAACTAAAGGAGAAAAAGTAGTTGTGGTAGATTCTATCTATTTTTAGTTTGATCATATCCATGTGAAAGAAAGCATGTGAATAAGTGTGTTCAATTATAGAAGCGTGCTTAATTATTTGTTGGATGTAGTGAGTCAAAGGTAAATTACTTATTGATTGTTGAAAATAATCAACTCGTAGGAAGCTTAGAAAAAAATTGAAGTGACAAAGCAGAATTGTAATCATCAAAAGAAAAATTACAATCATCAAAAAGAGTGAGCTTAATTGTCAGTTTCAGATAGTGAAAGGACTATTATTTTGTAATCATTCTTGAGTATGTGCTCATATCAGGGAGTTGTAGCTTCCTTGGGAGTGACCCTAAAACTATAATCAAGGATTTGTAGCTTCCTTGTGTTGTAATCCTAAAACAAAGTTGTAAATGTTGTTCATACTGTGAGGTTGGATTAGGATAGTAGCTCCTAGGATCTTTTCTCACCAATTTTTTTTCCCATATGGGGTTTTCCTCATATATCTAGTGTTGTTTTGTGTTGTGCATTGTTTTCTTCTCTTATGTTCTTGCTTATGTGGTATAGTTTAAAGTATCTATTTGGTATAAAAAGTGTGATATTTGATAGAACATTGATTCACCCCCCTCTCAATATTGTAGTGTGTTCAATAGAAATTTCTGAAAAACCAAATCCATCTATAAAAAAAGAAGAGACTACCCCTTCACTTAGTTTTTCCACCATATGGATTTTATCAAGTCAGGAAACTCATGAATAGAAAATTAAGGGGATTCACCAATGATCATAGATCAACCACATAAAGCACCAATTTCACCAAGGGTGAAATAAATAGAAAGGGGAGGTTGGAAACAAACCATATCAAAACAAGAACAAGAGGAGGTTGTTCCTTTGGTTGATTATGAAATGAATGAATGAACTAGATAACTAAATCCCACAATAGATTTTATATTTTATTTTATCACACCTTATTAGAGAGATGGAAAGATCTTAAACCATCATCCAAATCCCACCTTAATTCAAGATTATTCCAAGAAATAAATACAAGATAAATAACAAGAAAGAGCTTGTGATGAATTTCTTGCAAGTGGTGTATTTATAAACATAAGAGATTTTTTTTAAAATTATTATCATCGAAGGAGAGAATAATTTTGGAGTAGAGGAAAATGAATTATCTATTAGGGGAAGATATGAAAGATATAGTAGAGCCAGCATTTGACTCTAGTATAGGGAATATATATTTGAAGAAAGGAAGAATAATAGTTAGAGAAAGTTGGCGTCTACTACTACTAGGATGGAGAATCATAGATTTAATTGTGATCACGACCATTAGAAGGATAAATCTAAATATGTTTAATCCTCAAGAAGAGGCATGTAAATTATTTAAAGGGTCACTTTCTTACCACCAAAATGAATCCTTGGCAATATGGGCACTAGCCCCTATAGAAAATAAAATATAAATGGATTACCTACCTCATGACATGCAAGAAAGCTAATTGTTAAAAGAGTTTGGAAAGTCACTACTCTAGAGGTTACATCATTAGTGGTACATATAACTCAATTTAGTGAGGCCACCACTAAAAGGTTATATAAGAAACCTGAGGAGGCCAAGGATGAAATATCTAAACTAAAATAAATTATGATAAACAAATCAAGGGATCAGTTGAAGAGTCTAGGAAAAAAGGCATTACCTTCCCCTCCTAGTGTATTTTAATAAAATAATATAGAATGAGGTTAAAAATTTGAAAGTATTATTAGTGGAGAATTATTTAAAATACAAGAAAACTATCAGAATTTTGGTGAATGAAAATTCAAAATTGGGGTATAGATCTTGATGATAAAATATAATCAGCTATGGGATGTAAGAGTTATTGATGAACTCGAGCACCCAGGATCACCTACAAAACCAAGATAAACCTTCCACACGAGAGCAGCAAGAGATAGAATGCAGGAATATAGTGCAATAACAAAATGATGTTATATCACACACTAAATGATACAATATGCCTCAACTCTCCCTTGAATTGATTGAGTTAATATGAACTCATCTAGACTAGATAGGAGCTAGACCTGAACTAGTTAGGAGGGAGAGGTGAGTGCAGAATATATAGTAGAATATGGGCAAATAATTCCAAGAGGGGTAATAACTCCCAAATAACCAAATTAGGTGGGAGTTATGCCTACTTGGAAAATGCCAAATAGGTGGCATAACCTACTCAAAAAGAGACAGATGAGTGGTTTTGTGAGGTGGCATATAAGGCCAAAAGAGGGTGTGAAACTCAACCACCCAAGTGTGAGTGGGAGCAACACATGTAATCGATGGATTATGCCACGTGTCCTCACATGAACCACATCTCCTATAACCTAAGGTATGCTTAATAATGTGTAGGAAAAATAATATTAAAAAAACCTACACTAACACCCCCCCTTAAGCATAGCTTAGGTGGGTGAAAGGATGAAAGAATGCAAAGATGCAAATATGGGTCCCGGCTACTAGGCCATGTTAGGTACCCATGTACAAAATACTCTCTCACAAATGGAGTAAAGGAGAAAACCCAGTGGGACAAAACTCCTCCCCAAAAGAAAACAAGTTTCCCAACACAAGAAGAATCCCATGCAAGGAAGAAGTCCCCTCCAAAATAGAAAGGATAGGAAAGACCATGTAGCCTTCCCCAAAGTAGTCAACTATGCCAATGGTTGAAGCTCGAAGCTGAATGTAGAACATGGTCCACGATCGTCGAACAATGTTCCTCCCCTTAGGAAGAAACAAAACCAAAGGTGTATGAAGAATGTCTTCCCATTCCTGAAAGGAATATGAAGGAAGAATGATGAAAATGTATGAAGTCTCTAAACTCTGCTCAAGTGTCTCCATGTTGATGTCGAAAGATGTCACCATCAAATCAAGTGTTCTAGGCCACACTGTAGAAGATGAAAATCCAGAACCTAGTGGAGATGGATGTAGAACAAAATTTGAAGACAAAGATATCTCCTTTGAAGACAAAGGCGCCTCCTCCAAATGTTTCTCAAAAGTATCCTCACTCATGTCAAAATGTGATGAATGATCATGTGGAGAATGAACAAAAGGATCCAAAGGTTCCTCCATAACAATTGAAGAAGAATCAACTTCATCAAAGAGAAGATGGATGTCATGAATAATGTCTCCCAAGTCTGAAATATGAGACTCTATGAACAAACCTGCAATGTCTGTCAAGTAGTCATCTGAAGTAGCTATGTCTAGAAGACAATGTGTATCTTGCTGCACTGAATCACAAGAAGCCATGAATGTAGCAATGCAAGTATCTTCAGATGCAATAGTAAATGGAGGAGAAGGAATACAAGGCTCAAGAACTGGATCACATGTGAGAATACCCAAGTTCAAGTAGCCAAAGTTCTCCTCAAAATCAAAGCTCACACTAGGAGTGTGATCAACAACCAAAGGATTAGAACCATCATCAGGTGCAAAGTCTAAAAAGGTATACAATCGAGATGCATGATCAACCACCCCAGTAGCAATTATCTCTCTGCTCTCCAAGTCTCTGATGATAACTAAATCAGGTGTGAATTCAACAGTCTTCCCTGTTCCACCATGAGTGATTTGATAGATGGAAAGAAGATTGTTTGAAAGATGAGGTACACACAAAACATCATTGAAAGTACCATCTCCAATATCAACAGATCCTTTCCCAATTACATCCATGTATGTATTATTTCCCATCATAATAGGTGGCATAGCACAAGGCTCAAAAGAAGAGAACATAGACTGTGTAGAAGCCATATGATGAGACGCTCCAGAATCTAGGAGCCATCTCCTTGATCCAAGACCTGTAGAAGCACAAAGAGCTTTACCTTTTGATTTACCTGCACCTGTAGTATGGCCCTTTTCCTTATCAAATTCTAAATTTTTGGAATTAGAAGAAGAAGCTGAATCAACCATTCGAGAAGGAAAATTGATGTTGTTCTTTGCTAAAAGATTCTTCAACTCATCAATTTGTTTTAAGTAACATTGATGTTCATCATGCCTAGATTTCTTGCAATATGCACAAGTGAGCTTCTCCTTCTTAGATGAATCCTCTTTTGAAGAGAATTTAGAGTCTACTTTAGAAGTAGATGAATATTTATCTGAATCTTTCTTTCTATCACCTTGGTTCTGTTGTTTCTTGTTTTGCTTATTAGTGCCTTGTTTTGCAGTCAAGGCTTGAGATTTGGAAGATTTAATAATGCCCATTTGAATCAATTTATCTTGCTCCTTTGTGAGATCAGTTGCAAACTCACTTAGAGAAGGCATAGTAAATCCTTTTCCTAAGGCTCTTTTCATTGCATGAAATGTAGAAACAAACACTGCATAATCAGGACCAAGTTTTGAAAGAATACTCAAAATCAATTGTGAGTCATCCTTTTTAACTCCACACTGCTCTAACTGCAATCTTATGGCATTCAATTTAGTAAAGAAATCCTGAATGGTATCAAAATTGCATGGGCTCAATCCTATGAGCTCGTTCTCCAATGAATGTGCTCTCAAATCATCCTGTTTACCAAAGAGAGTATTCAAAGTATTCCACACTTCATTTGGTGATTTTGCAGACATAATATGAAAGCGTAGATCAGGAGATACAGCCATGCATAAGGTGCCAAAAGCTTCATCACACTTATTGAACCATTTAGGCTTATCTTCATCTTCTGTAGGTTCCTTATCAATACCCATTGTTATTCTATACAATTTTAACTTCCTTAAGTGAATTTCCATTTCATTTTTCCACTCAAAGTAATTGTATGGTGTGAGTAGAGGAACCGATTTATCCATTTTAGATTGTTGTAGCAATGTGAGAGAAAAAATGCAAGAAGAACACACATAGACACCCCCCTTTTTCACTCAAAGAAGAATCCCCCCCAACAAAAAATTATTTGGCACTTTATAAATTAGTGCGTTTACAATGCTGGAGTTGTTTTCCAGAGTTTTTCAAGTGTCCAAAATGGACTCAAATACTGAAAGTATAATTAAATCTCAAATTAGAACTTCAAAATAGCACCAAAGTATAGTGCTAAAAAAAATATCAACTTTCAAAAAAATAATCACCTCGATCCGAGGTCATATCTGAAAGTTATAGCCGTTTGAAGTTTCAAAAATGAGAACTGTCCTTCAGATCTGCTGTTAAAATTGATTTTCTGAAGCATCCGGATTACTTGAGAAAAAATGGATCACACCACTGCAAAGCCTGCGAAATTCTACCCCAAATCAAAAAAAAAATTTCTGAAAAAAGAGCTCGTATGACTGAATTATGGCCCTCCAAAGCTTGACTGCAAAATCAAAAATGCAATTGAAGAGGGGGTCTACTGAAATGTTCCGATTTAGTTTCTGCAAAATATGTAACCTGTATGAAGAAAATAGCAACGACCCAGATGGTTTTTTTCTTCTACGAACAAAACCCAGATGACGGATTTTCTTCAAAGTATACAAAAAATGTGGATCTAGTGTAAAACAAACGCCTTTAGAAACATAAAACGACCCCAACAACCAAAAAAATGACATGAAAAGGTAGAATCAACTACTTAAGACAATAAAAGGCATGCTGCAACCTGCAATACTGATTAAAAAACTCACAAATCTCTCAAATTTGAGAAGGGGCTTGCAGATCTGACGCTTTGATACCATGTAAGAGTTATTGATGAACTCGAGCACCCAGGATCACCTACAAAACCAAGATAAACCTTCCACACGAGAGCAGCAAGAGATAGAATGCAGGAATATAGTGCAATAACAAAATGATGTTATATCACACACTAAATGATACAATATGCCTCAACTCTCCCTTGAATTGATTGAGTTAATATGAACTCATCTAGACTAGATAGGAGCTAGACCTGAACTAGTTAGGAGGGAGAGGTGAGTGCAGAATATATAGTAGAATATGGGCAAATAATTCCAAGAGGGGTAATAACTCCCAAATAACCAAATTAGGTGGGAGTTATGCCTACTTGGAAAATGCCAAATAGGTGGCATAACCTACTCAAAAAGAGACAGATGAGTGGTTTTGTGAGGTGGCATATAAGGCCAAAAGAGGGTGTGAAACTCAACCACCCAAGTGTGAGTGGGAGTAACACATGTAATCGATGGATTATGCCACGTGTCCTCACATGAACCACATCTCCTATAACCTAAGGTATGCTTAATAATGTGTAGGAAAAATAATATTAAAAAAACCTACACTAACATGGGAATGTAATGAGAATATCATTAAGACATTTAAAAAGTGTAAGGATTTGACTTTAAGATAGGTAGAATAAATATTGAATGGATACCTAAAACATTCCTATTGAGAAATATCTATAAGTGGAAATATACCAAGGATAGACCCAAAAAATTAATGAAATTTATGAATCCACCAAGTTGATACTATATCTAATTTTAACACTAGATGGCATGCCCCTGATCACAACCCTAATAGAATTTTTTTAAGAGTAGAAATTAATAGACTTCTAAGATAGTGATTTGTTTAAAGCAATGATTGTCCATTTAAGTCAACGATTATCACCTATTTAAAGGAGCGATTAATATTTCTAATATTAATATATGCAATGATTCTAAGACCACTAATTAAGTAGTGGTCTTTATTCACAAGGGTAGTGATTAAAGAATAATAAAGGTAATGCTTGAGTTTGAAGAGGAACATGTCCCTTACCAAGAGTAAAATATGATGAATAGTTATGTCTCTTCCTCCACCTTGGGGATATAAAAGGAGGTACAGTTCTAAAGAAGAAGGATCTGTTGAATCTCTCTTGTGCAAATTTTTCCTTGATGACAATATATGGTACTCTGGCATCTTGTTGGTTACTTACTCAATTGATCTGCTTTCCTGATTGGCATATTTACTTCACAATTGTTACTATATATGGTGGTACTGATAATTTAACTCCATGTGAAGATCTCAGTTGAGGCATTCTGGTTACAGGTTCTATGTTCCATTATTCAGGTGACATTTCTATTTTGATATTTTGTGCTTCATCATTTCACTTGATTACATGTGTTTGGCATGTTCAGTTCTTCTATAGGTTGATTAATTATGGCTTGATCAGTTACAAGCATATTGAAATTGAAACATGTTCTTGATATTCATCAAAGGTATATTCCTCCATTTTTAGTCAGTGGCATGGGTATGAGGAATAGTTTGTTAATGTTCTTGAAGCTCTCGGTATTCAGTTTTTGGCATATTATAGGGGTTTGATCATTATTGTGTTTATGGTTTTGAGATACTCTTTGATCATTCCTTCTCTCTTCGTACATGGTAATTGGCATGGGATTATGGCTTTGTGAACTCTACATGAATTCAGTATTTATCTCTTCACAAGGTTTTGGATAACTTTTGGCACATTATATTTGGTTATAATGTGGTGGCTACGTATTGATTTTAATTGATATCTCTTGGCATTGGCCATTATCTTTGGCACACTATATGATATTGGACTTCTATGTGATGGAAAATTGGCTTTGGTTAAAATTTTAAATGTTTGATCTCTCACTAGCAATTTGCATCGGGTCTATTGGTTGATATTTATTTGGGCCTTAAGGTCGACAACAAGTAAAGGTATTGATTTTTTTTATGTCACGTTCAAAGTGAATTTTCCTTGACTACTTGGGAACATCGAGTCTTATGAATTCGACACTTTACTTGAAATAATGCTTGGCATTATTGAGTCAGCAATTTACTTGGAATTTAGTAAATGATTTATGTTTTTGTTTTGGTCGGCATAATCATCTTTAATCTACCCACAGATTTCAAAGGGTATCATGAGTTTTGTCTTATCATTGATTGTCCTTTCAGAATCCAAGAAATTATCATTCTTTACAAAGGAAATCGTGATTTTCTTCTCTTGGCAGTTTAGGTTATTATTTCATTTTTCCCCTGCTCGAGGGTCTCGAACCCTTCGCTGGCCACTGCCATGGAATCATTCCCTTGGTCATTTCACAGTGCATGTTGCTGGTTGATTGTCCTTGGAAAGTGGATGAGAATTGTAAGAAGATCATTACAATGGTCGTTCTATGTATCAACTTCCTGTAGCTAGGTGAAGGCATGAGTTTGGAAGATGTCTTGGCCGTTTCATTTATATGCAGATCTAGTAATCTATTTAATGACAACAACTTCATCATTGATCATAGGTACTCCTTATGTCTGTAGTGCAATTCCATTACCTCTACTGGCAAGGTTGTTAGAGATATATGTTTTTTCTTCTATATGACAAATGGAAAAATGAAAAATCAAGAGGTTTGTGAGCAGATCTGGTAATTCTTTTCTCAGTCAGAATTAAAGTGGATTTCGCATGCCTAGATCTCATTTTAAATAAGTATCATCATAACAAATTTAAGAAATGGCATTTTTGGGTAGTGGGTATTTGTGAAACCTAAAGAATCTACTTTGTTTCACACTTCGAGTAGTTTGTAACCATTCTTAATTGCTTCAATTTATTGTTTCATTTTCACACCATAATGATCTCGGTTTGTTGAGCATTATTGGTTCAATTACTTAAGATTTTGCAGCTATGATAATGGGTATTGTTCTTTGAATATCTTCTCAGCTTCACCCGGTTCGTGGGTAACTGATCTTTGAGTACATTCTCTTTGAGGTTTAAATTGCTAAAAATATCTTTTAGTTACTATTTATGCAATTTTTTTTCTCTAGTCACTATTCATGCACACATGCATGTCTTGATACTATTTTTTGGTTAGGCTTTGCCCCTGCAGGTTGCTCATCTAGATAGGGCTCTATCACTGCTTGTTTTACATGCTATGTTTACTTGCCTTGCATGGAGAAAAGTTTCTACAAAAACATCCTCTGTATTACCTGAATAGTAACTTGTTAAAGATGTAAAAATAGTGAAAAAGGTCACCTCTTCATTTGTCAGAAAACAAACAGTTTTAGCTATAACCAAAAGTTATAAATTATGATGTAAACTGAAAATGGTTGAAAATGGAGAGATTAGGGCTTTATAATTATAGAAAAAACTAAAAAGGAAGAGGGAAGTTCTTTAATAAGTGGAGTTAGCGTAATTATTCTGGGTATGTGTAGGATCATCATGGAAAAAATAGGCCCTTAAGTGGCAATGAAAATTCAGAAAAATCAGAGTTAGGAAGCTTGATGTAAAAATTTGAATAAGTTATCTATATTATTTTAAAAATATGTAAGAATAGAATCTATAGAAAATTGAATGAAGTTTCTAAACTACTAGATATATTTTTATTAGAAACAAATCTCTTTGGTGAAAATTTGAAATTTCAATGCAGCAATACTAAAATTTCAAGGAAAAAATAAGAAGTAGGTGTCTGTCTAACCACCCTAACCACAATAAAATGATAATATTTTTTAATAATATTTTATATATAAGTAGAGGACTCATATCCCGATGTGATGCATATTTTTTTGTATTTTTATTTCAAATAAATAATTAATTATGAATTTTTTATTATAACTTTTAAAAATATAAAAACTCGTATGTCTGACCACCTTAACTTGGTCAAAACTTCATGAAATTCAATTTTTTTTTTTAATCCTATAGTATGCAAAGCATAGAATTTGACGCATGTTTTGGATTCAAAAAATGTGATACGGTTTGAAAGATATAGATATTTTTCAATCAGCCTATCAATCAGGACTTTAGTAGTAATTAAAATAGAAAATGAATAATAATTATTTATTAAATTCAAAGTAAAGCATTATTTATATTGGTAGAAATCTAACAATCTCCTTTAAAAACCCTTTTCGTTTCATCAATTTAGGGTAAATAAAAAGTCGTCAGCCACATGGGTGAAGTGTAGAAAAGCAAGGTAAGTTGTTAAACACATTTTTTGTGTTGACTTCTTAGGATTGGCATGTCCTAGCCAAATTCTGAAGCAAACCCGAGGCTAATCCCTAGGTAGTAGGTTTTGTGTCAGACATATCGAATATCCAATGTTTTTTATATATAATTTAAAAAAATCTAATATAGTTTTTAATATATGATTTAAAAAATTGAAATTTTCAAATCAGATATCCAATTTATTTTATATATAATTTTAAAAATCTAATATAGTTTTTAATATATGATTTAAAAATTTGCAATAAATAATTTATAGTTTATTTTAATATATCTAGTTGAGAATATACAATATAGTTTATAATTCAATTAATTTATGATAATCTCTTAGGGAATTATGTATAATATATAATATATTATATTATTATGTATAACATTTAGATATTGTTTATATATTCTAGTTAATGTATAAATATTTATATTTATATATATAGTTAATATGTAAAATATTTAAACTCTCTCTCTCTCTCTCTCTCTCTCTCTCTCTCTCTCTCTCTCTCTTCCACCCTACACCTCCTAATTAATCTTGGGTCTATGTGTGCCACAAATTGGATATCCATTTTGTGGCATCAAAATTTTACCGCCATAATACATTTTTAAATGTTTTCAAATATTGCCCAACCCCGATTTTTTAAACTTTTAAAAATTGGATATCCGATTTGTAAAAATTAGGTTTGGGCATTGTTATGGAGCAATGTACTGACAACCAACCCAAAAGAAAGTCAACTAGGGATTTCCGTGTTTTTTGGAAAGTGAAAAATGCTACTTTTTCCTATTGCCACTTTTTGGCCCATTATAATCTTGCACATGCCCTTCTTTTATGCTGAAAATTTAAAAAAAATAGTGTGTTGTTTATTCTATATTTTGTATAATGAAAGACTGAAAATGAGAGAGTGAGAAAAAGAAAGAAAGATCATATCACTGTAATGCAGTTTGATGAGAAGTTGTATTGACATTGTAACTATATTTTTTCTTCAAGTTGTATCAAGATTTGATAATGAATGAAATTTTGAAGAGTCATTCTTGGCTCTTGAAAATTTTATGCATTGTATGTCAAGAGGCACTTGACAGAAATAAGAGAAACAAAGAGATCCTATGTATCATTGTATGTTCTATTGAAAAATAGAAAAGGGGTTGGTGCTCCTTGATATTGGTGTCTCTAAACAGAGGGGTTGGTACTCCTTGAGTCGGTGCTTAGAAATCAGCCATTGAGGCATTGTCAAAATAATTATTGAAATGAAAACCTGAAAAGGTAGCAGATTCAGGAGAGTTTTTTTCTATCCTAGGAGGGTTTTCCACTCGGCATATCTTGTGTCTATTTGAGTTTATGTGATTCATTTGGTTCACTGCTTTATTTCTTTAAAATGATATGTTTCACTATTCTCATTTCAATTTATGTGATTGCATTCAATACATGAATGATTCTATCATTGATAAATGAGAGCATATATCTGGTTTATTTCAGTTTCAGTTAAATTTGGTAAAGAAGTTAATAACACTGATTCGCCCCGCACCCCCCCCCCCCTCCCATGTTTGTTCACTCCAACAAGATCATCATGGAATCATTCAGAAATAAATTCGCATTCAAAAAAGTAGCAACTATAGATACAATTAGTGATTGGTATGCACTTGAATATATATGCATTTAATATAGATATTATTTGATAGGCATGCAAATATATGTATAGTTACTTTCATAATGGCTAATTTGTAATAATGGAGATATGTTATGTCTAAATGGGTAAATAAAGAAAAAACTGAAATTTTTTATATTATTATAATTTACATATTATCCTTTAAGCAACCATGTGTAAGGATAGCAAGGAGACATATAAAAGGGAAACATGGGAATTGTCTTGGTTGGATGTTCCCAAAGGGATTGTCTTGGTTGGATGTCCCTAAGATGAAATGAATTTTCTTGGTTGGATGTTCCTAAAGGAATTGTCTTTGTTGGATGTTCCTAAAGGGATTGTCATGATTGGATGTTCCTCTTCTAGTGCCCTATCATTCGTTTCTCACCCATCCCTACCATGGTTGGTTATTGGAAAGGAGTTTATAGATTAGATTCAAGTTTAAGTTGTTCATTATTTTCTAATTGTTAATATTTCATTTATTCTTAAATTCAATATATATTATATAAATTGCCATGAAATATTTTTTTTTAAAATTTATGTTGTACAATGGTCTCTTAAGGAAAATTGAGGCATACTCCAAGTAGGGGACATTACAATTGGTATCAGAGCCTTAATCATGTCAACCTATGGGACAAACCGACTTTAACCACCATTCAGTTCGGATTAACTATTGATCCCTCTTCGTAAGTAGGCCAATAGTGAATTTCTATATATGTCTACCTTTCACATGTATATTTTTTGTCTTATGTGTATTTATGTGTATACTTCATGGTTTATGTGTCTTTATATGTATGTTTTGTGTCTTACGTGTATTTATGTGTATGTTTTATGTCTTATGTTGCAATTATGCTATTGGTGTTGTCATTGATGTCAACAGTTGGTCATTGATGTCAACAGTTGATCATTGATGTTGATAGTTGGTCATTGATGTCAACAGTATGGAGATTGTTGGAGTTTTTGGTGGTATTGTTATTAGTGTTGTCAGTACTGGTGCTAAGTGTGGATATGTTGTGGTTTGATGTCAACCCCTAGTGTGGATGTTTTTGGTAGTGCTTCTCCTATTCTGATACTCTATTATTGCTTTGGTATGTGTGAGTTTGCTTTAGTGTGATTTTTTGGTTGTGTTTTGATGCATATGTGATACTTTGTTTAACATCTTTTCTGCCATGTGTTGGGTGTAGCAGATAGTTATGCTCATTTGATTATGATAGTTGGACTTATGTGTGAGATACTCATGTTATGATAGTGTTACTTTGTGGGTTATATTGATGATGTGATGCTTAGATATTGTTTTACTATTTTTGATTTGGGTGAAGGAGACAGGGTGGCATCACTCATCTGTGAGCGCCCTGCCTCGTCATAACTCTCCTTCATAATGTGTTTGATCACGAGTCATATATATACATGTTGTTTGACATTTTGTGTTATGCAGTAATGCAGGTACCGGATGCCGAATCCACCCGCATTGTCAGGTCTGAACGCATCCTATCTACCCAATGGTTTGATGTGGTTAGGGAGTTGGTAAGAAAGTACCCCCGCCTAAGTCAGTATTTGGTTCAAGGATTGTTCTTTTCGTGTCCATTCTACATTCGTGTGGGTATGGTTTTTAATTAATCATTTTATCTCATGAGTTTTATAAGTATATTTATGGCTTGGTCTACTATTTTATGCTTTAAATTAAATGTTATTTTATGATGCAAAATATTAAATTTATGAGATGTCTAAAGTGGCTTATGATATTTATACTTTGGAAAAATAATGGGTACATTAGCACTTTATTGTTATTTTATAATGTGAAGTG
Organism: Sequoiadendron giganteum; assembly: GCA_007115665.2. NCBI lineage: Eukaryota > Viridiplantae > Streptophyta > Pinopsida > Cupressales > Cupressaceae > Sequoiadendron > Sequoiadendron giganteum. The sequence continues at coordinate 292,532,982 of CM021107.1, forward strand.
ATTCTTTAAATTAAATCATTAAAATTAAATATATTGTTAAATAAATTATTGTGGTTTATTTTTTTATTTTTTAAAAATTAAGTTAGGGGAAAGCATTATCATATTTGTCTTTGTTTAAAAATTTATTTTTATAAAATAAACTTTAAACTTGAAATATTAATAAAGTGGAATATGGCTAAAATTATTATTATTTAATTGTTAATTGTCAAAAGTGAATTTATTTAAATGAGATATAAAGTATTTAAAAAGAAGCATTTATTGTGTAAATTAAATTGGAAGATTCTCTTCCAAATTTGTGAAGTGATAAAATTTTGTGTTAAGTGGAATTTTGCATGGAAAGTTGTTGAAAAATCTATGACAACTCTTGATTGGATTTTCTAGAAAAAGATATATTTCCAATTGTTGCTTTTTCGAAAAAGCAAGTGGGAAGAAAATGAAAAAATGGGGAAAATGTGTGCAACTCAAATTTTTTGTTGAAAAATTTACAGAGGAATAATTAATTCTTGAAATTTTTCATCGATTCAATCAAGGAAAATTCAATTTTGGATTTTCATTGGGGTTTTGTTGAATCTGTTATTGCTGGTATTTGTATCTCTGATTTTTAAAGATTTCTTTTGGTTCGATTTGTGCAACTCGTCCTCGAATTGAGCTTTGCGTCAAACTCTGGGTAATTCGAGTTCTTATTTAGATCTCTGTAAATTTGTTTTTATGAAAGAAGAAAAGAAATAATGCTTGGTGAAGAAAATGTATTCTTGTGTGTATTTGGGGAAAAATCTTATTACCTGTTCATGTATTTCCCGTTTCCTCTCTCTATCCACTTCAAAATTTTGTTGATCTCGTTTCTCAGTTTGTAATCTCTGGTCTGGAAATCTCTCTCTCGTTGATAATCCTCTCACCTTTTATAATTCGTCTCCCCAATTTTTTATTCTGTAAATTTGTACAATCCCCTTTGTTTAGTTGCAGTTGCTTTCACTGTATCTTGCTGAGTAATATATATATTGATTTACTATTGGATGTGTATTTTAATATTTTGATCAGCATTTTATATATTTTGATTTACTATTGGATGCGTATTTTAATATTCTGATCAGCATTTTATATATTTTGATTTACTATTGGATGTGTATTTTAATATTGTGATCAACATTTTATATATTTTGATTTACTATTCGATGTGTATTTTAATATTCTAATCAGCATTTTGTATATTTTGATTTACTATTGGATGTGTATTTTAATATTCTAATCAACATTTTACATATTTTTATTTACTATTGGATGTGTATTTTAATATTTTCATCAGCATTTTATATATTTTGATTTACTATTGGATGAGTATTTTAATATTCTAATCAACATATATATGGATATATGTATGTGTATATATATTTTTTGTGAAATAAGATATTTGGTTATTGTTGTGTTTTCAATTTCAGTTACATAAGATGATTTGATATATATATATATATAGTGTATAGGCAAGAAATGTGAATAAGTATTTGGAAAAGAAAGAAAAATAAAAGTAAATTAATTACTCTTAGGATAAATTTTATAATTAATGAGGAAAATATTATTGTTTTAAAAATTTGTTTGGAAAATGATTTCTTTTAGTTTGTTTTATGTGACAGAAAAATAATTGCATTTTAATATTGTTGTAGAAGTTGGATTTCCTTATTTTCCAATTTAGATAATATTTGTGAAATATTAGGTTAATTGTTAAAAATTAAGTAGCTCAAACAGATTTTTGAACTTAGTTAAATAATAGATTTAATCTGCTTTTTATTTTGTAACTAATTTTCTTAAATTAAAATTTAGATTTCTTTTAGTTAGGAAAATCAGAATTTAGATATTGTTGTGTGGAAAAGAATTATAATCAGGAAATAGAATATGGTTGGAAAATAGAATTTAGTAAATAATTTATAATTGGGATTGATAAATTAAGTTAGTATCGTTAATTTTAAAAGTATATTTTATTATGTTTATTAAATCATGGAATTATCATTGTTGCTCTTCAAATTAGCTTTTTAGCAAGTTTATAGACTTAATTATTTAATTAGTGAATTATTTAAATGTAGGAAGATATTTAATTAAATTAAATATTGGGTTTTGATTAAATAGAAATATTAGTGAATTTCCTTATCTTGTTTTAAATTGACGAAAATGATAATTTGATGGAGACTTAGATGATTTATTATTTAAATCTCTGATAGTTAATGTTGTGGTGTTATTGAATTAAATGTGACATTTTTAGTATGTCTTGTATGAATTAGTGTTATCTCTAGAGGTGAGGGAAAATGTGAATGTTTTTCTATGGTTGCATTTATGTGGTTCATGTTGTTACCATGTGGGAATTAGTGGGAGGTACCTTGTTGTGGTTATGATTCTTTTGTTTGAACATTGTGGTACCTGTCTCTTGGTTTTGGTTTTAGGACAACCATAGGGGAGAGTGGCTCTTCTCGGGGCCAGTGTACCAGTGGTCACCCGTGATAGAGTTTCCTTAATTAAGTAAAAACCTAATTAACTTACTTCGTGGGTTGGGTTAGATATCACATAACAAGATAAAAATAAACACCTCACCCTTGTCGTTAGTGCTCCCAAAGGCTAAGGACGGTTGGGAAGACCTGGTCGGTAAGGTCACTATCTTCTCTTCATGAAAGCTAGTTGGCTCTGCATGAGTCATCCTATGGGGTGGTGCCTTGAGATAGGCTACCTAGTTAACCATAGATGGAGGTGGTTCCTAGTGTTAGGTATCCTAGTTAATCCATAGAGTTGGAGTCGGTTCCTAATGTTAGGTAGCTTGGTTAATCCATGTAAGGCCATGTGATGACACTCTCCCATTGTACCCCTTCATTTCCCTTGTACTTATGCCTCTGGAGTAGTATGAATTGTTTTAGTAGTTTGAATTGTTTTACTTGTTTTACTTGTTTTACTTGTTTTACTTGTTTGAGTTGTGTTAGTTGTTTATTTTACTGTCGATGTTTATTTTGTTTTGTGGGCTTGATTCTTGTGACATGTGTCATTTATGTTTGATTATGTGGTTGAGGGTTCTTTCTTACCGACTCCTTGCATGGGGGGTGTTTTCCTTCGAGTTCACACGGTCGGGTGGAAACGTGCAATGCACCCATTGGGTCCCCAATTGTGATCGAGGCCTGGATGCAGTTGCAATGATCTCAGAGCTCGCGTAAAGAAGACTATCCCTTGAAGAATTCTCTTTCATTTATGTACTATTGTATTATGATTTTACCCTTCCCAATGTTATAAGGGAAGTGGCCTTGTAATGTAACTTTGATTTTTATATTGTGTTGTATCTATAGAAATATATTCCACATTTGTAATCTGAACTCTGAAGTTGAATATAATATTATTTGATTTATGTTTATGAGATTATATCTTATTCTTGATGTACTTATATCATGGTTATTCTTGTTTCTTTCTTTCACTTTGGTTAGGATCGCATATCGTTTATTTGTTGGCTTTGATTAAGTAACACACCATGCACCCCATAGGATTAGGTTAATGATTTATGTTATATTTATGTTGTATAAATATTTAATGTTGCAATGTGTTATTGTTACTTTCAAACAAAAAAATAAAAAATTATTTGTTGTAGTTGTCCTATGGGTTTTGTGTGGCATGGCATTACAGCCTGGTATCAAAGCATTGGGTTCATACACTGGGCACTCTGGATACAATGAGCCCATTACATTGACCTAGTGTGTGTACTCATGTAGTTATATTATCCTTTGTTGACCATTAGTGGTTGATGACCTTAAATGGGTTCGTATTTGGCATGTGATTCAATCGTGTGAAAACCGGTGGAAGGGATAGGACCCTTGGTGTAGTGCGCAATGCATTGATATCCTTTATGTCGGGAAATGCATCATGGACTCTGGGTTGCCTTGTGTTTTTCTGGGGAATGTGAATTTTTTGTATGTAAAGGATGTGTTTAAAATAATAACTATTGTGTTTGACTTTTGAGTTGATCTGTATTTTCCTTTTTGTCATCCTCACCTTATTGTTTGTGACTCTTTTCTTGGGTGGTGTGTGTAGGATGCCTAGGGTTTGGGGACATGGATGTGGTCAAGGTTGTGGCCGTGGTGGTCGCGGAGCTAGCTGTCATAATTCTCCACCTCATATCTCCCATGAATCAGAGTAGGAGGAAAATTAGGGTTCCTAGAACAACCCTCTAGGTGGAGGCCCTAATCTAGAGTAGCCAATTCAGGGTGGTGAACAGTTGCACCTTTTTTTGGAAGATGTTCTTGGTCGTTTGGGTCCTAGGAAAGATGAGCAATGGGTGATCGGAGAGAGAGAGCGGTCGCCAAGGAGGAATGAGATATCGGTAGATCAAGATGCAGTGGCCTCTGGTCATATGAGAGATCTCCTCAAGGCACATCCTCCTATATATGATGGCTCTGGTGGAGGTTTGGAATTCAAAACTTGGCTCATTGATCTAGATCAATTATTTTCTATGCATCCCTACGCTAGTAATACTAGGGCAAGGTGCGCCATCATGCACCTCAGAGTATTTGCATCCACATGGTGGTGACTAGAAGAACAAAAAGTACACCTTAACATCAGTTCAATGACATGGAAATTGTTCTTAGAATGGTTCAGGACCCGTTTCTTATCTGATCACTGGAGGCAGTGTCGGGCAGATGAATTCCATGACTTGAGACAAATGGAATGTCCGTAGAGTAATATGAGTGCCACTTCTTTGAGCTTAAGCAGTACGCTGAAATTTCTAATGATGAGGCTATGATAGTACAAAAAAATTTCAAAGGTCTGAATGCCAAGATTAGTGGTGGTGTTCGAGTCTTCGATCTGAAGACTATGGAGGTTGTTGTCGATAAAAATCACCTTATGGAGGAGAATTTGACCTTGGGTTTAGGAGGTCACGTTGGATTTCAGATCAGTAGTACTCTTGCTTTAGGTTGCGGTTCCTGAGGTGGGGCAATCTCAGGATGCAGGATCTTTCGGAGGTCAATCTGCACCCGCTAAGGGTGAATAGCAGTAGCATTAGTTTCAATCGAGGAATAAGTCCTCTCATTCTCAATAGGGAAGCAAATTGCAATCAAAAAAATATTGTCATTGGCAGAGATTGCAGCGTAACCATGTTGAGCAACCAACATAGTCTTCATAGCCTACACCTAGTCATGGTAGCTATCAGCAGTCTAATGTTTCATCGGGTGTCAGAGGTTTTGGCCATGGTAGTGTTTGTTTTAGTTGTGAGTAGCAGGGACATATTGCCACATAGTTTTTGTAGAGGAACACTATAGGGTTCAGTCAGGGACCAGCTGTTTCCGAGCCGATAGTGGGCGACGCGGGTAGGTCACACCGAGCATATGTTGTAGTTGATAACCATCTGGTTGGGCACTAGGATGTTGTGGTTGTGGCAATTGACCCGAGAGCTCATGAGTGAACTCATGAGGGTTCAGTAGAATCCTAGCATCGTTGTAGTGTCTTCTATGTTATTTTATTTTATGTATATTGATACTTATTATAATCAATTTTATGCTTTGAGACCTTATAGTTGGTTGTTTCACCATTCTTGATGGTGTTGGATGAATTTTCATTTGCTTTTGATGATCGTGACATTATGTATTGATATTTATGTTACGTTGGATTTATGGAATTAGTATTGTGTGGGATAATTTTGATTACGTGCATTTCATGGTTCATGATTATTCTTGATATGTTGAGGAGTAATTATTGCCCTATGATGTGGTTCATAACTGCATATGTTTACTTGATCTTGCGACTTCCAGAAGTAAGTCAAGTTCTAGGGGGGATTATGTAGTACCTCTCATGTTCTAATACTCTTCCACTACTTTGGTGTGTGTGTGTTTGCTTCAGTGTGACTTTCTGACTATGTTCTGATGCATATGTGATACTTTGTTTGACATCTTTTCCGCCATGTGTTGGGTGTGGCAAATAGTGATGATCATTTGATTATGATAGTTGGACTTATGTGTGAGATAATCATGTTATGATGGTGTTACTTTGTGGGTTATATTGATGATGTGATGCTTAGATATTGTTTTACTATTTTTTATTTGGGTGAAGGAGACGGGGTGGCATCACTCATCCGTGAGTGTCTTGCCTCGTCATAACTCTCCTTCACAATGTGTTTGATCATGATTCATATATATATACATGTTCAACATTTTGTGTTATGCAGGAATGCAAGTATCGGATGTCGACTCCACCCGCATTGTCGGGTTTGAGTGCATCCTATCTACCCAATGGTTTGATGTGGTTAGGGAGTTGGTAAGAAAGTAACCCCGCCTAATTCAATAGTTGGTTCAGGGAATTTTCTTGTCGTGTCCATTTTGCGTTCGTGTGGGTATTGTTTTTAATTAATCATTTTATCTCATTAGTTTTACAAGTATATTTATGGCTTGGTCTAGTGTTTTATGTTTTAAATTAAATGTTATTTCATGATGCAAAATATTAAATTTATGAGATGTCCAAAATGGCTTATGATATTTATACTTTAGAAAAATAATGGGTACATTAGCACTTTATTGTTATTTTATAATGTGAAGTGATTCTTTATATTAAATTATTAAAATTAAATATATTGTTAAATAAATTATTATGGTTTATTTTTAAAAAAAAAAAGTTAGGGGGAAACATTATCATATTTGTCTTTGTTTAAAAATTTATTTTTATAAAATAAACTTTAAACTTAAAATATTAATAAAGTGAAATATGGTTAAAAAATTTATTATTTAATTGTTAATTATCAAAAGTGAATTTATTTAAATGAGATATAAAGTATTTAAAAAGAGGTATTTATTGTGTTAAGTGGATTTTTGCATGGGAAGTTATCGGAAAATCTATGACAACTCCTGATTGGATTTTCTGGAAAAAGATATATTTCCAATTATTGCTTTTTTGAAAAAGCAAGTGGGAAGAAAATGAAAAAATGGGGAAATTTGTGCAACTCAAATTTTTTGTTGAAAAATTTACAGACGAATAATTAATTCTTGAAGTTTTTCGTTGATTCGATCAGAGAAAATTCAATTTTGGATATGCATTGCGGTTTTGTTGAATCTGTTGTTGTTGGTGTTCGTATCTCTAGTTTTTGAAGATTTCTTTTGGCTAGATTTGCGCAACTCATCCTCAAATCGAGCTTTGCGTTGGACTTCAGGTAATTCAAATTCTTATTTAGATCTCTGTAAAAAAAAATATATGAAAGAGGAAAAGAAATAATGTTTAGGGAAGAAAATGTATTCCTATGTGTAATTGGGGAAAACTTCCCTTTCTCTACAAAATCTTATTACCTGTTCATATATTTCCCTTTTTCCTCTTTGTATCCATTTCAAAATTTTGTTGATCTCATTTCTTAGTTTTTAATCTCTGGAAACCCCTCTCTTGTTGATAATCCTCTCGCCCTCTGTAATTCATTTCCCCAATTTTTTATTTTATAAATTCATGTACTCCCCTTTGTTTTGTTGCAATTGCTTTCACTGTATCTTGTTGAGTAAAATATATATATTTTGATCCTAGTTAACCCATGGTGTGGTATACCTTCACTTATTTCCACCGCAAAAGTGTTTGGTGCCGACCTATTTGGTGTTGCATGTTTAAGGTGCATACGTTTCATTAAGGTTGACCTAATTGAGATTATTTAGGTCGTGGATGGTATAAATGTAGGATGGGGTTTGTGTTGATGGTGTGGCAAGTGTGAATGATGTGAATGATGTGAATGATGTGAATGTGATCAAGTGTGTTCGTCTGAGTGTGAGCTTAAATGCCTGAATTCAGATGTAGTGAGCAGAATGTGTCTACATTTTTAGTGTGCTTGAAGTTGCTAGAGGCAGTGAGCCAAAGGTTGTGAATGGTGCAGAAATGTAGTGGTGGATTTTCTTGTTGCTCTGAGATAGTGAATCTCTCTATAACAATTTCTTCTATTCTTCTTTCTTCTTGGTAGTGAGACTTTCTTCTTTTCTATGCAGTGATACCTCGGTATTGAGCCTAATTGTATTCGATGTTGTTATTCATATATATGTGAGCTAATCATCATCGTGGTTTTTCCCTACTTAGGGTTTTCCATGCAAATATGGTGTTCTCTTGTGTATGGTTATGTTTGCATTGTTATTTCACATGTTTACATTCTAATAATGCTTAATGAGGGTTTAAATTTTGATAAGGGTTTGAAATTATATGAGAGATTGAATATTTAAAATGTACAATTGATTCACTCCCCCTCTTAGTTTTCTTTTGCATCTAACAATTGGTATCAAAGTTTTGGTTCCTTGGAGAAATCTTAACCACTTGAGGTAGATCTAGATGGTGAATAGGAAGGGTTTCAAAGCTCCTATGTTTGATGGAATGAATTATGCTTATTGGAAAGCTAGGATGGAATCCTTTCTAGTTTCTCTTGGATTCAATGTCTGGAAATTAGTTGAAAAATGATATGCTATGCAGGATTGTCAGTCCGACAAGTGTGAGATCAAGAAATATGAGAACAATGTAAAATAAATAAATTCTATATTTAGTGGACTTTTTGATTCAGAGCTTATGAAGGTGATAAGCCTCAGGACTTCTAAAGAGATATAGACAAAGTTGGAGATTATTTATGAAAGAGATGATAAAGTCAAGAAAGTGAAGATGTAGAACTACAAAGCCAAATTTGAAACCCTAAGGATGTTTGAAGATGAATTCATTATAGCCTACATACTTATAGTGGATGAAGTGGTCAATTTCATCAATGGTCTTGGTGGTAAGCTAGAAGAAATTAAATTTGTGAAAAAGGTATTGATAACTCTTTCTAAAACTTGTAGTTCTAAATTTCTACTATTGAGGAAGATTGGAATTTGGATAATTATTCTAGAGATCAGATGTTTTGTCCTTTAATTTCTTATGAATTAAGTGATTTTGGTCAAGATTCTACAAAGAAAGAAAATTCCTTTAAAGTTTACAAGGCAGAAAAGGTTGATGAATCAGATCTAGATGATCTTGATGAGGTGGAAGTGAATTTTGTAAGGAGATCGAAAAAGGGCACTGGAAAATACAGAGGTAAGTTACCCTTTAAGTGTTTAAAGAAAAATCAGAAGCTCTAGATAAGTTTAAAGTATTTAAATCTATGGTTGAGAATGAAATGGATCTAAAATTCAAGTGCTTAAGGTCTGACCGAGGTGGTGAGTTCACCTCTAATGATTTTAATAGTTTTTGTGAAGATCATGGAATAAAGAGATATTTTCCAGCTCCTAGGACTCCTCAACAAAATGGAGTTGTGGAGAGGAATAATAGAATAGTTCAAGAAGCAACAAGGACAGTGATGAAGGAAGAAAATATATGGTATGTCTATTGGAGAGAATTAATTCATATTGTAGTGTATATACTTAAAAGAGGTCAAGCAAGAGTGAAAAGTTCAAAGACTCCCTATGAGTTATGGAATGGAAAACCTTCTACTATTAAATAATTCAAAGTTTTTGGAAGCAAATGCTATATCAAAAGAGATGAAGAAATTTTAGGAAATTTTGATGCAAGACCTGATGAAGGAATCTTCTTTGGATACTCTACAAGAAGCAAAGCATACCAATGCTACAATAAAAGGTTGAAGAAGATTATTGAAAGTGCAAGTGTCAAAGTGGATGAAGAACCACATCAGATTTTTGTATTGATAGAAGGATATGAATATGATGAATCCCTATGCATTGAAGAAGGAAAATATTAAGAGAAGGAAAAATACATGACAAGTTAAGAGGAAGAAGCTCTAGAAAATATTCCTAAGACTCCTAAGTATGTGAAAAATAATCATTCTAAAGAATAGATCATTGGAGATAAAAGCAAAGGTGTGTTGACAAGAAGGAAAGTTTCTATGACAAAGGAATAGGTAAAATTTTGTTTACTTACAGAGGTAGAACCTAAAATTGTAACTGAGGCATGCAAAGATGAGAATTGGATTAGGGCTATGAAAGAAGAGTTGGAATAGATTGAGATGAACCAGACTTAGGAATTTGTCCCAAGACCAAAAAATAAGAATGTAATAGGAACTAAGTGGGTTTTTAGGAACAAGTTGAATGAGGATGGAAAAGTTGTAAGAAATAAGGTTAGACTTGTGTGTAAGGGCTACTAACAAGTGGAGGGAATAGATTTTGAAGAGACTTTTTCTGTGGTGGAAAGGATGGAAGCCATTAGATTTTTTTTGGATTTTGCATCTCATAAAGACTTTAAATTATATCAGATGGATGTGAAGTCTACATTCTTGAATGGTGAGTTAGAAGAAGAGGTGTACATTGAACAACCAGAAGGATTTTAGTTGTCAAAAGATTTTGATATGGTCTACATATTGAAGAAGAAATTGTATGGACTCAAAGAGGCTCCTAGATCTCGATATGCAAGATTGGATAAGTACTTATTGCAGAAAGGATTCAAAAAATCTACTATAGATAGCAACCTTTACTTCAAGGTTGATGGAGAATAAATGTTGATTGTGGTAGTGTATGTGAATAACATAATCTTTAGAGGAAATGAAGGTATGTGCAAGAGGTTTTTAGAGAAGATACAGAAAGAGTTTTAGATGTCAATGTGTGGGGAGATGAATTTATTCTTTGGATCACAAATGAGTCAATCAAAAAAAGGTATTTTCATTTCTCGGTCAAAGTATGTGAAGGAAATGTTAAAGAAGTTTGGAATGGAGGATTCTAAACCAGTTTGTACTCCTATAGTTACTAGTTGTAAGTTGAGAAATAATGACAAATCTTCTAATACATATTAGAGCAAGTATAGATTAATGATTGGTGGACTACTATATCTAACTACTACCAGACCAGATATCATGCATGTAGTATGTCTTATGGAAATATTTCAAGAAGATTCTAGAGAGTCACATGTTGTAGCAGTTAAAAGGATATTTAGATACTTGAAGGGCACTCTAGAATTTGGTTTATGATATCCTAGGGATACTGATTTCTCCTTGGGTGCATATATAGATGTAGATTAGGCAAGTTGTACGGATAATAGAAGAAGTACAAGTGGAGGTGCTTTCTTTCTTGGAAGAAATTTGGTTTCTTGGTTGAGTAAGAAGTGAGATTCAGTGTTATTATCTATTGCAGAAGAAAAATATATTGGAAAAACATCATGTTGTACACAAGTGTTGTGGATGAAGCAAACATTGAAGGATATCAAAGTATCATATGATGAACCTATTTCTACCTTGTGTGATAATACAAGTGCTATCAATATTTCAAAGAACCTAGTAATGAAATAAAACATATTTTTTATTTGGTATCACTTTCTAAAGGAGAAAGTTGTAAAGGAAGTAAAGTTGGAGTATGTGCCTAAAAAGGATCAAGTTACATATATTTTTACAAAGAATATTCCTAAAGATACTTTTGAGTATCTAATCTAGGGGCATCCGGAAGTATTCAGAAATTGAGGCAATTGACAGTGAAGTGGTAGGGATGTTAGTGATGCAATGAAGTTTTGTACAATGGATAAAGTCATACATTAGTGATTACAAGTTGTGGATTAAATGGTTTGTAGTCGAGTATGTCTAGTGTTTCCATGTTAAATTTCAAGGATCCACATGAATATTTGATCGAGTTATGGGTGTCTGTGTTCAGACAGTTGTTCAATTGTTCTAGTTGATGTTCCTAAAGGAGGAGGATGTGATTCTGGTGGCTTGAGTTGTTGCAAAAAAATTTAAGGTGATTCATGATGATCGTGGATGTTTCTAGAACATAATTTGGTGGTCCACATCAATCGTGGTGCTCGAGATTGGTTAATTTCTTTTGTGAGTTCATAGTTTCCATATTCTTGGTCGACAGGGTGTTGTAACGTGTTGAAGATCTTCAAGGATTAAATTATGAAGGTGTGCATGTTCGAGGATGTTGATTTGGTTCCTTGCTTTGTTTTGGTCGATGTTGGTTGGTTCACATTGCAAATTTTTTATTGTGGCCAACCTATTTGGTTTTGCATGTTATATTATTAGTCACTATAATTGGGTCGACTTGTTAAGGGTTAAATGATGTGCGAATGATGTAAATAGAAGAGAGAGGATTTTTTATGACATATAGAAAGGGATGGATCAATAAGGAGATAGATAGTGCGAAGGATGAAGCATGGTGATGAAGTATTCTAATCTAGAATAATCTCAAAGTAGAGAGGGAGTGTGGAGCAGGAAATGGAGTCGATGGTAGATTGTTGTGAAGATTGCCATTATTTGAGTTATTTGTAATCCCTGAGTTGTGGACTAGAACCTTTTAAGCCCGACAAGAATATTTAATGTGTTTTTTTATTATAATATGATCAGTAATGAGCTTTGAAGGCTAGTTTTTTCTCTATTCGGATTTTCCCAGGATATATCTTGTGTCTGGTGTTCATGAATTTCTTTGAACTTTTTATGGATTAGTTGTTCATTTCTGTTGTATATCTATTGTGATCATGGATTTAGTAATTTAGGCCGCAAGGTTGGACAGACCTTAATTGAATCCTCCTACCTTGATTGCGTCAATTGGTATCAAAGATAGTTGAAGATCTGGTTGTCAATTCATTAGAGAAGGTTATGAATCTTGAGCAGGTTGTGAATCTTGAACGGGTTGTGAATCTGATTGGTTGGTTGCAAATCTATTTTAGAGCAGGGTTGTAGAACAGGTTGAAGAGTCGGTTGTGAATCTGTAACAAGATGGGGAAGATTGGGAAAAGGACAAAGAAGGAAAAAGAGAACTTGATATGTGAAAGGGATACTTTGGAGGAAGAATTGTACGAACTCGGGAAGTGTAATTAAGAATTGATGGAGAAGATGAAAGAACTAGGAAAAGACAAGTGTGATGCTCTTGAAGAAGAATTGGAAATTGAAAGGAGGAATGAAGAACAGGAAGCCAAGCTGGATAAGTTTGAAGAAGGATTCATGTTGTTTAAGGAGTTGGATAAGAAGAGAAGATATATGGAGGAAAGTTTGAAATATTTGAACAAGGAGAACAATTTGCAGAAGAAGGAAATATTCAGCTTGAAGGAACATGTTAATTAGTTGGAGCAATCACTTATAGCATACTAGGAGGAGAATGAGAATCTAGTATCTAAGCCCGAATTTTCTGATGTTTCTTGTGATACTAATGATTTGTGTGATGTTGCAGAAGGTGAAGTTGAAGATAACAATGTAACTAAGCCTATAATTGTTGGAGATGGTATTGGTTTCAAAATCATGCAAAGAATGGGATACAAAGGAAAATGAATAGGAAAGCATCAACAAGGAATTACATAACCTATTGTACCAATAATGAGAGCAAGAAGTGAAGACCTTGGATATGAGAGAGGTAAGGATTTTGTTACAAGTTTAAACAATTTGAATCGGGAAAGAAAAGGTATGTATTTTTCACATTGTAATAGGCATGGAAATGAAAAGGAATTGTGTTGGGATCTATATCCTTGTAAGTTATGTGGAATAAGGAATCAGTTTGAGAATATGTGTAGGGATAAAATGAGAAGGAGAAATCCTATGACATATTGTAAGCAGATGAATTATGGATGGATTGATGGAGAAAAGTGGAAACATGTTACCTATAGCTTAGAAGATTGTACAGATGGAAGAACTCATATGTTGGAGGAAAACAGGGATTGAGATGTAGAGAAAGAAGACCTTATGTAGGGAAAAATAAGGACAATGCAGGGTAGAAGAGGAGTGAAAGAGGAGTTGTTGGAAGAGGAACCTATTTTCAAGTTTGGAGAAAGAAATAATCAAGCACTAAAGGTCATTAAGAACCCGATATCAGAGAAGCTAATGAAAGAGAAATAATAAGGGATGCAGAGATAGTTTGTGCACATGAAGAAGAGCCTAAATTAGTTTATGTAGAGGAAGGGGAACCTTTGGAGGAATCAAATTGGATAGTGGAACCAGAAGAAGGTGAAGCATTGATCTTAAGGAGAAATTTAATGAGCCAGAGTGAAGTAGATGTGAATGAAGAAATAGAAGAGGACAATGATCCTGAGGCAACTTGTAGGGTGGGCTTTCTCATATTTTTGACCAGTGAGGCGGTGAAAGGCTTGCAAGTAGATCATCGAACCTTGACCATGACAAGATGAAGAACCTAAGGCAACTTGCAAGGTGGGCTTTCTTAGATCACCGACCAGTGAGGCAGTGCAAGGCCTACAAGTAGAGCACCAAACCAATTCAAGGAGAAGAACTTGAGGCAGTTTGTAGGGTGGACTTGAACAGAATGTCAAACTTGAGGTAGTTGTGAGTACCTATGGATAGATCTTTGAACCAATGCAAGAGATAAAATTGGATTTGACACAATATAGATCAAAATGAAGAGGCTCACTTTTTAAATAACCCTGAGAATTTGATGCAAAAGCATCTGGAAGTATTCAGAAATTGAGGCAGTAGATAGTGAAGTGGTAGGGTTGCCAGTGATGCAATGAAGTTATGCATGTTGGCTAGAGTTGTACGTTGGTGATTAGAGGTTGTGGATTAAAGGGTTTGTATTCAATTATGTCTAGTGTTTCCATGTTAAGTTTCAGGGATCCACATGAATATTTGATCAACTTATGGGTGTTTGTGTTTGGATAGTTGTTTAGTTGTTCTAGTTGATGTTCCTAAAGGAGGAGGATGTGATTCTAGTGGCTTGAGTTGTTGCAGACATTTTTGAGGTGATTCATGATGATCGTGGATGTTTCCAAAATGTGTTTTGGTGGTCCACATCGATTGTGGTGCTCGCGATTGGTGAATTTATTTTGTGAGTTGATAGTTTCCATGTTCTTGGCCGACAGGGTGTTGTAACGTGTTGTGGATCTTCAAGGATTAAATTTTGAAGGTGTGTGTGTGTGTTCAAGGATGTTGATTTGGATCCTTGCTTTGTTGTGGCCAATGTTGGTTGGTTCGCATTGCAAATTGTTTATTGTTTGTGGCCAACCTATTTGGGTCTGCACGTTATATTATTAGACATTGTATTTGGGTTAACTTGTTAAGGGTTAAATGATGCGCAAATGATATAAATAGAAGAGAGGATTTTTTATGACATGGGTATGTGCAGGATCATCATAGAAAAAATAGGCCCTTAAGTGGCAATAAAATTTAGAAAAATTAGAGTTAAACAACTTGACGTAAAAATTTGAATAAGTTATTTATATTATTTCAAAAATATGTAAGAATATGATCCGTATCAAATTGAATTTAGTTTCTAAACTACTAGGTTTATTTAAAAATAAATAAAATCTATTTGGTAAAAATTTGAAATTTTAGCGCAGTAGTACTTAAATTTCAGGGAAAAAATAAGAAGTAGGTGGTTGTCTAACCACCCTAACGAAAATAAAATGATAATATTTTTTTATAATATTTTATATATAAATAGAGGACTCATGTCTCGATGTGATGCATATTTTTTTGTAATTTTTTTCCAAGTAAATAATTAATTATGATTTTTTCATTACAACTTTTAAAAAATATAAAAACTTGTACGTCTAACCACCTTAACTTGGTCAAAACTTCATGAAATTCAATATATTTTTTTAATCTCATAGTATGTGAAGCATAAAATGTGACGCATGTTTCAGATTCAAAAAATGTGATACCGGTTGAAAGCTATCAGGGATAACTTTAGTGGCAAATCTTCGCTAATTGGCGAATTCTAGGAATCTGGAAATTTGAATTTGACGAATCTCCCATATCTATAGGGTGTTCAAATCACCAAGAATTCATGGACTATCGGTCCAATGCATGTCCATTCGCCAGTAGTTTTTTTTTACGAGGCATGTTTAGGCAATAAATTCGCCATAACAGACTACGCGTTTCCAATGCACCGATCAATATTTTTTCCTGGAATTCTGAGGAGCATGTCAAAATCACCACTATATTCGCCAATACTATTAAAACAACATTATATGAAGACCCATTTCACCAATTAAAATTTACAAATAGTTGCTTGTGAAGACCCATTTCGCCAATTAAAATTTATAAATAGTTGCTTATGAGGACCTATTTCGTCTTGAAAATTTCAAGGTATCATTGTATAAGCACGTAGGATTCACCAAATTTTTAACATACCATTTCAAAATCCCACGGAATTCGCCAAATATGGATTGATATAAATACAAGTGAAACTGTTATTTGTTCTTACACATTTTTTTCGGTTCTGAGGTTCTACTTCTCGATTCAAAAGTCAGCGAAACCCGAAAACGTAGACTCAAAGGTGAGTGATCATTTCTTCATACTGTTATTATTTATTAGACTATTATTTATAATAATAATATTTCTTTATCTGTTTTTCATTCTTGCTTCAGTCTTAAACATAATTTTAAGTAGGGAATGGGATCTATATTCTATGTTGGTATGTCCTTCTTAAACAATAGGACATTTTTTTCCAGCTTTTATTCGAAGTGAGATCAATATGTCGAGTAGCAAGGGTAAGACTCCTGAGCAGGTGGGTAATGAAGAGACTGGGAGGCCATCAAAACGCCCAAAATGGAGAGGTACCATACAGTCTTACTTTGGAATTGGCAAAACTTCTAATCCATCAGATCAAGGTGGAGCTACACCATCAACTCTTCCACCAAATATTATTGAAGATGGAGACACATCATCAACTCTTCCGCCACAGGAAGGTCAAGGTGAGATTGTCATTGTGTTAAATCAAAATCTATCAAATGAGGATGGTAATACCGCAAAAGATGTTCCAAGGGATACCCTGGATAGCCAAAATGAGATAATCGACTTGGATGAGGATGATGTTGGTAGCAAGAAAAGAAAAGGCAAAGCAAAATTGGGGCGCGAGTGGGAAATGACAAGGAATTTTCAAATTGGTTGGTTTTCGAAGTACCCATTCCTTGAACTAGTGGGGGTATCAAACGAAAATGATATTGAAAGGGCAACAGAGGTAAGATGTAAGATTTATAGTTGGAAATGTGGAAGAGACAAGATGATGCAGTTAAAGCTTGACACTATAGAAAAGCATATCGACAAAGTTTACGGAAAACAAATCATAGATGGAAAGGAACAATCAATCATACGATGGAAATCAAAGGAAGAATGTCTTCATGTTAAGTATGTCATAGATTATGGAGAGCATAACAATAGAATGTCGAAGATTAAAAAATGTGAACATACACTTGAGGCTCATTTTGGAAAAGCCATGGTAGCAACAAATCTGTCAAAAACTGTTCAGATGAGTTTTATTTTTCATATATTGTCCAGGGGGTGTCCTATGATAGACTACCCAAAATATTTTAATTTATTATCTTATTTGAGTGTTCCCCACTTTCCCTTCTCACATTGGTCAGTAAACGCTAGATGGGAATTGGCGAACTGTCTTGCTGTAGTGGAAAAGCAAGATTTAAAGGAGAAATTAAAAGAGTCAAATTTCATTGCATTATCTTTAGATGAAGTTACTGCGGTAGACAATATTTCTTGGGTTTATATGCATTTGTATACTGTAGAACAACATGTTCACCAAGCTCATCTTCTTTGTGTTCGTAAAATGAAGGGTAGTTCAACATCGCAAAATCTATTTGAACTAGTCAAGAAATCTTTGAATGAAATTTCAGGTTTGGATGAGTTGACAATTTGCCAAAAAGTTGGTGTGTGTAGGAGTTGATGGAGTTGCAATGATGCAAGGTCAAAGGAGTGGTCTTTGCACAAATTTACAAACTACTTGTGCACCATACATTCTTGGCATTCACTGCATGGCCCATAGAATGAATTTAGCATTTAAAATTGTAAGCAAGTTTCCAATAGTATCAAAAGTTGAAAATCTAGTTCGCAAGATCCACGCATACTTCTGCCGAAGTCCCAAACGTTTCCTTGAATTTCAACATTTTGTTGAGGGAATAACACCTTGAAACAAGTTTCTCAAGGATGTCAATACCAAATGGATCTCCCTGCATGGACCAATGCAACGAGTTCTTTTAGAATATCAATCCTTGATTGGGTTGATGTACGAGCATCGCAGCATAGTAGACAAAGCTCCTAAACTCTTACATAGGTTAAGCGATATAGAGACACTGTTGAATTTAGCTAGTCTTCTCCCCATGTTGGATGAGATGAACAATCTTGTGAAGAAAGCCCAAGATAGAACTATGTATATTTATGAATATGCCAATCTACGTAAACTTACATGCTTGGCCCTTGATCATCTATATCTGGATCTAACACAAGAAGGTGCAAATTATTTGATGTGGTGGAAAATTATTGATTTGAATTATCCTGATAATTATTTACAGTTTAATGCAAGTGGGCACTTATGTATTTGTGTACGTGGATATGAGATACTAATGTACCATTGTAAGACAGCCAAGCGCTCTAGAAAAGAAGTACCTATTAACAAGGAAGATTTTAATGACATTGTTAAATCTGTTAGTGATAATTTGAAGGAAATTGCAAAATCTCTTTCCTCAGAGATTCGTGAAAGATTCCCTCGACATGAAATACTTGGAGCCATGGGTATTGTGTATCCTCAATTTTGGGTAAACCGAGATAACTCAAAATATTTTTATGATCGAGTAAAAATCGTGATCGAATAGTTTTCGAAAAAGGTAACATACAATGAGCAGGCAATAGAAGGAATTTTAAATGAAAATAAGCTTAGAAAGCAATGTCGGATTTTTGCAATAGCTATGAGGGACCAGTATGATTCCATGGGCAAGGAGAAGGCCTTTGAATCGGGATCAATAAAAAAGGTTTGGACAAGCTTAGGTCAGAGTGAAATATTGCATGGTTCGATGTCAAAATATTTCAAACTTGTTGATTTATGTCAAACAATGATATTGGGTTCGGTGGAGGATGAGAGAGTTTTCAATACATTGGGTTTTTTGAAATCAAAGTTAAGAAACAAACTGGACAAGAATTTGGAAAATTGCTTGAGGATGAAAGGAACTGTGTATAATGTCAAAAAAATTCCTTTTGAAAGGGCACTCGCAATCTAGAGGTCCACATGTGAAAGAAAAGGAGCCGGGTTGTGCAACACCAGCTCTCCAATTCCAAGAGCCGATGGTACTGGTGGTGGTACTAGTGGCAGTGGCAGTGGGCCTGGGATAGATCAAGATGAAAATGATATTGAAATTGACACAAATCAAACAATGAATGTTGATTTTGAGACACAGGCCAAACAAAGTGCAGAGCAGTCTCCGAATCAAGATGACTCTTTTACTTTATCTGAAGATGAGCATCGGTTTGAGGACCCTGACTCTGTTTGCGAAATGGAAGAGAATTAGCACGTTTTAGGTAATTTTACTGCACTTCTTGAATCAGTTTCCATTGTTCCAAAGTCCAAACTGTAGTTGATGATATTTTATATTCTATTAAATGAAAATTGTGAATCATTGCACTTCAAGTTCATGATATCTTATAATCTTATTTTAGATTGCACTCAAGTACTGCATGAATCATATTCCAAATAGTAGTTGATGATTTTTTATATTGTATTCAAATAAATTATGAATCATTGCACTTCAAGTTCAGGAATCAAGATATTTTATTTAATATTTTATATTTCACTCCAAGTCTCCATGATATTTTATATTATATTACACTTCATGAATCATATCAGGATTTTTAGTCAAAACATAACAGAAGCTAACAGACTAACAGTTCAACATCCATAACTTAGAAATGAACAAAATAACCCTTGATCATTTTATTAAAAATAATGATATGTTTATACAATGGAGAGACACGAGTTCGAAATGAGTAATTTCCATTCAAATGCTAGTACTGTCCTAAAACATCAAACTCTAATGAGTTTAAAACCTACTACATAATGACTGATGCACTAGCCAACCACCAAACCTCAAGAAACTTGTGCCAAAAGTGGCCCAAAACTATCATCAAGACACAACCAAAAAAATTTATAACTTTGTGGTAAAATAGAACAAAGGAAAATTACTTAATGTTGATCGAATTCAAATCCCAACCGTCGATCCTTCACTTTAGTTAGAACATCGAACGACTGCCTTCAAAAAGGCTGATGTAATCTCCATCTCGGGACGATGGGCCCACCACACTATGCATCACCAAAGGAATACACGTGGCGCTCGCCCGTGATACCGCAATCAATAAACACATCACATCTTCTGATCACGCGATAGTGGGAAACCATTGATCTCTGTCATCGAAAATCGTGTTCATTCATAACAGTCACTATTGTTGAACATAACCAACAAGCAACTTTTTCATCAAGATTATTACACCTCCGTTGATTTTGAGCACATGCATCTCGCAACTGCTTTAGTAACCTGCCATATAATGTATATCTTTGGGTTGGGTCTTTTCTAACATTACCTTTTTGAGGGTGGTTTCAAAACAACTTATGTCCCATTGAATCACCTAGGCCGGGCCCCTTTTAATAAAAATGCTAAATATTTCGCCTGACCTTTTATTTCTCAAGTTTAGGTCGAACCGTGCCCTGTGTTTTAGAACAACTTTGAGCCATCGTTTTTCATTGTCCTAGGTGGTGTCCCCTTCCCCTCTTTTATTTTAAGTAATTGTATTATTTTGCAGGGGTTATTTTTAGTGACCGTTGATCTCCCTATGGTTGATCTTGACCGTTCCCAGGTTGTCGATGTTGAAAAGGAGTAAATAAAGTGCTTAATATTTGTATCAGACTTTAGTACATTATAGAGTGAGTTACTAAACCAAATGTGAGATGCACGTGCTCGAGATTGACGGCGATGTTTTAACCTTGATGAAAAGTTGCTCAATGGATAGGTTTTGGTGTTGCTCACTGTTGTGAATGATCATGATTACCAATGGATGGAATCAATGGTTGCCCGCCATCACGTGATCCTCAAGTGAAGGTTGTTTAGTGATTGTGATATCACAGGCAGACGCCATGTGTATTCCTTTGGCGTTGTGTATTATGGTGGGCCCTCGATAATGACATGGAGATTTTGTCAAGCTATCGGCCTTTTGAAGATGGTCATCTGATCATTGATGATCTGACAGGAACAAGAGATCAATGAAGAGGATTTAAATTTGCATCAAATACGATTGAAGTCGTTGGCACAGCATGCAAGTGAGCTTTAATGGTGGATGAGATATCTACTGGCCATTTTCATCGGCTTTAAGTAGCTAATTCCATTCTATCTTCACCTCAAAGGCATTCAAATCTACGAAGCAGTCCAGAGCTAGAGATTGAGTTTTTCAAGCAATTATAGTGAGGTTTGGTTTTCTGCAAAGTGCGAAATCCCATGAGTTACCTTCTATGCCACAGTTTTTGTTTGAATGTGTGTTTTGTGGAGGGTCGTATTATGTTGGTTAGGGGTCTTGTTGATTAAGACTGTAAGGTTACTGGTTCTTTTGAATTGTAGGAAATTGCAAAGTTTTGGTGTAATTTCATTTTGGGTAGCCCTAGTTTGTTCAACAATTTGATTTTAGGAGAAGCCCTAGTTGTTTGAAATGGAGCCATCAAAGCAGCATTCTGGCCATATTGATTATTTGCAAAGGAATTTATACGACGATTTCCTAGATCAATTCCCACTATCAACGAACAACAAGAATAGGGATTTGGTTTTAATGAATGGGAAAGCCTTAAGCGAGGGACTAAGGTGTAAAGCCTATAATATTGTAGATGCTAGGGTCCAAATGATGGGCCTAGAAATGTTTAGGAGATGGTATGGGCAGCGAAATGTGCCTCATCCTTTCTGTAATGGCTAGAAGTACGATATGGGGAAACTAGTTGTACCAAATGTATTTCTTGATATTGACCTACTCAGAGCAGTGGCAGCACGATATGATCATGTTACAAGGATTATCAAGGATAATGATGGTGGGGTTCTACTGATATAAATGTAGATGAGATTCGACAGGTTTTCAATTTGAGTGAATATAGCCCATTCTTAGTCTGGGTAGATTTTGAGGAAATGAAGCAGGAATATGCCAGGTCAAAGCCTCTTTTCAGATCAAAATTGTTTCCTCCTCATTTAGCCAAGGCAGGCAGTTCAACAATTCACATCAGCCCAACTAATCAGGAGCCTTTCAGGCTGAGTTGTTTTGCTTATCACTTCTTGGCAACATTTTATTCACTTTGCCAGATTTTAGGTTTCAACCCTAATACCGTGATGCCCATTGCTTATATGTTTATGGGGGCTCAGATCCAGCATCCCAATTTTTCTGTAGTGTACGACTATGTATCTTTTCTTGCTGAAAAGATACATGAGGGTTTGTTGAAGTTGCATATGGGGGACATTGGTCCTCCCTATTAATGCATATGTTCTTATACAATAATTTTGACTTCTTCTCAGAGAGAATGGTGTTGAGGCAAGAAGTGAATGGAGAAAGATTACCAGTACAGGTTTGGAGTGCAAATTTTTCTTGCAACAGGGGAGGTGTTAGCTTTGTGCAATTTGATAAATGTTTTGCTTCTAGACTTAGAGCTAGATTGGTGGTAAATGTGCCAAGGGTCCCTGAGGATTTGCATGATTTCCTCCGACCCAAAGTAAGGAAGCCTGATTTGAAGGTGTGCCACAATTGGGGTGACATCATCTTATACCCCGTAAGCACTGTCCTAAGGGTTTATGGTTTCCAGGGAGCTCCTCATATTCTCCCATATAATGTACCAGCAAGGATGGGATTTTTTGAGGTCATGTGGCAACTAGGTTGCATTCATGAGGATAATTTGACAGGGAGTGGAAAAGGGACTTTGTTCCCTAATTATATTGTTGTTTCTGATTTTGTTTTTTCCAAGGGAGGATGGGTTCACTTTGGAATATTTTTTGATGATTATCATTTGAAGAGTGTATCTAAGAGCCAGCATGACCCTGAGGGATTCTTTGCCCTATTCAGGCAACAAATTAAAGGTGGCAAGTTTGCACATGTTTTCAATTTGCCTGAGGATCTAATCAGAAATGAGTTTAATTTGAGCAGGCAAGAATTGAATAAAGAGAAATGGATTGCCTATGAGAAACTGTTGGCTATGGTGCATAAAATGGATCCAAAATATGATCCACTGATGGAGTTCACTCCATTTCACAAAAGAATAGATTTCCTAATGAATAACTTCAAAGATATCATGAGGACCTTGAAAACCAAGAAAGTCAATTTGGAACTGGACTTGGGAATTTAGAGACCAGAGGCGAGGCTTGAAGAAACAAGGCCAACATATTAACCACCATAGGATAGATCTCTATACAAGAGGAAGAGAGATGATAGCAGTGATGAGGAGGCAAGAGATAAAAGGGGAAAACAAATAATGCAAGCATCATCACAACTGGGTCAAGGGATCAAGAAACCTGGAGGGATCAGGATTGTGGACCTAGATTCACCACCGAGAAATGATCCTGTAGAGTTGCTATCAGAGCCAAGCCTAAAGAGGCAAAGGTTGAGGAAACACAAGAGGCTCTGATGGATGAAATAATTATAACTGATCAAGACAAGCAGGTTAGTATCCCTTCTCCTCCTAGATCTACACAATTGGTGTTAACTGATATGGATATAAAGGGGCAGTGTGTAAAGGATGCCAAGATGGAGGCTTGCAAGGAATTCTTGGATGATGATGCCTTCATGAAGACTCCTGTATTCTTGCAGTTAATTTGGAAAATGAAATTAGAGGAATATCAGGATAAATGCAAGAGAATGAGAGAGTCAAGACCTGATAGGTCTGAACAGGATAATGATGATGAAGTTAAGGTCGAACTAATGGAGGAATTCAAGAGCATTACTCTTGAGGAAGGAAGGAGACTTGTGAATCAGGCTGGTGACTTACTTCTACCTGAATGGGACATAGCTGATGTTTTAGCATTCAATGCTATCCTATATTCTAAGCATCCTATGCAAAATAGCGAGGAAGAGGTTAAGGAAACTCTGCAAGACTCTGCTTTTAGTGAGGAATATGAAACTCTAGCCATATGGGCATTGGTACCCCAGGGTAGAAAACCAAATATGGCTGATATTGGCCCAAGTCTAAGGGGAGGGCTCATCATCAAGAGAGCTTCTAAAACCTTAACAATAGAAGCCACAAGCTTGACATTGAATGTGGCCAAATTGGCCCAAAAGACAACTGAAAGGGAGGAAGCTAAAAAGAAGAGTCTGATGGAGAAATACAACTTAATAATTGGGGAATGTAGTAGAATACAATAGAGGAATGTTGAGCTGCAGTCTAAAGTAGATAGACTGAGATATGGGTAGGTAGGAGAATCCTCCAGTGCCCCTCGTATTAGAGCACTACCCACTACTTTAGGGTCAGTTCCCCTTAATATCCCAATCATTTCTACTCCTAGGTCCCCCATTCGGACACCTGCTCTCAGCCTTGCACCAAAGCCAGTTGAAGAGGAAGTTGAGTATTTTGTGGATCCTACCAAGAAGCAAATGTTGAATAAAATCACAGAATTGCAGGTTGCCCTAAAGGCAAGTGAGGATGATGCAATTGCTAAACACAATGAGGTGGTTGACACCATTTTGAGGCATCTAAATGAGAAGGTTGATTGTAGGTTGCCATCTGTACATTCTTTGTATTCTTTGTTCTTGGGTGGAATTAAAAACATTAACAGAGATCGGGAAGTAGTTTTGCCTTTGGTTAAGAAGTGGATCCCTCGGGCCACTGATTTAGATGTTATGTTTAAGGCTTCCAGGTTTGATGCAGAAAATAGGCCTCAGTCATTGAAGCCTACTCTAAATTTTTTGAAATCATTGAAGGGATTCCAGGCCCTACCTGATGATTTGAGTAGAAAAATTAGAGAACTGGTAAAGATTTTTGATGACTGGAATGATAATTTTCTGCTAGATATAATAGATGCACAGGGAAATATTAAGAAATTGCAGCAGTGGCAAGATAGGGTAGAAGAGGTTATTGATGCACAAATCAAATTGATTTATGATGTCTCAAACTATGACTTGCTGGTGAGTAATATGGATAAAATAATTAATACCAGCATATTCTTAAAGTCTTTTGAGAGAGAGGCTAACCAGGTTGTGGTGAAGTACACACCTTACAATACTAGGATGATCGAGGTGGTGAATTTTAACTGGCCAAAGGATGAGGAATACCACAAACGGGTGGACAAGTACTTAACCGAAGAGGAGTAAAACAGTGTCTATTATCATTAACTAACAACTCAACGGTTATAGTATAACTGATCATAGTTTATTGATAATTGACCAATGACATGTGTAATTTTTGGCCCGATGCTTGTTTGCTCCTTCATTTTCTATAAGAAGGATTTCAAGGCCAGAAATAGGGGTTGGCAAGTCAAATATTTTGAGGTCGAGTCTAGGTATAGTTGCAGAACAAGTTTTAGGTCTATGAAGATTTGATGTTTCGCAACAGTAAGTTATGATGTTATATTTCGAGCTCATGTGTCTCCTTTGTATAAACATATCATAATTTTGAATAGTATAATCAAGGAGTATGGTGTTCATCTCACTGCTCAGTGCTCTGGTGTGTATGTTTTCCATTTTGGCTTTAATTCAAGGAATTAATTAAAATGCTTGGATGGAATCATGGATGGATATGTTTTTAAAGGGATTTAGTAAGAATTATTGGGTTAGGATATGGATTGACACTATTGTAATGCAATATTGCCAGGGATCTTATATGCTATGTATTTGAAAAATTGAATCTGTTGTTAAATTTTAAATGTTTGTGAATTTGACTCCCCAATGGTATATGGCACTGGTTTAAATTGTACGAGTTTGTGAAGTCATGTGTCTGTATGTCTTTACTTAGAGATTGCTGCCAAATTGCAAATAAAATGACTATGATAAGTTATGAAATAATGTTGTAATCATCCCATGCCCTTGATTGGAATTGGCAATTCCATAGGTGGATTAGGAGACAAACTTGGTTTACGTTAAAAAACACCAACAACACCCACCCAAAAAAGGTAACATCCGAATAGATTTTCACCCAAGGTATTACATACGACATTAGGATTTTCATGAAAACCAAAATAAAAACCCCAACCTTAGGTTCTTTCCTAAACAATATGACACATTGACAAACCAGGACAAGGTCAAGACAAAGAGGAATTCAGAGAGCAAAATTAGAAGTTCCATCAAGTTCATCAGTAGTTCAAATGATAAAATAAATAATACAGATAATTGAACATCATCACATTACTGAAGTCTGAATTTGAGCTTTTTAATTGAATTTCACATGGAGTACATATTGGCACTGGCAATGCAAAATCTTGCCAATGCCCAAAGACAAATCTGCACAGAGCTGAGTTGGAACTTGGAAACTCATATTATCAAAGGTTGAAAATAAAAAATCAAGTCACTGTATCACATTTTCTAGCAACTTCCACTCTTTAGGAGGTGGAATTTCCATTTGTTCTAACTGATGTTGTTTGACTTGAAGTTTTGTTAACATTTCATGATTTTAATTAGAAGTGGAACCTGTCTTGAATTCTTCAGTCAATTTTGCATTCAAGGTTATCAGTGTTCTGATTGAATCCAAATTAAAATAGTTCACATCTGGGTTCTGAGGAAACTGGTCCAAATCAATCTTCCTTGCACCTTTCATCTTCTTTCTGAAACCATCCTTTCCAATGAATCGCTCATTTGTGTCAAAAGCCTCTAGAAAACCAAGCTCTGTGAAGTTCCTTACCTTTTCATCCACCACCTTCATCTTGTCTGCAACCAAATGCAAATATTCCTTTGTTCCAGACATTCTCAAACACTTTTCAATGATAGATGACAACTTCATTGAGGTTCCAATCCAATTATTAATCCCTTTTGATTTCATATCATTATCACTGGCTTTGTAGACTATTTATAGAACTTCATTTGCAGATTTCTTTAATTCCAACACCTTTTTGTTGTCCACTAAATATTTGTTGAGCTTCTTATAATGTTGTCTGATAGCATCAATCAATTGAAACATGTCACACAAATGATCAAACCTCTGCATCATTTCATCCCAGATCTTTTGTTTCATATGCCTCACCGTATCTCTAGAAAATGCATATAACTTATTTTGAGAAGACTTAATTTCTTCTTTTGCTTCCGTCAACTCTTTCTCCAATTTTTCAATTTTTTTCTCTGTTTCTCCAATTTTCATTCCCACTGTACATTTCCATTCACAATGCTTACTCTTAATTTTTCTGAAGTGGATTTCTCCTCATCATATTTCTTGTTGCTCTCATCTAGCCTTTGCTTCAGTTCATTCACTTCTCTCTCATTTGATTTATCCTCTTTGCTTGTTGATGTAGAGGCAGATTTTATTATTCTTTTTTCTAATTCATTGCTCTTATTATCTATTGCTTTCCTGTTTGCTTTCTCACTTGCTAGGTCTTCCTGTAACTTTTCTATTTGGGTCTGCAACCTTTTCTTCTCTCTATCTTGCTTTAGCAATGATGTGTACACCAATTCATTGTTCTTCTTTGATACATTAATTTTGTCAGTATTTTTCAGGCCAGAAAAATCCAATTGAAAATTGGTTACTTGGTATTCAGATCGATCCATCTGATTTGTTGGTTTGTTTTGAACTATGGGAACAACAACTGTGTACTCCATGATTTTTTTATTTGTGTCAAATGTGGGTAATACCATGGTTGTTGCAGTCTCTGAAGTTATAGTAGATGAACTCTCCATCAATTGCTTCTTTTCTTTTTTATTCAAGTCTGATTTCTTTTTAAACTCTTCAATGAAATCATAACCTGGGGAGGCAGGAACAATGGAATGCTTGAATGGAAAAGGAATAGGAGTACTTGTAGTTGCTAATGATGTCACACCCACACTATCTGGATTTGTAGGAGTTTTTGGAAATAACTCCTTTGCAGTACTGGTGGATCCACTGATAGTGTGACTTGGACCTATCAAAATCCTTTGTCTCTTTTGATTGCCTTGATCACCTGGCGTTTCTGTGGTATCTTTTTTTGTTTTCCTCTTAGTATTGTGTGTAATTTTTCGTTGTAGCACATGTTGACCACTACTAGTACTACTACCCATACCATTGCCACCAATGGTACTCCTAGTTGCACTAAGCTATCCACCAAGGGCATGTCCTAGTTGTGATTGTATTTGACCATGAGGATGAGGACTAGAAGCTCTAACAAATTGATTTTGTCTTCTATCCCCTTGGTCTAATTTTTCACCTCCAAACCCAAGGCCAGATTTATTAACTATTTTTCTATGCTCAACAATTTGTATTGTCGAAGGGACTTGTCCTTTGGACCCCAAAGGACCACCTTCATAACCAATTTTTTGAAGTATGGTTGCTCCTGAAGTATATGTTGAAGCATATTCTTCTTTTGCGGCCTCACTTAAAACAGGTTTGTAATTGACATGGCTATGTTCTTCTTCTTCCATATCAATATCATCATCAGATTCATCACGTTCATCAGAATGCTCTATATTCCACAATTTGATAAACTCTTCATCTTCTTCGTTATCATCATACTCTGCAAGAGCTCTTTCTTCTCCTAGGTCCTTCCTCATAGACCAAAAGGCAGTAATTTTTTATCGTGACCATTTTTTATCTATAACATCCTTCTCTAGAGAACTTGGAATTTTTACTCTACTAGATGGTTTATCACTTTTTTCATAAAAAAATTTGTATGTCTTGATTGTCTTTCGGTGCAATGCCATAATTTTTCCTGACAATTGTTCAAAAGAAATACCATTCTCAGCAACACTTTTCTCCATTGCTATTTTGACCTCATCCCAAGAATCCTTGTTTCTCAAGTTTTCAAGCAAGGGTTTACTTTGATGTTGAATTCTATTTGCAGTATTCCTATTGGCCACAATCATTGATTTAATGATGTCACATGGATCATACTACCAGTGACAGATAACATCAAATGCAAAAAAATTCAAAAGATTATGTGCTACACTAAATGCTTTTCTCTCAAATGTGAACCCTCCACATGAAAAAGGTAAAGAAGGAAATAAGGTCTTCTTTTGCTGACTGAGAAAGTGTAGTTCATCTGCACTCTGCACCTGCCTTACATATTCCAATGCAAAAACCCTTTCTGTCACATGTATTGGAAGTTTGTATGGCTATACTCCCGATCCATAAAATCTTAGCACAGTATACTCTTCCATTAAGTACCAATCAACCAATTGTATTTCTTTTCCTAGTTGCATATAGTTTCTACATGACATAGGAAATCTAGGCATTGGATTATTTGTAATTACTTGATGCAATGGAGCCAAAAATTCATCTACAAAATGACTATAGTTCCTTTGAGAATCATGCATCCTTATCTCAGTGGTCCATTCATATACTAAAGCCATTTTATTTTCCTCTGCATTACTGTAGGGCTAAATCTGAAGCTTGTTGGTCTGAAACATTCCTCTAAATTTGAATAGAAAAAGATAGCACAAGTAGGTTGTGAACCTAAATGTCTTCGTGGAACCTACTTTAATCATTAAAAAAAAATTATGCATAGATTCTACAATGTGATGAGTATAATTATATTTGACATTTTCATCAGCATAATGGATATTATATACCATTTCAAGGAGGCTTGCACCCACTTCCAAATTGCTATCCAAACCGAGGCAAAATGCTAGCATGGAAATAGTATCCTAAACCCATGGTTTAAAAAAATCCAAATTATAAGGAGGCTTCTGATCACCTTTCAATTTGTTTCTATCCTTAACTATATTATTTAAGAAATCATTTTTCATCCTTTCTTCCACTGCTTCATAATCACTAGCAAGCTTTTCTAGATCAATGTGGTGGTTTCCAAATTCTTCGGTTGTAAACCCCAACACTTTTCCAAGTTCTTTTGCATTAATGGATAAAAATTCTTCTTGGTTATCTTTATTAACAATTGCTCTTTTTTTATCATCACAATTTTCAGCACAGACCATGATAAATTATGGGCAAGGGAAAACTTCATGTAACATCATGCGCCCTAATCCAGTTACCCACGGTGCACTGATACTATTAAATTTTGTTTTCTTTGTAGCCTTATTCTAAGATGAAAATCTAAGTTCTGAGGTATGCCTACCATAGATTTCAGGATCATAAATATCATGGTACCCATCGGTGAAACCTGGGGTTTTAAACAATTCTGCATAATGTATTTTTTTATCAGACATTGCTCTAGTGGTACTGGTGGTAGACATGCTTGTACAAATGTGAAGTTGTGAAATTTTAATTCCTTAATAAGTAATACCTATTAGTCCTCCTTAATTTTAATGAATTCTTGAGTCTCTAAAGTCTAAAACCAAACTTCAAACTTTGACAAAATACAATTTTAAGAAATGTCAAACGATGAAATGTAGCCATGGGAATTCTTTCACTTACCCATATTCTGAGTCCCAGCACTTGAAAACTAGAATGGCATTGTTGGAAGTGGAACTGTGGAATCTAAAATAGGGTGGTGCACTGCAATTGCCAATGAGCAATCTGAAGATTGAAGACTTTAAAAATCAATGTACAATTTCAAAGTGCAAAGTGTTTTAAATGCTTTTTTTCTCGTAATTGGAACTTTAAAGTGAATGACACGTCTTAGGAGTTAGGTCTACAAGACTACAAGTTGAAAATTCTTAACCGTTGATCTTTCTAAATCTAACGGTTATAGGGTGATTCTAGAGGTCTAAGTTGGGAAACCCATCGCTCTGTGCATTTCATTATGAAATGCAACTGCAACCATACATCAAATGTTCATCCAATGGTTGAAACTTGAGTAATTTATGATATTAACTTTAAAGTTTAAAAATAAACATTAATCACTTGACAGTTAACACTTAGTAGTACAAAGTGTTTTAAATGCTTTGTTTCTCGAAATTGGAACATTAAAGTGAATGACACGTCTTACGTCTACAAGTTGAAAATTCTTCACCATTGATCTTTCTAAATCTAACAGTTATAGGGTGATTCCGGAGGTTTAAGTTGGGAAGCCCATCGCTCTGTGCATGTCATTACGGAATGCAACTACAACCATACATCAAATGTTCATCCAACAGTTGAAACTTGAGTAATTTATTATATTAAATTTAAAAATAAACATTAATCACTTGACAGTTGACAGCAGGCTTGGAATTGGATGGTCTATTAAATATTTGACCATTTTTTCAATTTTAGACCGTATATTGTAGCTATCGAATTTATTAGACTGTATAGTTTAACTTGCTATATTTTTATTAAACCGTAAAAAATTATTATATAGTATTTTAATTTATAATATATATCATTTTATAATTTTTATTATAAAAAGAAAATAGAATATAACTTTTTTGAATATTTTTAATATGAATTTAGAAACTTTTGACTTTTTTATAATATTAATAGCTATCATTTTTTATATTAATATATGTGATTTATAATATTATTATAAAAATATATATTAATTTAGAATCTTTTCAAAATAAAACATAATTATTTTTAATTTTTAGAATATATTTAACAAGAGTTATTTTTAATACGACTTTAGAAAATTTTGTTAATTGTTAATTATAACAGTAGATTTTTATATTTATCACTAATAATTATCATTGTTTTCTAATTTTTCAAGATCTTCCATTTATAAAATATTTTATATAAAAATTTGTAAATTAAACAATTTTTTTTAAAGGCATTTAAATGACCAAACCGTCATAAAATTTTCATATTGATTGTTTGCTATTGTCATAATCTTAACCTTTGATCTTTCTAAATCTAACGGTTATAGGGTAATTCTGGAGGTTTAAATTGGGAAGGCCATCGCTTTGTTCATTTCATTACGGAATGTAACTACAACCATACATCAAATGTTCATCCAATGGTTGAACTTGAAACTTGAGTAACCATGAATTCTCAAGTGCATATTGCATAGATTATATTACTTAATTTCTCAAAAGAAAAAAAACTAATTTGAATATATTAAATTATTAATAGACATTGAAGTTTTGAACTCAAAAAACAACTCTTTACTCTTAAATGTAAATGAATAATGAAGATTCAAGGAATCAAGATTCAAGAACAACACAATACAACCATTTAGTTTATTGCAACTGAATTTCAATGTCACATTATTACATATCTTTTTACAGATGAGTAGCACTGTAGCTCCTGTTTTGTATAAATAACATATGTTAGTGTGTCACTTTAGTACTTTACATAGACAAAACTTAATAATTTATTCCAAGTTGTTGCTCGTTACAATGGATTACAAATTGATTCCAATTTCCAAGCTTTGTTGTTGAAAACTTACTACACATCTATCTCTAAAAATAAATGTGGCTCTGAAAATAAATTCATGATTCCAAGCTTCTGCTGGTGGATTTGTCAACCATGCTGGGCAAAGGGGGTTCCAATCAGTCCTGGGGAAATGGGAGTCGTGAAGATACAAAATGTACTTATCCCCTTCGAGAACCAGAGTCATACAAAAGATGAAATACAAATGTCTCTTTAAAAATAAATGCATGGGCGTGCCTAGCCAACCATGCTGAGGAAATGGGAACTATTAGAATACAGGAGGATAAGCAAATCTACTCCCATATTTTACCTATAGCCTCTATGCATTGGGATAGCACTTATCTCCATTAGAGCTCCTCATCCTGGTTCAAAACCCGTCTGAAAATTCAGGTTAACCAAATCAACTTCTTTCCAATTCCACCCATTCACAACTTGAAGGAAATTTGTCTTTTACTGATTACTCTGTAACTACATAATTGTAGGTAGGAGAATTTACAGTATCCCTAATATTGCATCATCTTCTTCATGAATCCTTATTAATCCTAGAAAATAAAAACCCTTATGGCACTATCTACTAATCACTGAATCACTATCCCTATTTATGGGCCACCAATGCCACTACCAGCCTGTATAATTAAAATTTATAATTTGATTGACATCTTGCTACGTGCCAACTTGAACTCTACCTCAAGCTGACAACTGACAAGTTGTCAAAATCACTCATTCAAACGATATGAAATCATTACAAATCTTGTTTCATTAAAGCTATGAGTTGTCCAAGAAATTACTTTGAATGTTCATATCACATATGACACTAATTTCCGCCACTGCCACTGCCAACCACACTTTCTTCAAAAAGATTGAAAATTTCAATGAAATGAAATGTACAACATTGAGATTCAAGGCATTGAAAAGAGTGAATGAGCGATGAGCGATGGGCCTTTATCTCGCCACATGTTTGCATCTAACGATTAATGTGTTATTCCGGAGGTTTCAATTCGCAAGTCTAATGCTTCAGAGATTTATTTCCAGACTACAACTCTTTTTTCTTGTTGGTGTACAAATTTGTCACTTTAACCATGAAAGTAGATGAAATTTTTATTTTTTTAAATGACACAAAGTCCATTTTTTTGACAATCAGTAAAGAAAAGCAATATTTTCTCTTTTAACAAATGAATTAATCTAAACACAAAGTCTCAGAGATGAAAAAATAAGCATTCTGAATTTGACCTAACACTAACAGATAAACATTGAACAATTATCATGAAGAAACATAATTCATTCATAATTAAAAGGAAGCATTGATAAATACATAGATTTAGAAATATATTCTTTTATCTCTCTAATGCCAAAAATGTGGTTTCACAGACCTGTCACCCCACACCTTGTACAATCAAAATTCAAAAAGTGCTCAAAAGCTGAAATTACGCCCCCTTATCATTATGTGTCACAAAGTCACAATTCACAAAAGCATTCATGTATGTTGTTAAACTGTTGGAGGTGTCGGGACTCTGTACAATTCCAACTAAATTTCTATAGCAAAATTATGAAATTCAGCGCATTCTTCTTCTTCTTCTTAAACAAAAATTACCCTGTTGTAATTGGCATCGCTAGTTTTCTCTTTCCATGCCACTGAACGTAGCTGGGAAATGATGTCGAGTTGCTCTTCTTCAGGACAATTCAAATTTGGTTGCATGAAGGCCACAATTTCATCTTCCCATACCCTAATATTGGCTGGAAGTACCATTTTGAGGAAACTCTGAGTATGGAGTTCAAAATGCTGCCACCTTTCCTCGTATGCAAGCTCACTTAACTTTACCAGCAGGAAGTGACAATCTGCTACTAAATCCATTTCTCCAAACTTCTTAATACCTTATTTAAGATCTATCCTTTCAGAGGATTTAAAATATTACGTTAAATTTATCCAGTTGGTGTTTGAGAAGACATCCCTTAATGGCATCGTACAATTCATTAAATGAGTTGTCACTTCGAAAGTTGTGCATCCCGCTGAGGTCACCCAATCACTGAGAAACAGAACTTTATAACCATTTATACGGTAATAAAATCTCAACCATTGATTTCTAGAAATCTAATGGTTCTAGTGATATTCCGGAGGTTTCAAATCGCAAGTCTAGTGCTTTAGAGATTTACTTCCAAAATGCAACTACAGTCGTCCATCGAACGGCCCATATGATTTTTATTTCGCCACTGGATTTTTTTATTATTTTGAGATTCATTTTAATTCACCAATGAAAATATATTTTTTGCTTTGAAAAAAGGTTTTAATCGCCAACGGAAAAAAAATTTTGGTCTGAAAAACGGTTTTATTTGCCAATGAAAAATATTTTATTCGATTTAAAAAAATTGCAATTCGCCACGATTTTCCATAGACTTCCAGGGATTATAAAATATTCGCCAATGGGGATTTTTTTTTCTCGAAAAACAAAAAAAATTGCCAATAAAATTAATATTTTTCATCGAGAAGTATACAGGATTCGCCAGGATTTTACACCTGCACTGAGGGGGGGGTTTCTTAAAGTTATCCCTGAAAACTATAGATGTTTTTCAATCAACCTATCAATCAGGACTTTAGTCATAATTCAAATAGAAAATGAATAATAATTATTTATTAAATTAAAAGTAAAGCATAATTTATATTGGTGGAAAGTTGAGAATCTCCTTTAAAAACCCTTTTTGTTTTATCAATTTTGGGTTAAAAAAAGTCGCCAGCCACATGGGCCATCATATCACTTACATATCACCACTTTTTGGCCCATCATGATCCTACACATACCCACATATAGAAAGGGATGGATCAATAAGGAGATTGATAGTGTGAAGGATGAAGCATGGTGATGAATTATTCTGATCCAAAAGAATCTCAGAGTAGAGAGGGAGTGTGGAGTAGGAAATGGACTTGATGGCAGATTGTTGTGAAGATTACCATTATTTGAGTTATTTGTAATCCCTGGGTTGTGGCCTAGAACCTGTTAAGACTAAGAGGCTTATGTAATGTGTTTTGTGATTATAATATGATGAGTAATGAGCTTTGTGTTGGTATTTTTTATTGTAAACCAATTTTGTCTCCTAATCTACCTATGGAGTTGCCAATTCCAATCAAGGGTAGCTCGGAGGACCTTGACCAACTGACGAGGATTTTAAAATACCTCCTACACTTTTGGCTCTGCAAGACCTAGGAGGGTGATCCCTTAATGTGTTTACAACTTCAACAACAAAATTATAAACAATCATTAACTTAAAACAGATAATCTCACTTAATAGCTCAACAGAACGGGATAAAACTAAAATGAATTGGTTGTTCATCAGTAATATCAACCATTTGGAGCGTGAGATAATTACAACATAGCTTCATGGTGAAAGATAATCATTATGTTTAATATTGTAGCAAGCCCCAGGTGAACACAAACAAACACTGAATCACAAAGAACAAATGCAAATCAGACCAGTGTCATATCCATTGGAGGAGTCAAATTCACTAACACTTAATGGTTCATAGCAGATTTCAACACATAGAAAGTAATATCTTTGATTATACTGCCTTACAATATCACAAATTTGTACCTTAGCTCAATACTACTTACCAAATCCTTGTACAAAACATATCAATCTGCAATCTCATTTAAGCAATTTTATTAATTCTTTGAATTAAAGCTAAAACTAGCATTGCACACACCACAACAGTGAGATGAACAGAATAACCCTTGATTACTTCATTCAAAATTTGAATACATTTGCACATAGGAGAAACATGAGCCTGGATTTATTAGTTAAACTCAAATGCCAGTATTGTTATGAAACACTAAATCCCAATAAACTCAAATTCTACAATAAAATGACACAAAACCCACTTGCATTGCCTCTATAACTAAAAATTTTACAATTTTATATACAGCTCCACACCAGACTTCTAACTTGCTAACCTATTACAATGAGAAGATAAGAGAATATGTAGAGGAGAAGAAATTCCAAAAGAAACCCTAAAATCAAATAGGAAAAGCCATCTAGAAACATCTCCACCATTGAATAGTAATCTGCAAAACATCTTCTCCATTTCCCTGTAACAAACTTTATTCTATTTTCAAAACAACATGTGCTCAATTCATTCCCCAATAGGAAAATGCTCATGTGTTCATTCTCCACTCATTACTTGTAGCTGAAAGGAAAAGCTCCACTCCCATGAAAATCCATTTACCTTTGTTTTTGTTTTGCCCTTTGCTTCATTTTACTGTATTTTATTTTATTCACTTCCAGTGAATAAAATATCTTCACTTTCCAGCACACATAAAGTATTTTAAATACTTTACCCAGCAACACAAAGTATTTATATTTGATATTTCACCCAACACAGTCATTTAAACATTTACCCATTCCTATGCACTTTTAGTTTAAAAAATTTCCCCACACTCTTTACCCCTTTCGCATTGAAAAAATTTCACCCGAGAAAATAAAACAGGCCCCACCCCCTCCATTTTAAAACATTTATTTAAAATAAAACATTGTCGAGCGATTTGATTTTTCCCCACATTAAGCCCCTCGGGTAAAAATATCTTTTTAAAATTTCATTTGGAGGCTCCCATTAAAATAAATGGCAATCCCTATTAAAATGCATTTGGCATTTTGTTTGTGATTACACTCGTGCCATTATTAAAAAAATTATTTTGGGACCCACCTCCCATTCCCTTTCCAATGGAAAACAAATTTAATATTAAATTTGGAGGCTCCCATTTACTTAACATTTGACCAAACTATAGCAAAAAAATTAATTTTAAATGTTTTATTCACTCCTCTCCCCATTTCCTCGCGCCATCACAATCACTAACCTATGAGCATCTTTTGATTGTGATATGGCGGGGAACAATCTAGATCTTGTTGGAGATGCACCCCCAATCTCCACTATTGGATCTTGTTCCAGCTTTCATTTGTTTGCTGCCCTAACTTTTGTTTGTTCGTGCTTTACCATGCTCTACTCTGGTGTATTCATGGCGGCCAGCTCCATTATCTCATGTTCCTTATGCTTTGATGGATGTCCACGACCAGTTCTAGGTCACGCCTCCTCCATATGTTGGTTGCACCCCCCATTACTAACCACGTCTAGCTTACCTGCCACGTGACCTCCTTTCACTGCTAGTCGTGCCCCTTGTATTTTTACCTATTACAAGGCTCTCGCCTTCCAGGCACAAGCTTCCCTTTGGTGCAAAGTTGTGCCTACCACTATTGTTCATGCCTTCTACTCACCTGGTCTTCTCCATACCTAAAATGCGCGCACCTCCCATCTTTTCACTGTGCTCCCTCCATTTTTGGTGCGAGCCTCTCTACATGTTGGTTGCACCCTCTTAACTGCATTTTTGTGAAGGCTTCTGAGGCTCTCTCAACATCTCCAATCGTTGCGTAGCCTCTTCAACTGCCAAGCGCGCCAACCATTCACCTAGTCATGCCTTCACTTACCTAGTTGTGCCTTCACTCACCTGGCATGGGCTTCCCTTCACTATGTAGGTCGCGCCCCCTCTAGCATCATTTCCCCAAAAGAAAATGTACCTTCGGTGCAAGGGTAAACCTCCACAAAACAAAAATTGGAACATCAGAAACTACATTGGCTGCATTGTCTCATGGTTCTGATGGATCTCCATGTAGGAGGTTTCAATTTGAATTGCAAAGCTTCAAGTCACCCTACCTTGAAGACAACCTTCTAACAGAGCATTACATAATCTCCATTTAATTAACTATGTTGAACTGTCAATCATAATCTTGAAACACATTTTATAGATTAGAGTGAGCTCTCAGAGTGAAAACATAGGTGATATGGCCTCGGCTTTATCTATTTTTCTAAGTAATTTAAAGAAGAAACTCTAAGGTATCCCCTTTTTCCCACACAGACAAATGCCACAATCATTGCATTTGCATAGACAAATCAATCCCCTATGCAATAACACCATTCATTTGAAAGCACCATCATCATGAACATTTAGAAAAGATCATCAAATGACCGCCTTGTTACCTTTGAAGGTAGTCATGATTGTGCACCCCATATGCTAGTCTCTTCAAATCAAATTACTTGAAGTAATTACCCCAATTAAATTCTCTGGAAATCACAAATGTGCAAAGCATGTTGGGTCCCCATGTGGATCCGGCTAAAAAAAAAAATCATTTTCAAACCGATTTCATGCTCAAATTGATCTAACACAACCTCAGATAGCTTTTGGATTGAAAACACAAACTGTTTTTTCAATAAAACTCAATTTCTGACCCTGTTGCAAAATAGTGCAAACTGGCCAAGTTGGCCCAGGAATCAGCCTGGAAAATAGGTCAAACGACTTCCTGGAGCAATAAAAACTTGCAAAATTGTAGACATTCATTCCAGGAAAGCAGTGCAATAAACGGCTTAGAAAAACATGTCAAGAGGTGAAAAATATTAATCGGAAAAATTGCTCGGCTCGACTTTTCTGAAACAACAGCTATTCTGAACAATTAAAACTCACTCAACTACCAATTTGTAAAAATAGTGAAACAACTCCTGACGAGCTACCATCAGACACATATGTTCATTAAGATACCCCAAGCACGTTTGCAAAAGGAATTTCCCTAAAAAATCTTTGATCAAAATATATTAACAATCAAAGTTGACCAGTTAGAAAGGTTGTCAGGAATGCAGATGTGAAACTGCGTGAACAGCGTTTGGTTTTGATCTGCTAAAAATAGAAAATCAGATCATGAGACTCTGAAAACTAACATCCGAGATCATTTAGGTATGGAGAACATAGAACAACATTCATTTTGACATGGCAGTCAACTGGTTGTGAAATCCAAGCTCAAACAGGAGGTTGTTTCGCAAAACTAACAATCTGCAAACAACAAAACAGTACAAAAACCCTCCAGCTTCGCTTTTCAAAACCCTGATAAAACCTATCATAGGAAGCTGAAAATTGACACACACATTCACATATGTCAATCAAATACGTCTACAAATGGGTTTTTCTTGGAAATTGACATGCCTCAAATTCTGATTCTCCAAAGTGGGTCGCTCAGATTGACCCCTCAGGTGCACTTTTGAAAGTGTAGAGGCAAAATTCTCAAAATCGGCACCTAAAATTTGCAAAATTTGAGAGTTCCAACACTTTGAAGGTTGATTTTTTCCTTGTTTGGGTTTTCCCAAGATATCTCTTGTGTCTAGTGTTCATGAATGTCTTTGACCTTTCTCTGGATTAGTTGTTCATTTTCGTTGCATATTTGTTGTGATCATGGAGTTAGTAATTTAGGCTGAAAGTTTGCACAATCCTTAATCGGATCCTCCTACCTTGACTGCATCAATATCTCTAGTAGAAGTTAGGAGTTATTGCCCCTCCTTTCAACTAGATACATAAATTCTGCATCTATCCAGGTGAGCATTCAAGATACATTCTTGGTCTGAGACTAATGATGAAGGCTACCTCTCAAGGGCAGTAGGTAGTAGTTTTTTTGGTTGGTGCAATCAAGTGGGGCATGTTTTGTGCCCCTAATGGATTGAGAACTAAAAAATAAGAGTAGTGAAGAATGTGCAATAGTGAGAATTGAATGGAGAAGAGCAATGGAAAGAAAGTAGTTGCTTGTTGGTGTTTCCTAAAGAGAAGTGTGTAAGTGGTTTCAAAGTGATGTATGTAGATGTCAAAGGGGGGGAGAAGAAAGGAAAAATTCTATGCAAGTTTTGTCAAAAGGAAAATATGTTTCCCTTTTCCATTGATATTAAAGGGGGAGAGAGTGAAGTCTGAAAAACACAAGGAAATAATTGATGTCAAAAGAGGAGAGTATGGTCTAAAAAACATAGGGGGGACTAATGGTTGAAGAACTCCTCAATAAAGGGGGAGAGAATGGTATCTGAAGAATAGAGGTAAAGGGAGAGAGTGAAGTGTACCCTAGTAAGGGAGAGTGCTACTTAATGCAAATTTTTTTTGGTTGTTAATGGTTTTCCAAAAATGGTGTTGCCGTCAATAACAAAGGGGGATATTTTTGAAAGTATGTTGTTTGTGTTGCCATTGATGTCAACAGTTAGTCATTGATGTCAATAATATGGATATTGTTGGAGTTTTTGGTGGTATTGTCATTAGTGTTGTTAGTACTCATGCTAAGTGTGGATATGTTTTGGTTTGATGTCACATTGATGTAAACCCCTAGCATGGATATTTTTGGTATTGAAGATGTTGTAGTCATTATGAGAAGGTTTTCTAGTGTTGTCTTGGTGTTGCTAATGCAATTGGTTCACTTGGTTTCCAATTGCTTTTGATAAAATTTGACTAAAAGAGTGTGTAGTGTGATAGAGGTGTGTTCAGTATTATTCTTTGCATTTCTTCATGGTTGAAGATATGATTGTGTGGCTTGGATGTGATGATTAGAGGTTTTTAGAGGTGTTATATCCATAGTTTTAAGTTTTGGATTGTGTGGCAATAGAAGTTGTGTTTGACAGTGTGTATGTCTATATAGAAGGTTGTTTAGGAGAAATGGAATGCTCCAAATTTCTCCACAATGAGGTTTCTTGTCTTGAAAATTTGGGAACATGCTTATATTTTTTGTATTTATCTTCCCTTGGATTTTTTGGTGTTGTGTTGGAGTTCAATGGTAGTGCATTCTAGTGTGCAAGATAAAAGTATTATTTATTTCAGATGGTTGCAGCAGTGTTGCAGTGTAGTATGTTTATGGAATATTCTTGGATGTCATGTCGTAGTGTTGTGTGGTCCACATGTTGTTTTGAAACTTGGAGAACCGTTATGTGGTCACTTGTAGTGTTAGTTCAAGTTTGGTCAACCTGGCATGCTAGCGCTATTTGTGGAGGTACCTCATGGATTGTGAATGTGTTGAGTAGCCTGGTGATGTAGATTTGGGTCCTCGTTAACCCATGGCATGGTCTACCTTCACTTCTTTCCACTGTGGAAATGTTTGGTGCCAACCTATTTGGTGTTGCACATTTGAGGTGCATACATTTCATTAAGGCTGGACTAATTGAGATTTTTTAGGTCATGGATGGTATAAATGCAATATGGATTTTTTGTTGAGGGTGTGGAAATTTTGAATGATGTGAATGTGATCAAGTGTGGTGATATGAGTATGATCTTAAATTCTTATGACTCTGGATATAGTGAGCAAAAGGTGTCTACATTTTCAATGTGCTTGAAGTTTTGGACGTAGTGAGAAAAAATTCTATGGATAGTTCAAAATTGCAATGGTGGATTTCTCTATTGCTTTGAGATAGTGAATCTCTTTGTAAAAATTCCTTTTATTCTTCTTTCTTCTTGGCAGTGAGCCACCCAGTAGTGAGCCTTTCTTCTTTTCTGGGCAGTGAGCCTAATTGTGTTTGGTGTTTTTATTCATATATATGTGAGCTAATCCTCACCATGGTTTTCCCATGCTTAGGTTTTTCCACATAGATCTAGTCTTCTCTTTTGTATGGTTGTGTTTGCATTGTTGTTTCACATGTTTGCATTTTATTAATGCTTAGTGAGGGTTTAAATTTTGATAAGGGTTTTAAATAAATGAGAGTGAATATTTTAATGTACAAATGATTCACCCCCCCTCTTAGTTTCCATGTGCATCTAACATCTTATGTGTATTTATTTGAATGCTTCATGTATTACATGTATGCTTTGTATCTTACGTGTATCTATGTGTATACGTATATCTATATGTTTTCTTCATGCCTAATGTGTCTTCAACAACACTAACAAATTAACTTATTTAAAATTACATTACTATTAGTATTCAAATACAAAAATGAAGAGTTGTAAGTACTAAAGTGAAAATGTGTAACTCCCTCAAACTTGAGGTATAAAAGGGAGAGCATTTCATTTGAGAAAGGAATCCTTAACATCATTGAAGAATTCAATTGAGAATGGAACCTTAAGTGAATTTAATTAGGTTCTCAAGAATAGTGATGATGTTAGAAAGGATGTGACTCCAAATGTGAAAGGTTGTGACCCTTAAAATGCGAAAGGTTGTGTCTCTTCAAATGAAAGGTAGTGACCGTTCAAATGTAAAAATGTGAAAAGTGTGAAAGATTATGATAAGATAAAAGGGAATCATTTCCTAGTGAAGAAATCATGAATAGGAAATAAAATTACTATGAAGGGTAGTGACTCCTTCAAGAAATGGATATAAAGGATAATTCAATTCATTGGAATTTAATAAGAAATCATTACTTATTTATCCTTCAAGAAATCAAGCAATCAAAATATCAAAATATCTTCTCACGGAAGTAATAATCAATCATAACAACTCAACATAGTTAATGATAAAATCTAACATTATAACGACTTCCAATTCTCAAATGGAAATCCACACATTTCCATCACTAGTTGTCATGGAAAATTAGGCATAACTAATTATACAAAGATGGATTTGGATTATATTACTTTCAAAATTTGAGATATAAGTGCACTAATATATCATCTTGACCTAGGACGGTCAATCTCTTAAACACCAAACAATAACTTAGTAAGGAGTATGCAACCAAGAAAGTATGTATCCCAACTACAAATGCTTTCCTATCCATGTAGCAACAAAAGAACTTTCTAATGGCATTAATGAGCCCTTTGTCTCGAGAAACTCCAACCATGGAAATCCTAAACCTTCCAAGATGTGAGTTCAAAGTGAAGTCTTTTATCATTCAAGTTCATATAATAATTTTTACTTTATAGTAGATTTCATCTCTCACATGGAGATAGGGGCTTACATGAAAGAAACCATAAACATCTAGATATATCACATCAACAAGTCCTTAAACTCTATATTAAACCCATAACACCCAGTTTGAAACATTATAAAGTGAATTACTATCAATAATAGACATCTAAGTCTAAATTCAATCAAATTTTGATATGCCAAAACAAATATTTTGAACGAATGCAACGAAGAGAACCCAAATATTTAGGAACATAATTGTTCTAATAAATAGTAATTTGTTCTATTCATTTTGGACAATATCATGATGCATAATCAAATCCATGACATATGATCTATCCCACAATCATAGAAATAATGGTGATGCAGGGATCAACCTAGTAACCTACAAAATTGATCTAGTGAAATTTTCTTATGAACCAAATTCACTTATATATGTAGTATCTAGAGTAGATCACTTCATCCAAGGGTCTTCTTCTCCTAAGTCCTTTTCTTGATTAAATTAACTCAACATTCATGATTAAATATTAAGAGAATCAATATTAGGCACCTTAGATAATTTTGATACAAAAAGCTACGCCCAAATTTGTTACATAAGTCTATTTTTAGTTACATTTTGGGCCCATAACCCACAAATCCCAAGATCATTCTCACCGTTCAAACTTTGGGAAAAT
Organism: Sequoiadendron giganteum; assembly: GCA_007115665.2. NCBI lineage: Eukaryota > Viridiplantae > Streptophyta > Pinopsida > Cupressales > Cupressaceae > Sequoiadendron > Sequoiadendron giganteum. The sequence goes on from CM021107.1 coordinate 292,576,324, forward strand.
TGATATTGTTTAAATGAATAAGGTGAAATAAAACATTTTTTTCCCAAGATATAAAAATACTTTTAATACCAAACATGGGAATATGTCAAAAGGAGTGACAACCTCCAATTGATTTGGAAGTAGGAAAAGAATTGGATATTATTGTAAACCTGAAAATTTAAGTCCTTGTATTGTACATCTTTCATTCTTTATTAGACTTAATCAATCCAATAATTTTGTACTAGGGAATATATACTTAGAAGGTTATAACATTTGATTCAATGATAAGAGAATATATTTTGGAAGATGTTTTAGGCTATTTTTTATTACATCCTTATTAGAAACAAACTCGCATCAAAACCTAGCTTGAATGTTTATGTGAAATGAAATATACTTTATCTAAGGGAAATTTTCATTTGATTGTTTAGAGGGGATACAGCTTGCAATAAAGGAAATCTAGATCCCTTACTCAAATGAAAATTGACCTTGCATCAAGTATGATCTTGATATTCATGACACTCCCATTCTTCATCATGATGAAGGATGCAACATTTTTCTATCATCCTCGATTTCAACAAGGGTAAAGAAGAATTTTTATCATTGCCCCGATCTTTGTGGTAATGAAATGAGAGAAAACTTGTCTTAAACACCAAGTCTTTCGAATTTCCAACCCTTGGATTTGTTGATGAGATTTATTGGGAAGTAGTATCGCATAATTCAAAAGAGTATTAGACAACAAATTGTCCTCATACCTTAGGGGATTGTATTAAGATTACTGGTAGTCAGGTTGAGGCAAATGTACTACCAATTGCTCTTCAAGGACATAATTGTTGTATCGAGTCAAACATAACCAAGACAATTTTCACTAGTTGTAGAATTTTCAATTCCTAAAGTATCACAACATAAGATAATTACATCACAAAAAAGAGAAATGTCAAAAAATTACAAATCTTAGCTTGTGATTGCTTGAGGACAAGCAATATTGGCCAAGGCAGACTGTCATTCCCCTGATCACAACCCTCGCAGAAATGTTTTAAGAGCATAAATTAATACACTTCTAAGACAACATTTTGTTTAAAGCAATGATCATCCATTTAAGTCAACGATTATCACCTATTCAAAGGATAAATTACTTTTATTAATATATGGAGCAATTCTAAGACCACTAATTAAGTAGCAATTTTTATTCACAATGGCAGTGATTAAGAATAATAAAGGTAGCGCTTGGGAAAACATGACTAGGAAGTGCTTGATTTGAAGAGGGGTGTGTCCCTTACCAAGGGGAAAATATGATGAGCAATTATGTCTCTTCTTCCATCATGTGGATATAAGAGGTACACTTCCAAAGAAGGAGGATCATCATGGAATCATTCAGAAATAAATTTTCATTCAAAAAGTAGCAACTATAGATACAATCAGTGATTGGAATGCACTTGAATATATATGTGCATTTAAAATAGATATTATTTGATAGGAATGAAAATATATGTATCATTACTTTCACAATGACTGATTTGCAATAAGGGAGATATGTTATGTCTAAATGAGTAAATAAGGAAAAATAGTGAAATTATTTATATTATTATAATTTACTTCCTTTAAGCAACCATGTGTAAAGATGGAAAGGAGACATATAAAAGGGAAATATGCAAATTGTCTTGGTTAGATGTTCCCAAAGGGATTGTCTTGGTTGGATGTTCCTTGAGGAATTGTCTTGGTTGGATGTTCCTAAAGGGATTGTCTTGGTTGGATGTTCCTCTTCTAGCGCCCTATCATGTGTTTATCACCCATCCCTACCATGATTGGTTATTGAAATGGATTCTATAGATTAGATTCAAGTTTAAGTTGTTCATTTATTTTTAAATTAAATATTTTATTATATAAATTTCCATGAAATATCATTTGTTAAACAATTTTATGTTGTGTAATGGTCTCTTAAGGAAAATCCAAGCATACTCCAAGTAAGGGACAATACACTAGATTGTCAATGAGTTTAAAAGTATCACAAAGGGATCTAATGATACTATAACTAATTTTAAATCTATATTTATTAAGGTTATGTTTGAAATTTGAAACATGTGACACCTAAAGAATCAATGTGTTTGGTGTTATATTATAATTCTTATCATGCCAAAATAGGGAGAAAAATATTTGACCCTTAGATATGAAGGGCACACAATCTACTAAGAGGGGGGGTGAATCAGTAGATCAAAATAATTCTAGAAACCTTTACAACTATTATTTAGATGTTCAACATGAAGAGAGTTGATCAATACAAGCTAGTAATTAAAGCATACTACAAGATAACACATAACACCAAATATACATAGAAACTAAAGATGGGAAAAACCATGGTGAGAAACACTAACAAGCAGGAATATAATAAGTGTTTTACAATGTGATGTAGGAACCAACCTACCAGAGACACCAATCCCCAAATGAATATGTAGGCACAAACCTACTAGAGACAACAATCCCCATCAAAAAGAGGCACCAATCCCCTACCAGAATAATACAATAGGAAGAACACCAGTCCTACTAAAATACAAAAATAATGGTGTATTTGAAATATAACTCTGACATGTACCAAAGACATAGCAGACACTCTCTCACACTAAGAATGACCCTCTAATATTGGTGCTCCCTCTTTTCTTCACACTTTTATCACATACCTTCCATTCATTATAGTTACATATGACACACTTGTGACACCACACTTGTAACACTCTTTGTTACATTACAATGCATCTAAATATATACATGGCATTATATGAACATTCTTCCATGTTGGTCAGGGATCCGCACAAACTTGGACAAAATAGGGTGGACCTAAATTAAAATTACATGAAATGTGTAATACAACGATCCAAACACAAAATTATTGCCACCAAAAGAACTTGACATCTTGCACCACCATGGGGGCCTTAATTAGGTCTTATCCTCACTCCACCCACATCATTTGAATTCCACACTCTTCAAGTTTCTACCACACATGCCTCGAACTTTGAATAGCTTGATAGACCTTTTAACACTTCAAGCTCCTTGCTCATTGAGTTGTACCACTGAAAACTTGAGAAACTGATAGAACTAGTGTAGACATACTCTCCTTCCAAACCACAAAGCTATACTACATTTTTGAGAGAAATTCAAAACATATTAATAAATCTCTATGCCCAAAAGATATCCTTTTGGACCACCACACTCATTCTGACTACATACTCAGCATGGTATAATAAATACATTAACTATCTAAAGGAATTCATACCACAAAAAAAACTTGCTTCATGATACTTGAATCAATTAGACAGTCTACAAACTGACAAACAACATGCTTTTGGAACCTTAAGATAAATGACGATTCTAGTACTCCTACAATCTTTTTTCATCTTTGACAACCTTCACACCCTTTGATAGCCATTTTCAGCAACAATGACCTATTGACATTAGTTTGACATCAATGACAACCTATTCTCAACAATATAAGCCTACTAGATGGCTAGCAATGTTGAGGGTAATGAGAAAAACTCTAAAAGACATCTAAGAGGAGTGAATTAACATTACAAAATAATGATAGAAATTATATAGGTAATCCACCTATTACATAAGATAAGTTGGAAAATACTATACAAGATCTAAAATAATTAAGATACAAAGTGGCTAGGAATGAAAAGGGATTTCCATCAAAGAGATAAATATGTCCCAAACAAGAAATACTAATGAAACTACATTATAAGTAATATTTAACATAGAGTGGAAGAATGGTAGATCTATCCAAAATATAAATATTCTTTGTTAAATAAATACTAATCAAAGGTTTTTTAACAACATGACACCCCTAATCCATCAAAGGGGACTAATGTGAATTTGGTCAAAGAAGCCCCTTAGTGTGAAAGCATGTTATATGTTCCACACATTAAGTCAATGTTTTATTGCTTTGGAAATTGTGGAAGGAGAGATTGATTATGAGTGATGTATTGAAGAGGAAAGGCTTGAAGAATAATAAATAGATTATTAGGATAACTATATAGTGTACATCCAATGTTCCCTTGAATTACAATCATAAAGATGCATGTTAAAAAATGAAAGGATACATAGGGTGTATGATAGTGAGAATATTCTCAACCAAGAGTTTCTTTATAATGATGAAATTAAAAAGGATGAATGTGTTAACAATGTATATTTTTTTCTAATTAAAGGAGGCACTATAGAAGAGTATAGGTTGGAAAAACCAATGGATGAGGAAATAAGATCTCTTATTATAGAAATTATGAACCAAATGAAAAGTAATTACAACTTAATACACAGGCAAGTTTAGTATAAAACCATGTGAAAATGATATCAAGAGAAATAAAAATAATGTGGTATTTTTGGAAAGGAAATATTTCAAGGCTAAACTTATAGTAACCATAGAAGAACCTCCAATAGGCCCATTATAGATAAATTAAGCTCATGTGATTGATACTTCAAAAAATTCTAAGAGCCCAATCCAAAATAGTACTAATGTCTCAAATATTAAGATCCAAATGCTCAATGACTAAAAAAGACATTGAGTAAACAACAAAAAATGTCACTATTTCTAACCCAAATAATCAGGTTATCCTAACATGTGTTTCAATTGATATCCCTAATGTAAATGCAGTCACAATATCTTTGTTCACTCCATCGCCCTGTTACTCTATTATGAAATATTTCACCTTATTAATATTATTTAAATCAAATTCCAAATGACCCTAGTTAAGGTAATTATAACCCATAAGCATATATATAGAGTCATGTATTTTTTTGAGATAGCCACTAGTCAATTAAGAAATCCAACAATGGTGCTAATGTCTCAAATATTTCTACTTACAATCTTATTGTAATGTCATAAAATTTCACCCCTTGCAATTTCACATAGATTCTTGTATCCACTTTGGTGTCCACTCCCTTAGCATTTTTGTAGGCTCATTTTAGCCCCTGCATCACCCTCTTTCCCTTTCAGGATGCTTAGGGACCCCTTTTCAATAGTTGCCTTTATGCATCAACTTTATGTCAAACCTTGTGTTTTTTTCGTTCTCATCATTTTATAGCATGATGTGTCTAGACACTAGCATGTTGCGTAGATGTCCACACATTGCACTAGCATCCTATGACATTTCAATATTCAAATGACTTTTTTTGAGTGCCTTGCCACTTGTCAACTCCTTTTGTCAGTTGTAACGACCTGGGACACCTTGTAACGGCTCAAGAAGCTTCTTTTCCCTCCTATTCTCTCTTTAAAAGATATCTTTTCAATCCATTTGGCCTTCTTCTTGGTCTCTCCCTTGAGTTCTCGCTTCTCTTTCTCTCTTGTTATCTTTCTTGCACAACTCTCTTACTTTCTACAGCAGCCTCAAGCTCTCACATTCTTACAACACTCTTTGCAACTCTTTTGCCTCTCACAGCTATATCTCTCTCCTTGGCTTCCTCAAGCCTTACAAGTGATATCTATCTCATGCCTTGTATCTTTGAGCATATTGGTATTTCTCACATCCCCTTTCTAAGAATTTTATTATTTTGTCTATATATCTATTGCATCTCTATTTCATGATATGATTTCTCCTCCTTGAGCGAGGATTGCTTTTATCACTTCGTATTTGCTTACTTTGTTCACTTTCTTTATCTATCTAGTTGTTCGTGGAGGTGGGAACACCAAAATGGGGGTTTGAATACGAAAATCCCCTAAACAGCTCCAACATTTTTCCCTCGGTCTTATGTGTGTAGGTGTTGAAGATATCTACTCATTGGAGGCTTCATTACTTGGGTTGTTGTAATCATTTTCTTTCTTCCTCTTAGCATTATCATTTATATTTCACCTAGTTTTCTTTATCTTAGTTTTGTTACTTTCTATTATCTCCCACATTCTTAAGAGTTCTTAACAATTTGATTGTTAGTAGTCATTTAGTTCTTTTCTGTAATAAACTCAGTTTCTAGTCCATATGAGACACCTGTGTTCCTTTGGGACTCTAGGGAGTTGCGTTGTAGTCCTTGTTCCACGCTACCATCCTTTGGCCAAGAGCCTATCAATCTATCCAGAAAACCTTTGTGATCTACTCTTTCTAATTCTAAAACTCTCACATTATTCCTTGAGGTAGTTTAAGTTAGTTTGTTCCCTAGGACCCTCTTGAGAATAAAGAGACTCATGAGCAATGAATCCCCCTTCTCTACACTTATAGCCCCAAAAAATGTTGTATAAATACAAAAAAATCTTGAAGTATGCTTGGTAATAATAATGGATTAAAAATCCTATGTGGAGCCATTTTTTGTGACACTACTTGTAAATGACTAGTTAGTTCATAATCATATGATTGATTCTAGAGGATCCATAAGTATTATTCCTTTAGAGATCATGAACCAATTGGGACTTAAAATTTTAAGATTCTCAAAATGTTTTACAATAGATTCTTGAAGAGGTACCCATCATTAGTTTTGTAAATAGGGTTGAATTAGAACTATTTGCATTCCTTACAAACCCTTCCAATATGAAATTTATGGTGGTGGATTATCCTCCTAAATGGGGGATATTCTTATCTATAAACTATTATATAAATATTGGAGGAAAAAATTTGATGAATTCATCATATGATACAATCCTTGTTAATGGAAAAGATATCAAACTATTAGGAGAAAAGATGTTTCACATTACTGAAGACCTTGAAAAGAAGGTAAATGGGTTTGTGTATAGATGGAGGGCCAAATTATTTTGTTGGCCAATTTAGTATAGAAAAAATTATTATGGGCACGTTTTTTCAACCTAAGAACGAAGACCCTTATAGATACTACTTGTGGACAATGCGTTCTTTGATGGGACATGTTCTAAGGAAGGATAAAGGGTAAGTGTTGTTCATGTGTTACTATATGAGAATATTTTCAAATTCCCAATTAAATTAAGCTTTATTTCAAGGTAGACAGCCTCCTAATTCCACTTTGACCAGAAAATAATAGAGCATAAACTCCAATAACACTTTTCAATATATTTTTTATTTGGAAATTCATTTCAATTTATAGATTCTTCATAAAGACAATTATTACTATCTCATGCATGTTAGATAAATTCTTTATTCTAACTAACTAGTGGGATAACTTAAAAATAATACACACCCCAATACATTATTTATTACACTACAATACTATACTTATACACACATTACATACTCTTCAATGCATTTGGAATAGAGTGGATAGAAATTGAGGGAAATGCTATAGCTGATGTGTTGGAAATATTAGCTACTAAATTTGATGAAATATAGTTTTCACCTATGTATAATATGAGTTGATGTATTGACAAGGACACTATTGTAGGTAATGTGTATAACTAAAAAAAATTGATAGTGGTAATTAAATTGATCACTTTCTCACTTATGTGGGTGAATTTAATGAGTAATCCATTATCAAGGACCCTATAGTTTAAGGATAGAAGGAAAGATAAATGTTGTAAATTGTGCCTCAAATTACTAGCTTGATGTCCTATTAGCAATGTCATTTTTTTGTTCCTTTATCGGGTTGACTCTCATTTGTCGGCGAGACCTTATTCTATGTCTCCTCATTGGACCGATATTATTTCTTGCTTTAGCATGGCGTATGCTTTGTCGGCAAGAGTTGATCACTTCGAAGGGATTCTTCTTAATGTTCCTCAAAACTTCGATGAGAGTGTATCAAACTGACTTTGTTGTTTCGTCGAGACATTGAGCCATGTATCCTCAACATGGCGATGGAAAGCTGGTGACTCTAGTTCATGGGAATTCACGATTTCGTTGAGACTTTGAAGACAAACTCTTCGATGGGCTGATGGGCTGCAGTGAGGACCACATTGAGCAATAATACCCTCGTCAGTGTGGCATTCTTGTTTCAGTGGGAAATGACAGATTGTCTCATTGAAATGGTGATATGTGTAGAGTTGTGTAAGGGTGCCTTGGCAGGACCCGATCATGCTAAGTAAAAGAGCGGGAGTTGGATGAAGCTGACAGAGGATGGGTGACTAGATGTTTTGGCGTACGGTGAGATTGTCAAAGTGACTTGGTGAATTCAGAGGGAGATTGAATAGAGTCTCTTCAATGTTTCAGTATGGTGAACAGTTAGACCATTTACTGCAGTTACTTGGGAATCCAAATCGATCAAATTTGTGGTGGCTCTGGAATGTAGAACAAATGTTGTGTAGCATTGTACATTCTGTAACATTGAATGAGATTCAATTATTTGACTTGAACTGAAACAAGGTTGATCAAGGAGATGTTATGTTGCTAAGATTGACACAGTGAATTAACATCTGTAAGCATAGTCTATAACTTTGTATGTAATCATCATTTAGTATAATACAAAGAGATCTTGCTTGGTGTGTGGGTTTTTTCTCTCATAAGGGTTTTCCCACGTAAATCCAGTGTTCAATATTGTGTGTGTTTTTTTTTAATTTTCTATTTTGTTACTTGTAAATGTGCATCTTGATGAATTGTAACTTGAAATTGAGTGTCATATATGCATTTATCTTCTAAGAATTGGCATTAGGAAGGCATTTTTGCACTCAACTTTCCTTACAAGTGGTATCAGATCCTAGCCAGTTGTGCTATCCTTGTGGGTAGGATGGGTTTTGGTGCTAATTCTACAGTGAGCCTTGCAGAGAAAATTGGTAATCTAGATTGTAGATTGAGATGGCAAGTACATTAGGAATAGTAGAAATTGAAAAGTTCAATGGTGGAAATTTTGAGTTGTTGAAACTCAAAATGGAAGACCTATTGGTGGATAGATATCTTTGGATTGTAGTGTCCATAAATAAACGATCAGGAATGAAAAAATATTGGGACCTCACTGATAGAAAAGTTAGAGGGTTGATAAGACTCGGTTTGGCAGACTATGTTCTCTCGAACGTTCATGAGGAGAAGACTACATCTTCATTATGGAAGAAACTTGGTGATATTCATCGGGGGATGTCTCTGGTGAATAAGTTGTTCCTAAGGAATAAGTTATACTCTTTGAAGATGGAGGAAGGAGCATCTATAGAAGACCATCTGAATTCATTTAATATTATTGTTTCTCAATTGGCATCTATAGGTGTAAAGATTGATGATGAGGATCATTATATGTTTTTGTTGTGTTCCTTTCCTAACACATGGGATCATCTGGTGATGGCTATTGGAAGTACAACAACCACTTTCAATATGGAAGACGTGGTTGCTTCATTATTTTCAGAAGAAATGCAGAGGAAATCTTTTGAGATGGCCAAGGAGGCTCTTGTTGTTCAAAGCAAATCAAAGGACAGAAGAAAGAAGAAGGAAAAAAGTCTAAATCCAAGCCTGAAGGGAGATCAAAGTCTCTAGGCAAGAATTCCAAGGTGAAATGTTGGAATTGTGGGAAGACTGGACATATCCAAAAGGATTGCAAAGAGGAGAAAAAGAACAACAACAACTATTCGGATAATGATTCTTCTCAAAGCAACGTGGATACATTCATTGCTTCCTTGGTGACCCAGGCATCAAATGATGTCTAGTTGATTGACTCAGGTGCATCTTTTCACATGACATGTCACAAAGATTGGTTCACAAAGTATGAAAAGTATGCTAGTGGAAAGTTTTATCTGGCAAGTGACTCATCTCTTGAAATTGTTGGTCGTGGAAGAGTCAAAATTCAATTTCCTAATGGAAGAATCCAATGAATTCATGTTGTAATGCACATACCAGGTCTAGCTCATAATTTTCTTTATGTGAGTAAGTTGAATGATGGCATGCAAGTTTCATTCTTGAGTGGTGACCACAAAATGACTAGAGGCTCAATGGTGCTTGCCAAGGGTACACGTATTGGCACTATGTACAAGTTGGATGCATGTTTTGTTCAATGTAACAGTTTCTTTGTAAAGTCAGATAAATTTGCTCGGGTAGGGAAGGTATATGTTGTTTCCTTTGGGTGCAAACTCTTTGGAGTTAAAAATCTCAACACATAAAACCATGTTGTGGTAGCATAGACTCGATCACATTGGAGAAAAAGGCTTAAAAACCTGGTTGAAGGGCTTGATGATTGTAACCTTGAGTTTGATTTTTGCAAACATTGCATTTATGCAAAGCAACACTATGTTTATTTTTAATTTAGTCCTCATAAATCTTCTGGGATACTGGATTATTTTCACTCTGATGTATTTGGTCTAGTGAATGTTCCTTTGTTATCAAAGTCTACATATTATGTTTCTTTTATAGATGATTATTCAAGAAGGGAATTTGTGTTTTTTTCTAAAAAATAAATCAAAAGTGTTTAGTCGGTTTAAGGAGTTTAAAAACTTGGTAGAAAATTAGACTAGAAGAAAAATTAAATGCTTGAGGACGGATAATGGCGGTGAATTATGTTCTACAGACTTTGAAAGGTACTACAAAGACCATGGGATTAAAAGGAAAAAAACTACACCTTACATTCCATAGTAAAATGGAGTTGCTAAAAGGTTCAACAGAACATTGATGGAAAGGGTGAGAAGTATGTTGAGCAATGTTAGTTTGGAGCAAAAATTTTGGGCTAAGGCAGTGGCTACAACATGTTACTTGGTAAATCAATCGCCACCTTCAATGCTCGTAGATAAAATGCCTATGGATGTCTAGTCTAGTAAGAAGCCTTCTCTAAGACATATTTGAGTCTTTGGTTGTGAGGCATATGTTTATGTGTTGAATGAGAAAAGATCTAAATTGGAGAACAAGGTTGTTAAATGTATCTTCATTGGCTATGGCATTGGTGTGAAAGGATACAATCTTTGGAATCCTATTACTGAGAAGGTAGTAAACAATAGAAGTGTAATTTTTTGTGAGTTGAAATCTTCCACAATAGATCCACAATCAGAGATAAAAGAAAACAAGGGAAAGGGTGTAATTGAAATTCATCTTACACCAGAAAAAGAGGAACTACGAACCCCATGTGCACCTAAATCTGAGGAGAGATCAAGTAGTTATAAGAATTTTGAACAAGAAGAACCACAACCTCAGTCTCAACCAATGAGGAGGTCTACACAAGAGAAGTGGCAACCTAAAAGGTATGGATATTCCATGTTGGATTCTAGTTGTGCCTATACTTTGATTACTAACACTGATGAGCCCAGGACTGTGAAAGAGGCAATTAAAATGTCTAATTCAGATTCCTGGTTGGAGGCCATGAATGAAGAAATAGCATCATTGAAAAAGAATGAAACATGGGATTTGGTACCTTTTCCTGAAGGTCGAAAACCTGTTGGTTATAAATGGGTATTTAAAAATAAAATTGGTCTAGATGGCTGTGTGGAGAAATATGAAGCTAGGTTATTCATGAAAGGATATTCCCAACTAGAGGGAAATGATTATGGAGAAATATTTTCTCTTGTAGCTAAGCTGGCATCTATCAAATTTCTATTGTCATTTGCAGTTGTGTATGACTAAGAGGTTGAGCAAATGGATGTGAAGACAATGTTTCTTCATGGAGATTTGGAAGAAGAAATTTATATGTCCCAGCCAGAGCACTTCGTTGAAAGAGGTAAATAAATTTTGGTTTTCAAGTTAAAGTAATCTTTGTATGGTTTAAAACAATCGCCTAGAATGTGGTACTAGAAGTTTGACACCTTTGTGTTGTCATTAGGATTTGTAAGATCAAAATCAGATCATTGTGTGTATTTTAAATCTGAAAATGGTTGGTTTCTTATTAATGCCTTGTATGTGGATGACATGTTATTCTTTGGGAATAGTAAGGGTATGATTTTTTATTTAAAATATTTTTTGTCAGCACAATTTGAAATAAAAGATTTAGGTGCAATAAGGTATATTCTAAGAATGGAAATTAGATTGGATAGGGATAGTAGAAAACTTTGGCTCAATTAGAGTAAGTATATCAATATTTTCCTTAAGAGGTTTAATATGACAGAATGCAAGTAGTTAGTTGTTCCAATGTTGCAGGGAATGAAAATCTGTTGAAGATTGTCCAAAATATCCTACTGAGATGGAGGACATGACCAAGGTGCCTTATGTGAGTGAAATTGGTAGTTTTATGTACAAAATGGTATGTACAAGGCTAAACATTTCCCAAGAAGTGGGAGTACTTAGTCAATTTATGGCTAGTCCAGGAAGACTGCATTGGGATGTTGTGAAAAGGGTTTTCAAGTATTTGAAGGGTACCTCTGAGTATGCTTTATGTTATCATGGTAACTCAGGTGTGTCACAAATATTTGTTAGCATTTGTGGATATGTGGATTTTGATTGGGCAAGGGACATTGATAGAAAAAGATTCACCAGTGGATAAATCTTCATGTTATATGGTGGTGCAGTTAGTGGGATGAGCAAGCAACAGGCTATAGTCACTTTATCTACTACTGAGGCAGAGTATACGGAAGCAACTCATACCTACAAGGAAGTTGTTTATCTCAAACATTTGTGTTCAAATATTGATTTTAATTCAGGGTAGATTACTATTTGTTGTGATAGTCAGAGTGCTATTTGTTTGGTGAAAAATCCAACTTTCCATGCCGAGATGAAGCACATTGATGTTCAGTATCATTTCGTTCATGATATGGTGGAAGATGGAAAGGTTAATCTAGAAAAGGTGAATAATCTAGAGAATATTGTTGATGCATTGAAAAAACCTATGAGCACAAACAAGTACAGGTGGTGTTCCAGTTCGATGGGCCTTGGGGCCTATAACATTCAGTAATGTCAAGCTTTGGAAGAATCCAGTAAGTCTTTGTCAAGTGGGAGCATGTTTGAAATCATGCAAATTATTCGCTTGATGTCCTATTAGGAATGTCATTTTTTTGTTCCTTTATCAGGTTGACTCTCCTTTGTCAACGAGACCTTATTCTATGTCCCCTCATTGGACCAATATTATTTCTCGTTTTGGCATGGTGTATGCTTTGTCGAAAATATTTTATCACTTCAAAGGGAGTCTTCTTAATGTCTCCTCGAAACTCCAATGAGAGTGTATCGAGTGACTTTTTTGTTTCGTCGGGACATTGACTAGTCATGTCTCCTCGATATGTCGATGGAAGGTTGGTGACTCTAGTCGGTGGGACTTCACAATTTCATCAAGACTTTGAAGATAGTCTCTTTAATAGGCCGATGGGATACAATGAGGACCACATGGAGTAGTAATACCCTTGTCAGTGTAACATCCTCATTTAGGTGGGAGATGATGGATTGTCTCATCGAAATGGCGATATGCATAGAGTTGTGTTATCTACCAGCCTGTGCGTGCCTTGGTGGGACCCGATCATGCTAAGCAAGAGAGTGGGGGTTGGATGAATCTAATAGAGGATGGGTGATTGGATTTTTTTGTGTACGATGAGATTATCAAAGTGACTAAGTGAATTTAGAGGGAGGTTGAACAAAGTCTCTTTGATGTTTCGATATGGAAAATAGTTAGATTGTTTACTACAGTTACTTGGGAATCTGAATCGATTAGATCTATGGTGGCTTTGGAATGTAGAATGAATTTTGTATAGCATTGTACATTTTGTAGCATTGAATGAGTCAATTTTTTGACTTGAATTGAAGCGAGGTTGATCAAGGAAATGTTATGCTGCTAAGATTGACATAGTGAATTAACATTTGGAAGCATAGTCTGTAACTTTGTATGTAATCATCATTTACTGTAATACAAAGAGATATTGCTTGGTGTGTGGGGTTTTTCCTCCTGTAATGGTTTTCCCACCTAAATTTGGTGTTCAATTTTGTGTGTGTTGTTTTTAATTGTCTATTATGTTACTTGTAAATGTGCATCTCGATGAACTATAACTTGAAATTGAGCGTCATATCTACATTTCTCTTCTAAGAATTGGCATTAGGAAGGTGTTTCCACACTCATCTTTCCTTACAATAACTCTATATGTTAATGAATTAGTTCTGATAAAGACATTATCCAAAGGTCTCATAGAAATTGAATTAGAATTTTATGTGCCAATGTATTCAAGGCTAGGGGTCAACTATTAATGAAAATAATGTTGAGGAAATAAACTTAGGTATTCAGATGTCTCCTATGTTAAGGATTTGCACCCTCGTTGTAGATAACTAATAGATTGGGATTAAATAACCTAATATTATGTTATCCAAAATTCATCAAAATTATTAAAAAATTTATGGAACAATATTAACAAAAATAAATGGAACAATATTAAAACACAAGATTACACAAGAATCAAATATTTGTAGGGGAAACCCATAGGAGAGAAAACCAAAAACCAAAAGGTATTCATAGTTATAATATTCAATATATAAAATAATCTTCTACAATCAATCTAATGTCTTACAACAATAATGTTTTATCCAACACTATCCTTTTCTAGTTTTTCCAACTATCCAACATCACAAGATGATACATCTAGGCATACAAATGGAATTCTAACCATGTAACTATGCAATCAAAATATGGAATACCAAGAGTCACACAACTATATGATAGCTATATTATGATGTTAACATATCACACATATTATGATAACCATATGTTATTTGTCCCACCCTAAGGTATTTGTTGATTGAATCGTCCTGTTAGATTTCAGCAAATGGAGTTGTAATGCAATAATTGAAAGACCAATAAATCACTACCACTAGAAAATTTTGTAATTCATCCTCATTACACAAATATGATAACTTTCAATAACTTTCAACCTTCATTGTCTCTGTCGGTCACTTTTGACTAGCAGTGCATTTCCACTTTTGATTTTGTCACTAAACTTCATCAATTGATTTTGAGGGAGAGTACCCTGATATTCCTCTATTAGTTGAGCCATCAACTCCTATATCTTTAACTTATTTTAGGACACTACTTCATTGATCCCTCATTTCTCAAGCCACTATGGCCATCTACTAAGGCTATTATTAATACATCAAATATTTCCTTATATTGGTACAAGATTTGAAAGATGTTGAATGCTAATAAAGGAAAGTTGGTCAATTCATGAGGTATACAATTAATTTTTATTGCAGCACAACACTTCTATTATCCTTCCATTGGCCTTGCCATAAGTTTTTTCTATCAACCCTTAGTGAGGTGTGTTTAATGCATCTTGATCCTAGTTGAGGTTTAAGAAAATAGATCTTGAGGTGGGATAAACTTATATGACTAATTCCTACTTCCTCTCATCACTATCCTATGTCAAACTTAAGGGAACATCATTATATAACATTATACACATTGTTATAAATTTACCTATTTTATTGAAATAGCATAAGTTAGATTATTTAATTATGTTTAATTAATTTGTAATAAAAAATAATGTGTAATATTCATGCCATGTAGTAGAACTAGAAGTTGGTAATAGTTAGCTTCCTAGTTCACTACCTAATTGAACTTGATGTCAAATTAGATGATTGAGTTTTGATTATATTGGAAAAACAGGTTTTGAAGGGACTTGAAACCCTTTACATCACAGAAGAGAAAAAGTTGCTAAAAGAGATGGACATTAAAGCATAAGCAGCTGCAAAAGTAAACCATCAACCAAAAAATAGTGACCCAACAGTAAAGAAATAGAAACAGGAAATAACACAAAAAAAGAGACTATTTCATATTTTTCAAGGTGTTATCCACCTTGATCTCCTAGTTGTAGTGCAAATTGACCACGTCCATTAATTCTTTCTTATCCTCCTCAAAGGTATTCCTAAGGTTTCCCCTAGTTCTGGTACATGGGCCTTTTGCCTCATCTTTTTCGATCTTCTTCCCCTTATCCTTAGAAGATTGCTCCTTCTCCATCATCTCCGTGAAGTATAATTGATCCTCCTTGAGCTAACTAATCTTACCAAATAAGACCTCTAGAGATTCCGCACTATTCTTGATCGATTTGTGACTAACCAGCAATAATTTCTTGATGTCTTCACTTGTTTCATTAATCTTTCCCTCCATTTCACTAGGGAGATTCTCACACAGGGTTTTGAAGTCAGTAAAGGATCACTCTAAATCAACCAACCTCTCAATCAGAATGTCTGAAGAAGAGCCCTTCGGCTAGTTTAACATATTCTCTTTCAGACCCCTAATCTTAATATCTACCTTATTAAATTCCTGTAGCACCCATTTGGTGAGCTTAAAAGTGCATGTGGCCCCCAAACAAGCCATATCTAGAAGCTCAAACATGGTATTATTGTCATCATTCAAATATGAGAAATCCTCAGAGAGAGGATTAACCTTCAACATCTTAGTCTTTCCAAGGTTTGGATTCACCCCCTCTTCCTCATGTGTCGACCTCTCAACCAACACCTCCACGCTGGATGACTGTCAAACAGGGGAATTAGATGATTGATTTTATTAGATAGATTATGTTAATTAACTCTCAATCACCTTCAATAAATGGGGTCAACTCTAAATCAAATTTAATAAACATTTAGTTAGGATTTCATTGCACTTGGCTTGTAAAAAGGAAATCATGTAATACAATGTTAAGGATAGAATTATTTAATATTAGAAGTGTTTTGTTATTCTTGGGACTTTTAACATCCTTGGATGAATTCCATAGCTAAACTCAACAAGGCCAAAAGGAAACACAAGAGACAAGTCCTCATCTAAAAGTTTGAAAATTTTAGAATTTATTCTAGTGTATACTCTCTTATTTAGGCTTTTCTCTTTGTTGAAATAATACAAATTGTTACATGTGTCATGAGATTCAATAAAAAAAAGAGATTGATCCTCATGTAAGACTTTAATGGTCTTCGATGTGGGTTTGGGGGATAGTATAGAGGCTAAGCTAAAATCTTCCTTGGATTTATCTCCTTGTTGGGGCTTTGTAGTTCAATGGACTTGATTAACACTCACTTAGTAGTAACTTGTCTAAGAGGAGTACTAGTTTGAGTGATATAAAAATGATGATTAAAAAGGACCTAAAACAATCCAAAGCTAAAGCTAAAGCTACAATTCATCTAAAGAACACTCCAAATCAATAATATAATATATTAATACAAAGTAGTGTTTTTAATAAAATAAACATAAAATGACTAAAATGTATAGAAAACTAAAGCTAAGAATTAAAATGACATAGAAAACTAAGTTTGATCCAATAGAGATAATATGTTTAAGAAAAAAAGCTTAGTCTATGTGATGTCAAGATAGTTGCGAGCTGGAAATAGCATGCCAAAACAAAAAAACAATATAAAGAAATCCTTAAAATGATTAAGACACACAAGAATACAAGTTGGATGCTACACAAGTGAAAGGACTGACTAGGACAAGATCAAGACTTAGCAAGGACAAGTGAGAAATGGTAATGTGAGGTTAGAAAAAAAACTAGTTGCATACAAGTAATACAAAGTTGTGATTTAAGACTAATGTATCTTTGTTGGTATAAGATAGAAAATTACCCAAATAACCAAGAAAACAAAGCAAATAATTGAAACTATACAAAATTAGAAAAATAAAAAAAGTTACATAAGTTATGACAATTTTTTTGATTGAAGTAAAACAAGTTTTGAAGGGGGCCTGGAACCCTTTAAACAACAAAATTGCAACCCATCTATAATGAAACAAAATCAAGGGACCTCAAGTCATCAAGCCACATAACAACACAAACAACAACATGAAAGTAAACAATGCCTAACATTTTCCTATCAATCCTCATCGCCTCAGCCTTGGGATGGGAATTCAAAACCAATTTAGAAAGACCTCTCTTCCTTCTTTGGACAATTGTCGAAGAAAATTTTCATCTAGTTTAATCAGATGGGGATAAGAGATGTCATCCTCCCCCACCACAACCTCCAAGGAAACCACTAACGAAGAGCACGAAGGATTAACCAATGGAGTAGAAATCTTCATCAACTGTGCAACATCAAGGAACCTCACAAAGTCCTTTGAATGGGTCGTTGGAACAAGGGTATTAGTGGAAATAGTCACCTCAACTCAAGAGGAAGACTCTAAAGGAACAACAATGACATATGTCAAGGGGGAAGAAAAATACTTGACCACCAATGGTGGAGAAGCAATAGGGGCATCCATAATCAAATGGTCGGGAAGGGCATCACACCACCAAGTAGAATACTTCCCACTCCTATAACGAGGATGAAGGCATGCATAACCCATATGATTGGTGGCAAAGCATTGTTTTCAATGAAACTAAAGGTTCTCATAATCAAGTGGTTGAATCCACTTCTTATCTTTCACCATCAAAACAACCTCTCCATGAATAGGCTTGGATATTTCTAAGTCCACTAAAATATGAGTGTATGTTAAGTGGCCAATATTTTTCGATGTAGTGTCCACTAAAAATTGACCAACACCATTGCATGTATCCTCAAAGCAAGAATTCTCCCAATATTGGAAAGAGGGGTATGGATGTCATACCAAACAAGCACAACCTTGATAGATTCAATCCACGGGTTGAAAGAGGGAAACCATGGTTTGAGAGAGAGGGAATGCTCTCCCCAAAACCACAACCGAAGAAGCAAGAGAACATTATTAGGGAATCTTTGGTGTACAAAACAAGATATTTTTTCCACACTTTCATGATTGCATTTTAAACATTATTATGTCAAGAGGCATTCTATAGTGACAATGAGGCATGAAAGTGATCATGTAAATAAAAAACTAAAACATAATCGACATATATTGTAAAAATTAAGGCTAAAACTATAAAATAAATCTTAAATAAATAAGATAAAAACAATTCCTAAATGGTTTTAGTAAAATGAAATAAGTCTCCAATAAATAAAAATAACTTCACATAAAAGAAATAATTCTATAGTAAAATACAATAACTCTTTAAGTATAATATATCATTATATCATCTTCAATACAACATGTATTTCTAACTGCTCGTCTACTAAAATGTAGTTGATTGTACACCCTCCATAAGATAGAAAATTCACTTTTATACTAATTGGCTTTATATAATATTCAAATTTTGGCTTTTAATTATCATTTTATCTCAAATCACTACCCATAACTTTAACAAAATCTCAAAATGAAATGTTTAAGAAAACCAAAACACGGCTAAATATATTTTATTGTAAAACTAAAACTATAAAATAAATTTTAGGTAAATAAATAATTACAAAGTAACTCTTAAGTAAATAAAAGTAGCTTTTCAAATAAAAATAAAGTAAACAATGTATATAAAATAAAATAATCCTTCAATAATTTTGAAGTAAACTAAAATGACTTATATAAATAAAATAATCCTTAAGCAATGAAAATAACTCAACTAATATCTCTAGACATTTTATAGATACATGTGAAGATCACGATATCCCTATCATATCCATATGCCTAGCTTGCATTCAAAGTAAAATATGTAACATATAACAACAATTACATGATTGCATGTTAGATATAAAACTAAAACTATAAAATAAATTTTAGGTAAATAAAATAATTACAAAGTAACTCTAGGTAAATAAAACTAGCTCTTCAAATAAAAATAAAGTAAACAATGTATATAAAATAAAATAATCCTTCAATAATTTTGAAGTAAACTAAAATGACTTATATAAATAAAATAATCCTTAAGCAATTAAAACAACTCAAATAATATCTCTAGACATTTTATAGATACATGTGAAGATCACAATATCCCTATCATCTCCATATGCCTAGCTTGCATTCAAAGTAAAATATGTCTAACATATAACAACAATTACATGATTGCATGTTAGATAATATGGTAAGGAAATAAAGCAAAAGAACAACCTCATCATCAAAGATAGGTAAGCCAACATGATAGCAAAGATGTGCATTTCCCACTAGGTTAGAAAGCATATAATTATTTGCAAGAAAATAAACCAAGATGACAACTTGGCTCACAAGCAACATAAGGTCCTCCAATGCCCAACAATAAATCCACCTCTAACATGAAATTTCAAACCTTGAATTCTCAAGCCACTTTTAACCAGCATAACTCTATGAACTTACACCCATTTCACCTTGGGTCCAAAACTTATTCAACTCAAGGTGCCTAATCATAAATGTTGCTTCAAAGGGTCAAGATAAAGTGGTGCACTTAATACCAGAAAAAAAATATAAATAAATAAATAAAAAGAAAGACCCATATTCATACAAATTGCTAAAAAGTGAGGACACTTACCAATATTTGGCTGATTAATCTCAAGACTACAACATTACTGAAAAGTATTGGATATATTATGAAATATCCATGTTGTAGAAGATCAACGGAAAATTAATACAATGTTGACTAAAAGAGAGTTTAGTCTATGCAAAATCATGCATGCCTCAAAAAATACTTCACTTGCAAACACAAATACCACACAACATAAAAATTATGGTAAATCAAGTCAAATAAGCATACACAAATTTTTATGGCCACTAACCTTAAAACGAAACCAAAGAAAGCATCATTTTCTTATGCACTCAATAAATTGTCAAGTAAATGTTTTGATTGAGGTAAAAAACACAGGAAGGGCTCGAACCCATTTACAAACCAAGCAAGAAGGCGAACAAAACGAGTCTCACAAGCATTGATACTTAAACCAACAAAACAAAAACAAAGGAGAATAGAACCAACAGGGACCAAAAAAAACCACAAAGATAGCAAAAGACTAGAGGAAACCAATTATATGTTCTTCATAGACTTGTAGATTTGTGTGCCATCATTTGTTAGGAGGGTGATTTGTCTAAGAAAAACTATTGCCCTTAGCATCCCGCCTTTTTCTTCGAGTTATATTAGCAGGGCTAGGCTGAGGAGAGTTGATCTAATCGCTTATTGCTTAGCTCTTCACTTTTCCAACTTAGATTGGAACACATACAGAGTGATGGTTGAGTTCTTCACAATTTCTTTACTAAAGGCAATGATTTTCTTCATACCGTTCTTGATGCTTTCCTTAGTTTTCTTGATAGAATCCACATCTTTCTCCAATTGTTCACATTTACCAAATATATTAGCTAGGTTTTCACATAATCCCAAATATCTTGCTCAATTGAATCAATCTACTAGTCAATGACTTCAGAATGGGTGACAAACTCAAAATACTAGATTTTTTTTTTTGGCTAAATACCATTGAGCCAGCTACCATTTGAGAATATAGTTTTGAATATTGATATCCTTAAAAAGGGTTTTGATCTTCTCTAATCTGATGCAAGAGCTATAATGGGGGTTCCCCTCCATGGAGCTCAAAGAGAGTGCATCCCATGAACCATGGGAAACAAAGGGCCCAACGAATAAAGGAACTTTACCCTTGAACAAACCAAAGGGACCAAGGGGTAACAAATTCAAAGGGCAGCTTCGAGAGAGGATGGTCAATAGGGAGGGCTAGGGGAGTTTGAGAGTGGTTTTCCCTTGCCTTTGGCCATAAAATTGGTGCTAGGGAAAATAGGGTCTTGCGCAAGAGAATAGGAAGGAAATCATCATTAACAAAGATAGGGTTAGGGGCTCCATACAAGGGATTACTAAAGAATACCTTTTTCTTCTTAAAGTGGAGGAAGGGGAAGGGTCCACAATAAAGGTGGACACTGAACTAGTCTACATGAAGAAAGGATTAGCTAAATATAAGGGCTTGTCAAATTTAGATTTTTTTGCAATGAGACCTTTCATAGAATAGACAAGAGAAGGATTATAAACTTGCAAAGGAATAGGAGGGATTGGGGTTTGGACAATATGGAACCAATATAAACAATAGATAAGCCCTTGATGCAAGAGAATATTTTTCACCCAAGAGAACCTTTTGAATGGAATCTCCCAAACAAGAGTAAATCTAAAAAGCAAAATTCATCCTCACATTATGACGCAAGTGACTAAGCATGGGAAAGAGGTAAGAATAGAACCTTTTGTATCTCCCCTATAGTGTAATGTAGTGCATAAGAACCTTTTCCACCCTCTTCCAAACCCTAGGGAGCTCTTCCCTATTGAAACCATTTTGAAAAAAAATGTGTTTTGCCTCTCTTCATAAACCTTTGCATGGCTTTCTAATAATTCCCCTTAACCTTCTTGGTGATTTGAACACCATCCAAATGAATCCCAGTGGTAGTAGCTATCACCTCCTTAGAGACATGAAGTGATATGCCATACACATAGACCATGCCCACCTTACAAGATCTAGAAAAATCAATGGAGATGATAGTGTCAAAGACATTCATGGCCTTTAGATACGAAGAGAAATTGCCCCTCTGCAAAATACCCCAAACCTCATCATTTTTTATATTCTCATAACTTGACAACTTCATTTGAAGCAAATATCCACCCATGATTACAGAGAGGTAACAGCTAAAAACTCAGACACAAAGAGGACTAGAAAATTTGAAGGGGATAACAAGCCTGAACACCAAAGTGGAGATGTTAAGATGGAACGAGGAAGCACATATATTACTTCCCTCTCAATTCTATTATTACTAATTCCATTAATTAGTAATTTGTGCCTCATTTTTCACTTGAAGACCAATGTGATATAGGAGTGATTTGGAATCATTCCAAGTTAGGAAGCCATTAGTTTGAGTGCCTAGGCCGGCCAAAGCATCAACCAAGTAATTGTCTTCCCTATATATATGTTGAACTTTTATTTCACCAAATTACCAAATTAAGTTTTATCTTTTCATAGGATTGGAAAGGGATAGCCTTAGATTGTATCCTATCAATCACATTTTTAGAATCTCCTTCAAAATTTAATTTTGTATGCCTTTGCTCACAACTAATAAGACACCTTGGAGGGTTGTAGTTGCTTCAATGAAATTACATAATTGTCAAATTAATTTTAAAAGACATTTTATATGATGAAATATATTCCCCATTTAAACCACCAACCCCAACTAAAAGAGAGTGTTCTCATGATAATTCTTGGAAGAAAAAAAATCCAACCTCATCCAACATGAGGCATGGCAACCTCAAATAATGCTTTGAAACAAGGACATGTATTAGACAAAAAATTGCTAGACCCTTTATGCCATTGAATCATTTATTTGGATCTCCCAACAAGTAAAACTACTACCAAAAATCATTTTAAACATCAAAATGTTTTTAAAACATTCATCCCAAAAAAATGTTTCAATGTTTAATCAACCAATATGGTTTTACCATACACCTTAATACATGTTTAATATATAATGGATGAAACAAAATCAATGGAAAACTATTATTCAACCATGAGATTGCCACATTCTATATATGTGGAAGTTAAGACCCTTCTAATATGATTTGCAAGAAAGAAATTCCTAGAGAATTTTGTAATTTTATCAGGCATTTTATCCCAAAAGAAGAATCTCCAAGCAATTATAGTACTTAATCTTTCAAGCATTATCTTAGTTGATCCTTGCTAATTATAGCATGCATTCAATAAAGCTAATTGACCATGTTGGCCACATGAAAAATACTATTTGATGCAATAAAACCAAACTTCATTAACTTGCATTATGAAATCAAAATGGACATCAACATTAAGGTCTTCAACAAAATCATCAATCTTGAATTGCATCTAAATTCCATTTCTTTGTTTCCCCTACTACAAAATGAATGTATTTCTAAAATACATAGCTTGTTGAAAAAGGAGAGAGGCACTACTATAAAATATCCAGTCATATTAAACAAGGGGTCCAACATTGAACCCCCATAGTAATTACTTAGTAGTAACTAGTTTAAAAATTAAACCAAAATTCATTTTTGAGTGTCCTTACTTCCAACCAAATGTTATTGAGCTGGTCAATTTCAATACAACTACTATTTTAAAAGTAAAAGTTGGGTCCACAATATTAATATTTTTAGATTAAACAATAATTTTATTAGAATTGATAATCCATTTAATCCTTTTGAAATACAAGACCCTAGAATTCCTCCATTATGACCAAACCACAAGATGACAAATTACCACAAACATAATTACACTAATTAAACCCACATCAGAAATAGTGCAATTGAAAACTCTTAATGTTATTTTTGGCATTTAATTTACACTTGATATACATAAAATAAACTGACTAATCCACCATGATTAATATTTATTTCATAGCACCCTAGAAACACAAGAGAAATATTTTCACTAAGTGCATAGTCCAATTAAATGTTGAACTAACTGATTAATTTCAACAAAAGTATATAATACCTTGGGAAGAATTGAAATTAAGAACTCAAAACTCCCATAACATGCTCAAGACAAATACTTAAAAGCTTAGTTATTTATTTATCAAAACTAACAAAAGATATTTCCTATCATGCACTAAGGTTGGTTTAGGATCTTTATTACTTTTCAATATCTAGAAAGTATAATCGCTATTGCAAAAAAAAAAAGACAACTCAAAGATGATCCTTTTCTTTGGATAAAAATAGATAAGTCTAGACATGTTTAAGGCATAGGGATAGATAATCATTTCCCATAGTACTCAACTATAAGGATCCTCAAGTTCTTTTGGTGTATGCATCTAAACAAAATAGTGATGTGCTCAAATATTTGAGTTTTAAAGCTTTACACTTGAGTAGACCTTGCATTCTAGGTATATAGGCACTTTATATCTTTTGTACATATTGTGCATTAGGTTATTAATCATTACAAATAAATATTAAATAAATAAAATGAGAATTAAAAGATACACAAATTAGACACATTACATAATATTTATATTGGGAAAATCCCATAAAGAATCATTCTATTATTAAACACTTATAGAATGGTCTGTTAAAACATAGACTAAACCTAAGGAAACACCTCTCCATACTTCCACCTAGACAATAATACCTCTTGTGCATAGTGATAGAATTCACAATTCATCTCCAAGTTTATACTCCTCTTAATGAGAGGTAACCTCTTTAAATATAAGAGTGGCAAACTGCCTAGAGGGGTATTAGTCACACCTATTCAAAACTACAATTTATAAATAATCAATAATCTAATCATTATTGGACTATAATTATTTTAAATAAGACACGCTTACTAAAATGTTATAAGGGTTTACCCCTAATAATATTATGTTCCAACACTCCCCTTAATATTAATAAGAGGCATAACCTATCAATTCTTATAAAAGTAAACAAAAAGTACCCCAATAACGTAGGTCTTCTTTGACAATGATAAATAGAGATACAATGCCAAAATGAAGCCCATGTATTATGAACTTCATGAAAGCCATCTTGTCATAACTTATAATCTGAATGTTTTACAAATGATTCTTTACATGAGGTCTTATAAAGTTTTTATTGGAGCCTATGTCTCCTCAAACTAGCCTGTCCTAAGTTCATTATATAGTGCTTGTAAGTCTTCTATAATACAATGCTTTTACAAATGGAAGATTTACAAAAAGAATAATTTACAATATATCCAAAGGGTTTATACAAATAATGCCTAGAGGTCAAAAAATTATGTATCTTGGGTCTTATATCCAAGATTTAGTCACAAGGTGTCATTGATATGCACACTCGTCCTTAATGGCGTCAACTAAGGCCAAGCATTGATCTAAGCTTGGAACATTGATATATATACATATAATGCCTAAAGGTCTTATGTTATGCCTATTCGGTCTTACATCCAAGAATTGGCCATTAGGAAGTATCATTGAGATGCACACTCCTCCTCAAAGGCATCACCTAAGGCCAATAACTACATAGAGGTTTGATATGGGATTGCATTGATTCCATCATAGTTCTTATTGATCCTAGTATATCTTCCACCTAATAATCAAATGAATAGAACTAAAGAATCTATCTTGTAGAAAACTTTCCCTTCAATGAAGTGATCATGATCTTCAATGTGCTCTTCTCCTTTTGCTAGAAATAAGTCTTTGGTAAGAAATAGCTCTAGTTATCATATAACAAAGTTGTAATTTTACTAGTACCCAAATGACGCTACTTTTATATTCAACTTTTTTATTAAAAAGTCATAGAAAGTAGCTATTTAAGTACACTCCATCTATGTGATAACCCTGCACCATATGTTGAAGGTATATCTTGAATTAAATTTCCTATTAATAGGATCACAAATATAGTCAATAACACAATAATCAAAATAAAATTGATTCTTGTGCAAAAATAATAGAGACCATAATTGATTAACTTTTAATGTGTATTTGTCAATTTCAAATGTTAATCTAGTATTTTACAAAAATCTAGTTGTAATACCTATTGTATAGGTAATACTTAGTATAAATATGGTAAGGTAAATCAAACTTATTAAAAGGTAGGCTTGGTGTTTTTATAGGATAGTTTTATGGTTTGATTACATACCAACCTTAACTAGTTTGATCATATTGCAATTCTTAATTACACATTTTGCTTTGAGATAATACGTATATTAGCTTAGGGTATAAAAAATACTTAGCACCGTAAAAGGCAATAGTAAGAGCCCCCTTAGTCTCAAACATTAAGAAAATAATATAATAACAAACTCATACACAACCTTGTAGTAGGGTTCAACAAATTGATGAATAAGATTATTATGGTTCCTTCTGCAACAA
Source organism: Sequoiadendron giganteum (assembly GCA_007115665.2). NCBI lineage: Eukaryota > Viridiplantae > Streptophyta > Pinopsida > Cupressales > Cupressaceae > Sequoiadendron > Sequoiadendron giganteum. The sequence goes on from CM021107.1 coordinate 292,602,601, forward strand.
TTGTCTTTGTATTTTCTTCATGAATGCTCATCATATTGAAATGAAGTACAAGCTAGAGATCACCTCTTAATGATTTAAATCTTGCTCAAGATTTGGTACTAGACATGGTAGATGGTATGACTCAAATTGGAAAGATCGAGAAATGATAAAAGAAAGCCATATCTTTCCAAGATAATGACATCATAAAAATATCACTATTTTGAAGAGAGCTTAAGGTTCAATGTGATTACAATTTTATTTTCTATCAAGTTGTTCAAAGAATCTCTTACATTTCTTTTAGATCATATTCTCAAACTAAAGAGAACATGCTTCTTTAATAACTCTAGCATCAAAGAGAAAACAAATAAAAGCAATGTCATATTTCTATTTCTTTCATAATAGAGAAGACCACAAATGTGAAAAACTTCCTTAGCATTATTAGAGCATACGAGCTACTCATAGGAAAGGATTCAAATGTTGAACCTTACACACAATTTAAGGGTTAAACATGCTCCACCTTTATTTGCAAAGATTATCAAGATGCTTTTGAAAATACCTCAAAAAGATTATTAAAACAATACATGATAAAATCATAATCAATTTTTTTGTTGAAGGGACATTCAAATTATCTCATTGCACCAATCTCGTCATTGAATTATTCACGTGAATTAATGTAGACAACTAAATCTACCATTGTATTCTCACACAATATGATAACCATTGTTGAACACCATTTATGGTCACAATTGAGTTAAGAGATAACTATTTCCTTTTCCAACCAAGTATCAAGTTTGCAAGCAAGCATTTTGTAGAAAGGCATTTTTTATGATCTATATAGATAGAATAGAATATTGTTATAGCCATAAACAATAAAGCTTGGGAGGAAAAAATGGGAAACAATATTCTCTTAATTATATTGGTAAATTTATCTAGACTTGACAATGAGAAGTTTGTTGGTATATTTTCTACTACAACCAAACTAGAAGTAGATAGAATGATAGAATGCTTGAAAGAGACATGTTCTTGTGGACTATAATGGTTGCAAGATATGCAAAAAAACGAGCTTGTTAAAAAATATTTACAAAATTTCAAGCAAATGTAATGGGTAGGTGTAAAACTAAATTCCATAACCTTTGCTAGCGTCATCCTCCAATATATGCAGTAAAGAGGCAAGAAATTTGAAAGATCTGACAACTATTATAATAACAAACATATATCAAAGTTAAATCAAATTTGTTACAAGAAACTTGTAACTCGGATTTATTACTTAAGACCAAAATGAATATGATTTCTTATTCATCAATTTATAACCTAACTCAATAATGAGAATTTATTTATTAAAATAAAGAATAATAAATATGATCTATTGTAAAGATGTTGTGTGTTAAAAACCTATTGGTCAAATGGACTTCCAAAATGATCTTATCTCTTAGTATTTGAAACTATTTTTTTCCAATTTCAAACCTTATGTGGGCTGATACTAGAGCAGTTCATCTCCATCTTGTTTACAAACATTTTTCCACCTAAGTGCAATTATAAAACTTGATATGATGTACCTATGAATAGCATCAGGTTTTCTCATTCCAGTCTATATAAACTCTCTATCTCTACAATGATCTTGACAACCTCCAAACTAGCAATACTCGCAGTTGTTACCATTGCTCCTCCATGCAATGTATCATATGCATTGGTGATGGATGGATTGATGTTGAGTGTCCAAAATGAAAAGGCCTAGCTCCACACGATCGACAATCAAATGATAAACATTAGTGTACGGTTGAAGTCATAGTTTTGAGTTTCAAGCAAAAGAAAAGCAAATAAATGTGTAGCCTCAAGCTATTTTAGCGTTATAGATCGAATGTGCTCAAAGGAGAGATAAGAGGATAAGACACATATTCACCAACCCCTTAACCCAAGTGGCTATGAATAAGAGAGCTTTTATCTTATAATAGTGAATTCAATTCTCTCGTCCACGCTCAAGAGCAAAGGGGTCCATGATAAATATACCAATTTGGCTAAGATGAAGGGATAATATCATAATAAACAAACTTGCGATCATGATGAGGCTTACAATCATTAGTAGGCCTTGAGATGTCTCATTTGGATTTGCAAGAGATCCTCTATGGTACTTAAGAGGGGGTCCTATTGATGTGGGTTTTGTGACCTAGACCAACATTTAGAATAAAATATCTGGTGAAGTATCCTACTCTCTTGAGCAAAGTTTCCAATGTGCCAAGCTAAGTGATCACAATGTAGACTACAAGGTTCCTTGTGCATATAGGATAGTCTCAATTGGTTTTGATGTGTTTTGTTGGTATTTCAAGGGGGACTTGTTGATGGTGTTCTTATGCACTTCACAACACAGATAATACGTAGGTGCATTACCTCTCTTGAAAGACAATTTTCCACAATCAGATTGCATAACACTACCCCAAGGTCTCTCGGATGTCGGGTCATGATGGAGCTTGGAACATATCAGTTGTTTGATGTGATTTTGCTGGAATCACAAGATGGTATTACGTGGTCAAAGTTGTAGAAGAATTGGGTCGATGAATGGAGTTTTGTGGATATGGAATTACTATACCTTGCTGCAGGTTCAGACATCAGTCTTGGACTCCATTGTTTCGTCGGATTTGGCTTTACAATGTGCAACGATCCTTAGCACAAGTTGTTTCTAAAAAGAGGAAAAAAGGGGGGTGAGGAAGAAAGATGTTTCCTGGACCTGCAACTACCGATGAACAATGATCATGGAGGTTCCTGCTGTGGACAGTTTCCCTAAATATAATTTCACTAAATCAGGATTCTCACAATATCATGAAATTTATGCTATCTTCTAAAGACTGCAAATATTCATCATTCATTCGCCATGGAAATGTGAATAAAGATGAAGTTTAATGAGCAGCAATGAAATTAAAGTCTAGGCTAACTTTGCACAGTCATATACCATCAGCAAATGACCAAAAGTATGGACAAGGAAAGCATACACACAGCAGTAATCTTCAAAACCAGAGACAACATACTAACTCTACCAAAGTCAATCTAAGGATACTAAAATAATAAAGTAACTTGAAGCAAAGTTCTAGCTAAATGGAAAAGAATCATGAAACATGTAGAGAAATCCAGAAATACACCAGAAAATGACTGTATTTTCTATTATATTTTCAACAGCATGTCTTTACAACAACTCACTCCCTTAAAATGAGAGGAGAGCCCTATTTATAGTTTTCAAAAAACAAAATGAGTGGCCAAGATTCAATTCTATTGTGTGGCCAATATTCACTCTACAATAGGGTTTCACCTACCCCCAAATATATTACATTTATAAATTTACTTTTGTCCTTTTCCTTGTTTCGTCTTCTAGTGATAGCACTGTAACAATTTCGTCTTTTAGTCATTTGCCCTTTGTTGTAGCTATTATTTGAGGAATTCTTCATCGATAACAGGGTTGCCTTCATGCTTCTTCAGCGCTGCATACTCTACGAAGTTCAGAATTAGTGGCTAGAGCTTATCCATCTCCATGATGTCTGATCGCAGCACTTGATAGCTCCATTCCTGGGAATTACTGACAAGTTTCTTCCAGTCCTCTTCATATTTGGCCGCATTATCCCTGAAAAGCTCTGACTGTGCAAAGGCACAGGCTACAAAACTCATGAAGTCCATGGTGACTTCAACCGACATCCCATCTTCCATGATTTTCAAGAAGTGGGACCTTATGTTCTCAGGGTTGATCTCGGTTGCGAGCGGCTCATACCCCATCATCAATTTGATATACCAAGAGCACTCCTCTCGGGAATCCCTAGCCCATTTGATGTCTAGCGCTATCCACTCAATGATCTGCTTGAGCCTTTTCCCACTGTGATTGAAATCTCGCTTCTAGACATCTACTAACCAGTGGTCATCATCCTTGAAGGCCAGGTCCTTCTCCCAGACCTCACCTGGCAACGCGAGTATGGCCTCAATCTTTGGATAGGTTGCCTCGTATTTCCTTGGGAACTCTTCATAGACCTGCCTCGTACCCTCAAGGATCCTTTGCACTTCAAGGAACTTGTTTGCTGTCCAGACAACCAAATTGATACCTGCGTTTCCCATGTCTAAGACCTACCGGAACCAGTTTTCCGTAGTCTTGTCCAAGTTCCTTCTCTTTTCTAACTTATTAATCTGCTCCTGGGATAGCAGCTGAGGCGGGGCAAATGACGTCGTGGGCTACTCATCTGGAGATGACCACTGCTAAATGTAGGCCTTTAGATCAACCACTTGCTCCTTTAATTCTTCCTTTGAGATCTTATCCTGTTGGATAAGGTGTACCACTGTGGCGACCGACTCCTGGAGGTGATCAACCTTTTGCTCCCTCGTGGCCACTCCCAAGTCAATGGTGGAGACGTTATAAACTATACCTTGCTCTCCAACCACCGATGTTGCTATCTGCACTGCCCTCGATCCTGAGGCATCCATGGTTACCTTCGATCTGACCCTTGGTTTCTTTTCCTTCTTTTTGGTGCTTACTTGTGCTCTGGCCATGATGGCTTCCAGCCTTGCCTTGGGATCCTTCAAGGTGGGAGTCTTCTGCTTCAGCTGCCTCTATAACCACTCGGGTACTTGGGGTTCCTCTCTAGGTGGTTTACTTTGACTCCCGTTGTCCCCTTTCTCAAGCTCAATAGTTCTAACAACAAGAGCCTTCTCCTTGGTCCCTGCATCTTCTTTCTCCTTTTCAGAGTCTTGTCGGAGGGTTTCATGTCCAGTGGGGGACTCAGTATGCAACTGCTCTTTGGGTGGATCTTCTTTCTCAGCATCCCCCTCTTCTTCGTTCTGATTGTATTCATGCTCTTCGAGGTTCTCCCCCTACTCGTCCTCGTGGAGGGATGCTTCCTTTTCATGCTCTAGAGTCTGGTCTTGCTTCTCAGTAGGAGATTTGCTGCCCGCCGTCTCTTGAGCAGCAATCTCTTCTTCTCTTGTGAGCCGGTCCTCGACCTCCCTATCTTCTATCTACTGGAGTTGCTTGCCCCACTCTGCATTGAGTTCGGGGTCATTTGATTCTCTTATAAAATCAGCATTCAGCTCCTCGCCGCTCTCACTGGAGGACTTATAAACCACCTCATCTATCTCACGGCGTTCGAACAGTGGATGTTCGTGATACTCAAATTCTTCCTCTTCCGACACCTTTGCAGCCTCTAACTGTTGTCGTTCAAGCTCATCCGATATTTGCATTGTCGCCTCCATCTTTGGTGGTTTGGTTGAGGGGAGGGGAGCTGGAGCATGGGCCATAGCCTGAGCTATTGCAGCCTGAACTATTGGGTTAGTGAGCATTCCTGAGAGCTCGAATGGCACATTTTGCATGTATTTTACCAAGGACTCCGGGAGACTAATGGCGGGCACCATAGCAGCGGGAGCAGAGGGGAGGGAAGGAGACATAGAAGAAGAGGAGACAGGCAAGGTCGTGGCAGATGATGAATCTATTGGAATAATTTGCAAGATTGGAGAAGTGGAGACAAGGTGGACGGAGATGTCCACCGTAGGCGGGGAGGAAGCGGAAGTGGCAAGTGAAGCATGCGGGGCAGGAGCAGCAGCAACGACTAAAGTAGGCGGTGACCTTGGCGAGTTAGATCTTTCTTCTCTGATCCCAAGGGGCGGACCTTCAGGCATCATAATCACCTTCGTGCCTCCAGTTGTCTTTCTCTTCTTCTTGGAAGGCTCTTGCTCAGAGGACTTGCGGGCATAGACCTTTGGTTTAGGCAGCTGCTCACTAGCCTCCTTTCTCTTCTTGGTCTTGACTAATGGTGGGGTTTTGGATGTTTCCCCGGTTGCAGCGGCAACCACCCCACCTTCAGAGCCACTCGGTTCACTTTACAGTCCCTTGAAAGGCGACTCCTTGTTGCTTTAATCGGGCCATCTGTTGGTCAACCCATCCTTTCATTCAGATCTCGACGGGCCTAGTGAGTACGGTGATGTCATCGAGCTTTGGTTCATTCCAGTCAATTGCTAGCAACGACAAATTGGCGACGGCATCGTACCCTGGATCGATCACCGTGTCCTCATTTTCTTTGAGTTGGTCAGGAATTGGGCACAGGTTTATCCTTCGCACATAGATGGCGGTCATGCGCATGTACTGCCTCAACCGTACCTCAAGATCATCTTTACAATTGGCCCAAAAGTCCTCAACGTTGTGGAGGTGGGCATACTCTCATCCTAGCGCCTTCCTGATGTGTCTGTATGGGTCCATTCGAGGCCGAGTTGTATATTGACGGAAGTTGTACTCAGCCAACTCCCACTCTGAATACCCCGCACACTAGGAGGTATGAATCTTGTACATTCCTTGGCCGAGCCCAATGGGGTAAGTCGGGCCCGCTAAATGCTTTTCGCTCAGGTTGCCATGAATATGTCGTAGCTGCTGGGTCAACTCCAATAGAATGATCCGGTCATTGGGGTACTGGGGCAGCTTATTCGGTCTTTCCGTGAATCCCTCAGCACAGATGTATGTGAACTTTGAGAACTGTATATAAAGGAAGGCATATTGCCTGAGGAGGGCTTAGGCACTATGAAAAACTCTCCTTTGAAAGTCACCCCTGAGAGACCGAGTGATGTAGGTGATGAATGCATCATTCACCCGACAGTAATCCCTCTTGAAATTTCTGAATTGTAGTTGAGTGTATTTGTCATATGGTTTAAGTTCCACCTCTGATGGGTCACTGGGTACCACCACCAATCCCTGATAATGCCGCCGATTGCCGAGGGAATATACCAAATAGGAGGTCATGAAGAACTGGGAGATCTTCTTCACGGTTGTAAACTGCTCGTGGAAGCAATCACTGATTATTTCTCCCCAATAGAAAGCGATACCATCACCATGGAGAATCTGCTCTACGAAATAGAACATCCACTCTTGGAAGAAGGTCGCCGCAGGAAGGCCCATCACTCGGCTTAGCAACGTTACGAGGTCATGGTAATCCTCGAAGAAGTCACTACGAAAAAATTCCTGAGGAAGCTTGCCAGCACTAGCCCGCTTGTCCTTTAACTAATACTGATTGATGACCTTCTTGCACCCCAAGGGATCCTACTCCCAAAGTTCCTTGCACTCCCCAATGGTGGGGGTCTCCATGCGGTCATAGGCAGGAATGTGGAATGTTGTCGTTATACCCGATGGGGACATGTCTGCAAGGACATTTCCGTCCCGGTCCACTATAGTTTAGGTCTCCTCCTGGTAGGCTTCTACGCATGCCATTACCAGTTATGGGGCCACCAAGGCCGGTGGGAAGTTTGCAGCTTTGGTGATTCCGCTTTTCTTTATTAGTTTTACATTCTCAATCTTGTGGTTCATCCTGCCCCTTTGTATGAATTCGTCAACATCGACCTGGTCGATGTTGGTATCTGTGATATCTCTTCAAAGAGAGGTGACTCTGGATTGTATGGGGACCCCTTAGAACTTGTACTTCATCAGGTCCTTGTCCTCCTTGCCTTGACGTGCCTTGGCTATTCATTTCCCTTTCTCCTTGGAGGCACCAAAAGTTTCTCACCGGATTCCATAAATCTTGCACAAAAAACGAGAATCGGTAACCATAAACATGATGAAACGGTCCCGGACAAGTCCATGCACACCATGATTTGCTCTACAATCATTATTCATATTCAAAAAGCATATAACACTTGATATTTCATCATTAGAAAGCAAAGCAAACAAACCGGGTTCCCAGGGTTGGAATTCCCTTGGCAAAATGCCATTTGAAAGGGCAAATTGAGGATGGAATTCCCAAAGGCATTTCCCGGTGTTGGATTTGAGTAATAGAAGGTTGGCATGAAAGAAGACCTAATTTTAGCAAGTAGGTCGAAATCCATTTTGGATTTGGAGGTCATTTGATCCTTCATTTGAGAGTTCAGGCATCTTTTGCAGGAAACCCGTTTGAAACAACGCAGGGGAGGTGGAAATCCGGGTGTCGGAATCCGGATCTCAAATTTTCGTTACTGGGAAGCGATTACAGGTCAATCGTTTAAAACGATGAAATGGAAGCGGAAATCCGAGGAAGGAAATCCAGAGTGTAGTCTTCGGAGAAGGTTAGAGGATTCAGGACAGCCAGGCGGCGGTCAGAGAATCAGGACCCAGAGGTCAGGAAGCTGTCTCAAATCCACCATTAAAACGGCGCCAGTGGAACGGAATCCCGAGAGGAGAATTCCGGTGGTCAAAATTTGGAGGAAGCTCGGGGGTCGAGGAGTACCTGAATTTGGTTTTCGGCGGGTAGCGGACTGAGTTCCGAGAGTCGAGAAGACGTCTCAGGACGGTCGTTTGGAACGGCAAACACGACACGTTCCGAGGACAAATTTCTACAGGTCGAGGTTTGGAGCGAATATCGGTCAAAGGTTCCACCTGGAAGTTGGAATAGATTTCGCGGAGTTGGGAACTGAGGTTTGGAAAGCCTACTCGGGGAAGGTCGTCGAAATTGCGAAGACGCAACGGAATTCCGAGGATAGAATCCCGAGGCTGCTTTGACTTTTATCAGGTCTTTCGATTTTTCAAGTTTTCGGACAGACTTCGAGTGTCCGGGGTCCGAGGATCGGGAAGGCGTTCGAGCGAGGCCGTGTAGAACGGCGATGATGCAACAGAATCCCGGGAGGGGAATTTCGATGGTCCGAGTCCGAGGTGGGTTCGGTCGCGGAGAATTTTGAAGTTGAGTTTGCGAATGGCGATGGGAAAGTCCAGGCCCGAGGGACGTCGACGACTGTTCTAGAGAACAATCACGGAGAGGTGAAGCTTCGGTTTCGAATTTGAGGTCTGAAATGATCGATTTTTTATTTTCTAAGAAATGGGTTTTTAGCGAAGGGCATAAATTTACTTAATTTCAACCCAATTTTACATTTTTACATTCATGAAAACATGGAATTTCACAAAAGAAAGGGTAGGGCACACGAACGGCAAACCTACCTCAAAATCCCGAAGAATAAACTGTCGGATGCGCGAGAAATGTCGAAAAAGCACTCGGACTACTGGGCGAAAAATTCCTGGACACCGGGAGCTCTTCGAACTTTTCTATCACTCGGACTATTATAATGACAGCCGAAAAAATTGTTTAAATGGCTAAAACCGCCATTAATGCAGCATTCAATTCCTCTGTACGGCGGCAGGTGAAGTTGGTAAGTTTAATTTTGCAATCGACGGTGGGAGGACCGAGGTCCGACATCCGGGAAGCTGTCCAGTCGCGACCGTCAGAAATGACAAAGCGCCAAAGGAAATTCGAGGAGGGAAACCCGACATCCGAGGTCTGAGGTCCGAAAAGACGTCAGAGGTCGGGCGCTGGAAACAGCAAACCCGGAAGGGGAAACTCAAGGGGTCCGGGCCCGAAAAGAGCCACAGATGCCAGAAAGGGAATTCCGACAAGGAAAATTCGAATTGACCCCAAACTTAGCATTTTTTAAAGGGGCGACTCTGGTCAAGCTTAAAATATGGCATTGGGGAACGTGCCAACCTTTTAGGACACAAAATTCGGCACACAAAATGAGGCGAAGCAAAAGGGGCCCGACAATCCAAAGAGAGAAGAGAGGGTGTGTGTGCAAAAGGCACAACAGGACTTACGCTCAAATAGTTGGTTCAATCATTTTTACTTTAAGGCTTTGTCAACAACCTTTCAACACTTTGAAATATGGGCACGATCATCTTATGAGTGTTGAAATCCTACTACTATCGATGTCGAAAATAAAATGAAAAAGGATAAAGGTTTTAGAGGCTAAGCTAACCCTAAACTATTCCTAGGAATTCAAGAGACGAGTATTGGATGGCAAAATTTAAAACCTATCTTTGTTTTGCCAAGTATAACTACAACTAGACAAAGATGGTGCAATCTTCCATGGGATTCACGAATGATATCCTATTACTTAAAGTCATCTTCAATTCGAACTATGAACATAAGAAATAGAATTCAAGTTTAGCAATTTAAAATTTCAGACTAACCTTACACATCAAATTGAACATCATTCAATTTAAAAAAGGTATGAACAAATTTCACCGTTACCAACACTATCAATCTTTCATTCATTTAAAAATTGCAGAAAATAAATCTATTCTATTGAGGAAATATGAAACCATGCAGTCTTCCAAACTAATAAATGCTCATCTAAGAATCCAATTATTATTTTGAAAGCACTAGTAGCAACAACTTCACAAGTCTCTTCTTACAAATGAGATGAGAGGGGTTTATATAGGCATCCCAATTACAGAGCAATAGCCTAGATTGATTTGAGATCAATGGCCATGATTATTTCTAGAAACCCTAATCTAGAAAAGTGGAAACCCTAATCTAGAAAAGCATAACCAACTCCTGAGACACATGGTGCAAGGAAGAGGAGCCACTTGGAACTTGAAGATGTTGACACCTTGCTAGCTAGTCAAGCAAGCTAGACTCCAAAATGCAATTCCCTTTGGCTTGTTCTCTGGCTGCAAATGCAATGAACCTGGTCATTATTGAACTAAGCTCCTCCATTGATATGTTTGGCAAAGTATCCAACTACACTCCCATGACATCCAAGGCTTCAATACACTGGGAAAAAGTGTCTTCCCACTTACCCTCTTGCCACTGAAAGCTATTCATATAGATCAAGAGAGACAACATATCATCTAGTTGGTTTTCATTCATAGCTTCCATTTCTTTGAAGTAGACACTTTGCACGTTTTCCTTCAAGTCTTCCAAGTTCAAACCATCTGCACTATTGGCCTCCATTCTTGTCAATCCTTCAAGTGAAGCGGGGATTTTGAATTGTATTTTCTCAAGAGAATTCTACATACCAACACATTCTTCTCTCATCTAATCATAAATTTTTTTCTTGGCCAGCAAGGAACAATACCATCTATTGAAGTCATAAGAGGCTCCATCATCAATAACTTTATCTTCAACCAAGACTTGCATAGATATTTCTTTTAACACTTTTAGGCAAGGTATCACCTTGTCTTCCATATCTTGAAACCCCTCCCAACTCTCTTCAATCAAGCAAATTTCAGTCATAAGCATAGTTGATTTGTCATAAGCTTGAACATACTTCTCTAGGAAATGTTCCACTTGCTTCAAGGTATTTTGACCCATCTTTCGGTTGCTTGACTTGTAATTCTCATGGCTTCAAGATTGTCAACAGATTCCCGAGGAAGGGAAGGTGGAATGAAAGCCTCATTCTCTTGCCTTAATGGAGCTTTCATTTGCTCGATGAATTCTATTAATCTTGAATTCTCCACTTCTAATCTTTCTTTCTTCTCCTTTTTTTTGTCAAATTTTTCCTTAATAGTTCTTGAAGTATCAGCTAGTTCATGAAAATCTTGCTCAATTGTGGTTGGCCCGATGTCAAGTGTTGTAACTTCGTAATCCATAGGAGTAATCTCATCCCTAGGCTTATCAATCTTTGGAATAGCCACCTACAATATCCTAGATCCTGTATCATCCCTAGTGATTTGAGAATACTTCTTGGGTTTCTTTGGCACCTTGACCTTACCAATCCTTTCCAAGAAGTCTTGCATACTTTCAATTGGTTGAATCTCATCCACCGGCTTGGGCTTCTTCATTAAGCTTTGGGTCAACCAATTTGGTATAGTGGACAATTCCATCCCATCTTCCAACTGAACATCATCATCTATCCCTTTTAAGGCAGAAATTATCTCTTCTCCATCTTCTTCATTGGCCTCCAATATCTCAGTATATTCCATGTCTTCAATCATTAGTGTGCCTTCTCCTTCCATACAATCTATGAAGGTTTGTTCTTGAAGTGTTTCGAACCGTTCCACACTTTGAAATTCAGCTCCTTGTTCATGATTTGATCCACATTCAGCAATGCATGCTTCTTCTATCACTCTGATGGATGGTGTGCTTGATGATGATGATGGTGTTGTATCAATCCTTTGTTTCTTGAGCCTTGACTCTTGACTTGCCACTTCATTCACCTTTGCTTGATGATCTTTATTCATTGATTTCCTTTCGCTTGAACTTGGGAGTTCACTTAGACCCTTGTTGAGTTCGATTGCTTCACCTTGACTAGAGGGAACTCTTATGTCGCTTGATTGGGCGTAGGTAAGAGAGACACCTTCCTTCCTTAACTTGATGATTTGGTGATCTACCCACTACCTAGAACTAGATGTAATATTCTTCATCAAAACATTCAAATCTGATAACTCAGGTTGTGTCCAATCTAGCAACAAAGTGGGTTTGTTCTTTTCTTGTTCGTACTGAGGGTGTGCATACTCTCCATTGTCCTTCACCTGGTTTGGAATAGGGAACAAATCACACATCCTTATGAGATCAACTAGAATCCTTGACCACATCTTTTTCTTTACCCCATACTCATCTACCAAGTTAGACCAATAGTCTTCTATTCGCATTACGTGAAGTGACTTCTTCCCATGGACTCTCAAGAAAATATCAAAATCAGATCTTGGTTTGTACATGCCAAATTTATAAAACTTCACTTCTAATTTGACCGTCTTGGCTGCTTGTAATGAAGGACAAACTTCCAACATCTTCCCCATTATAATAGGAAAATGCACTCCTGGCTTATGTTCTTTCTTTTGAATGGAGTTCAGGTGAACCAACTGTCTAGTGACCTCAAGCAAAACCACCTTATCCGTAGGGTACCTTGGGAGTTTGGATGGAGCTTCAGCAAATCCATGAATCCTTAAGTATGTGAAGGTTACGAATTGGACAAACCATGACCCAAACTTCTCCAATAACGCCATAGCCTCACTAGATAACCTCTTTTGGATTCCTCCTTGAAGTAGCCAAGTGATGTACATGAGAAATGCGTCATTGGTTATCTTATAATTGTCCTTATGATGAAACTACAATTGAGGGCAACAATCATATACCTTGAACTAGTTTTTCCGAAGACCTACTTCTCCTTTATAGATCAATCCTTTGTATTTTGTGAACCAAGCTAGGATGTACACCACGTAGGAGCTCATGTAGAAAGTCTTTGTTTTCTCCAGATTTCTTAGTTGAATGTCAATGTTGTCACTTATCAACTTAGCCCAGTTTATCATTTCCATTCCTAATATGACTTCTTCTACGTATGGAAACATCCAAACCTCAAAGAATGATCCTTGAGAAGTACCCATAACTTTGTTCAGCATATGAATCATATCGTTGTATTCTTCTTTGAAATTTGTGCAAATCAACCTCTTAGGCATCTTGGAGCAATGTTTATTTGGCTCCTTGACCCAATTAGTGTTGATTATATCCATGCAAGCTTCCTTCACTTGATCAAACATTGCTTGTGATTCCTCAAGTCCTAATCAACATCTTGTGACAAGGAGGAATGCCAAACACTTCTCTAACTGAATCCTTGGTGAAATAGGCCAAAGTTGTCCCATTAGATGCTTTGATAGATCGTGCTTGTGGATCATATATTTTGGCGCATTCAACTATCAATTCATTGCACTATAGTGCAAGTGGAAAGTTTGTTGCTTGATGAAAACCACATTTAATTATGTTTGCCACTATGGGAGTAGGCATTTCATTTTGGGTGTCGAATATTCTTTTCTTGTGCAGGATCACATTGAATTGCTCGAAGTTAGTGTCTCCAACCTTCTTCCATTTAGACGACAGTTGAGATTCTGGATAAAATCCTCTGAGAACCCCCTTGACTTGGTTCTTTCAAACTCCTATATTCTTTGGTGAAGACATGGCACCTGTAAGAAGCTAGAAGTTAGAAAGAAGAAATAAATTATAAATGAAGTACTATGCTTAAAATCCTAAGGCTGAGAAGGTGTGCCAATGGTGAAATAAAGTGATTTAAAATTCCAAAATTTTAACTTGGCTACAAGGATTGATTAGAAATTGAAAAATCATTATTCAACCTGCAATAAATGCAAATAAAGATACATTATCATTATCAATCCTTGTTCCTTAGAAAATATTCAACGAAATTTTAATTTCTAACTGGAATTTTCAAGTATGAAGTTGGAAATTAAAAGCAAGTCTGCAAACGTCAAATTTAAATTCTTATTTCTCTCCAAATTCGCAACTTGAAAACTTGTAAAATCTTGAAGTTCTTGATCAAAGACCTGCAATCTTGAGAATTATTCAACTTTTCTACTAGGAATGATTAATTTTGCAACTCATGCAAAATTAAAAGAGGTGCCTATGGTTGTGTTACAGCTCCTTGAGAAAAAATAAACCTGTGTTGAATGAAAAATAAGACTCCAAGCGCCTCATTTTATAAGAAAAATCATTCCTTGTTGAAAGAATTCGACCCTCTTATTGATTGGATGTTAAATTAGAAAAAAGCAAGGTAAAACTCGCCTCTAAGATCTCCTTCTTGATCTTTCCTGGGTGCACTTCTTGCCTTTCTCTTCCTTTTTGGCTTAATTGTGAAGTTTCTAAAAGAAACTTGAGTTAATTTTGCCTTAGCTTTCAAAAGATATGGCTTTAAGAAAATAGACCTTCATGTGGACTTTTTCCATTTTGAACTAGATTTTTACTTCTCTCCTAGGTGTACTTTATGCCTTAGCCAAATTTTGAACCTCCTCTAGGAAAAACGCCTTCCAATTGGATTTATTAAAATTTCAAGTGGATTTCTTCTCAACTAGATTTTTTTGAGAACATCATTTGCCTTAGATAATTTTACAAAATTCTTCTTGGAAAATATGCCCTTCAACTGGATTTCTCATCATCTCAAGTGGATTTCACTTCAATTGGATGTTCATCATTTTCCTTAAGCAATTTATCCACTTGCAATTGAATTTCTACTTTAGGAATATTCGCCCAACTGGAAATTTTCTTTATCAAACTGGATTTTTCACCATGGAGGTGGCCAAATTTTAATTGAATTTCTCAAAATTCAACTAAATTTTTCATCTTGGGCGAATTCTATAACTTTCTGCCTTGCTTGGGCAAACTTTATAGCTTTTTGCCTTGCTTTCTTCGAAACCCTAACCCTGGCACCTTCCAAAAATAGAAATTTCTAAACATAGAAAAAGCAAAAAGCAAAAAAAAATCCCTAAAAAATAGGGAGTCTAGATTGGTCCAAAAGTGCCAAAAACAAAATTTTCGAAAAAGCAAAAAAAGCAAGGTTGTCAGAATTTGCCCGTTGAACTACTCGTTTTTACTCCAACAGTCCTTTTGAACCCTTATGTGGTGTCACAAACCTCATTAGACCTCTCGAGCACCGACTTGACTTAACAACCATCTCAAATTTTGACAAAACTCAACCCAGATCTATGCCTTGGTTTTTCCCACCCATTTATGCTTTGAAAGAGACTCAAAGAAACCGAAGCCAATGCAAAAACCAACCTAACACGAAGACACCAGACAAAACCAAAGAGGGGGTCCCCATTTGCAATGGTGTGAGGTGTGATTAGGTCACAACAGATCCATAATTTGTTATCGAAAAAGGTCTATGATAAACTATCCATTTTCACTTAGACATAATCGCTTCATTCACTGGATCAGATATTTAATCATTTGCCTGAGAAGATTCCTCTACAACTATCACTTTCATCTTGCAATTGCATGACGAACTGCTTTGAGAGGAAACCCTACATAGGTTCAACTAACACCTCTGAGGAGGTGTGACCTTCCATCAAGATAATTTAGAGTTGGTACTTCTTCACATATGACCATTCAATGAAGTATTAAGAATGGCAGTTCTAAATTTTGATAAGTATATAAACAATTTGATTAGAGACATAGAATGCATAGTCTATTAAAATATTGATTTAAATCAGCATAAATTGTATAAAATAAATCTAACAGTTTAGATATTAAACACATAATTATAAGATTGGTACATTATATTTCTAAAATTTATTTTTTGATAATGATTATAAAATTCAAATGATTACAAATACAATAAAAATATATATTAGAGTTTAAAATAGGAAAAATTTAAATTAACAAAACCCAACTTCTAACACCCCTACATTGGTCATCTTCTTTTGTCATCTACACCATATGAGGGCCACTTCACTATCTTCCCTATGTAACAAAGAAGGGTGTCTTCTGATTATAAGAATATTTTGAAGCTTCTTAAAGGCATGACATATAAAAATGATTTGTATAGCCTAGTTGGCTCGGATACAATGTTAAAACTAAGACCTCAGATCACTAATCATTACAAATAAATAAAATGAGAATTACAAGATACACAAATTAGACACATTACATAATATACACATGGAGAAAATCCTTGTAGGTAAAAACTCCATAAAGCATCATTCTATTATAAAACACTTATAAAATGGTCTATTAAAACATAGACCGAACCTGGGGAAACACTTTTCCATACTTCCACCTAGCCAATAATACCACTTGTGCAGTGATAGAATTCACTATTCATCTCCAAAATTGTACTCCTCTCAATGAGATGGAACCTACTTAAACATAAAAGGGGTGGCAAAATGTCTAAAGAGGTATTAGCACACCTATTCAATACTACCATTTATAAATAATCAATAATCTAATAAGTATTAGACTATAATTATTTTAAATGAAATATGCTTAATAAAGCATATAATATATAGAAAGTTTTATAACCTTATCTTAGAACAATACATAAATGTATAAAGGTGTGACCCCTAATAACATTAAATTGTAGTAAACATCATACTTGTTTCTTCAACCAAGATAATTAAAACTGAAAACATGTTTTACAATGAGAATTAACATAAAATGAATATATAACTTCATTACACTATCTGTCACTGTGAAAGGCTTGGAATGCCACATCCTGCTCATAATATATTGAAAGGCAAACTCATGAGTTCATTTAAAAATTGATCTTATTACCAAGGTCAGGAGGGCCTCACATCAAGATAGAATAAAACAATTATATAAAGAGGTATAATCACTAAAATAGATTCACAAGAAAACATCATCTTCAATCACAAAATAACAACATTGCTTTGGTTGCTTGTGACATGACAATCGCATGCAGTACTATCTTTTCGAAGTTTCAGCTTTTCAAAAAGATATTTCTTCTTAGTTTCTAAAAAAAATGATGTTTCCAAATTAGTCAGTGTTCAGTACTAACAATGTATTTATAAAAAAAAAGCCTATTCTAGAAGTCTTCAACATATTTATTGTAGACAAACAGCACCCATGCACTTATGTTTCTAAAATAGCCTTTTGACTTGTATCTGTTTGATGCAATTCTTTTACAATTTTATATATAGAAAACAAAACTTCTTTCTTTGGGGTATGAATCACCTCTCAAAGACTAATTGCAGCAAAGGTAGAAGATGCAGTTCAAACATTAGAACCCTTTTACGTATTAGACTATATGTCATATGATGTTAATCCAACACTGATTTGATACTGGTACGATGTCTTGGATAGCCAATTTGAATCTCACTGTGTGGAAAAATTCTCTCATACAATTATGTAATCTATGGATTAAAAATTTAGCAGAATACAATTCACAATTTTATTGTTTTCCTGCATACACTACATACTTAAAATATCTTTATATATAAGAAATTAAGTCTCAAATATCAATAAACATGAACAAAATGCAAGTCCAAATTCAAATTTCCAAATATTGAAAACTAATATGTTCATATTTCTAATGCACTACATAAATGCCAAAATGTGATGCAAGAAATACATACTAGTAATCCATCATGTTTTCAAAAAATATCACAAACTGCTTTGACCAACAATTTCACATAATGTTGTCTGATTTAATAAATTACATTAGTAATTTTTAGATACTATAATTCAGACTCAATACATGATACAAATCATAGTGTATCCATTTTCTTAAAAAATAAAAAAGGATATGGTTAAGGAATTCTGAAGTACAGTTGACCCAAGAAAAATCAGATAAAAAAAAAACTACGAAACTGAACTTGTAGTCTACAAAGTAACATCTGTAGAATTTCAGATTTAGGACATAAAATCCAAAATTGAAGTCAACAGAAGTTAGAGAACAAGTGGGATGACGTGGACACAGTCTCTCCAAAAAAAAGGATGATTCATCCCTGTAGCTGAAAAAACCGAAATATACAATTCTTTTCCAATTTGAAGCTTGCTGCTACAAATATGTGAGTGGACACGTGTAAAAATTTGTGACACAATTATTGCAAAAGACTTTGACAAATAATTCTCCATTATCAAATCAAAGCATCCTTTAAGAGTAACTATTGTTTTCCTCACTAGATTTTCACTTAGTCAACAAAGTTTGATTGTACATGTTATTGTATAGATTTGACTTGGAATGATCGTAAGATCAACATGTATTTATTTTAATCAAAAGTTTAATTTGATCTTATTCTAATCACTATGCAATAAACAAGTTCAAGACAAAGCCTTCACAAGAAAACAGGGCTTTGTAGGGCTTATGAGTTGGGGTTGAAACAAAAGCTCATTTGCAGATAAGTCCTTAGGTGTGTTTAAAAATGGCTTATAATAAGTAGGTTAAAAATGAAAGACTATTCGTTCCCAAAAGGCTTGGGACAAGTGGTGGGGAGTGATTATTTCACATTTTAAGCCCAGCTTCAATTCCCATATGCTCTTGGACACCTTGTAGTAGCCATTGGCACACACTGAGATAACGATCAAGCTTAGTAATGCATAGACCTAAGACCAAACCTATATTTCCATACAAGCCCCTGGAGGTAAAGATCGACTGTAGCCATATGAAACACCCAAGCCCAACCTTGTGTTGTTTATAATGTCTGCCTTATGTTGACCATAACATTTAGCCCAGCAGGTATGACTAAGTGCTGAGGTAGAGCAGAGGAAATTACCACAATAAAGCCCAGGTTCAAATCCCACCAAGAACATGGTGTACTTGCACTGTGATAATGCAACCATGATAAAGCAGGCCAGAAAACAAGTACTCCCACCTAGGGAAGGAGGCCCCGCTTTTGTCCCCAATTGCCCTGATTTCCAAGATTTACCAATAAAAAGAAGGATGAAGAACTTACTAAATGAAATTTGGCTTATGGTTAAGAATTAGTTAGAAATAGTATAATAGATACTGACAAAAAAAGGAAGGGGATCCCTGTCATGTAGCATAGGGAATTTGTGCAACATTAAAATGTTCCTACTTATAACTTCAGAAATCATATCAGCATGTCATTTCTAATACCACTGCTATGAATAGCTTGCCTAGTATCCATATTACTAAAACATAAAGAACAATTTATTTATTTTCTCAAAATGGTTATCGTGCAATACAACACCACTCTAGCACTAGAAAGGTAACAATAACCAACAAAACTAGTAGACACCTTCAATGTGAGATGAAATATGACCATCATTGAAGATCCATATGGTCACAACTCATGGACTGCCCTAAGCCTATAAACTACCAATTATCTCTTTACATTAAACAGAGACTAAAAGGTCACAATGATAAAAAGTAAAACTTAAAAGAACTAGCAAACATTCACACTCAAAGGCGGCATCTGACTGACTGTAACCTGCAGTTTTGAAATCTTCAGTAACAATTTGGAAGCAATTGCATGTTATTTTACAATACTGGAGAAGGAAAGTAAAATCTTATAAAGATTTCAATAATTTGGTGATAGTTTAATCCATGAATTGAAAACAAATAACAATAAAAAAGAAAATTATATTAAGGCCAACAAAATAACAAAATTAGCTAGGAAAGGATGTCAAGTTTCCTTACATTTGATGTAATAAAAACAAATACCCTAACTCCCTCAGAAATACATTTGGAGAAGCATATTATTAATGTCTGCAACACAGCATCCAAAAGAAATTGATTTCATAAAAGCAAGCTGAAAAAAGTAAATGAAGAAGGCATGATAAGCAATCTACCTCCAGCACATAAGCAATGTACAAAATCTAAACTAATTGTCCAATTCACAATTGCACTACCTTAAGACTACACAAAACTAGGCATATATTTGTATCTACAAGCATCAAATCTGACAACCCGAAAAGCACATAATTGATAAATGAAACCTTAATGACAAAAAGCATTTCTATCAAACCCATTTATCCTTCCAACACCAAATCTAGACTGCCAACTACAAATCATTCAAAAGCTGAAGAAGACTCACCTCACTTGCAAATTATTTTCACACGAAGATCATTCATGTCTTTTGTCTTGCCTTTTCAATCAGAGGTTTGAGTTTCTTTCTTTCAGCCAACATTCTGAGAAAATTGAATAAAAATGGTATGTAATTATGCTTCCTACGAATATTCTCAGTCCTCCATTTCTTGAATTTTTCTTCCTCAAACAATATCTTCTCCTTGACAATATCAATGTCTGAATCTATTTCCATGAGAGACCTGTCAAGCATTTCAATGGTAGCACTATTTCTTCCTAGCCCAGAATCTTCATCCATCCTGTCTTCTTCATTGCACTTTGTGGCTGCCAACTGTTGTATAATCTGATCTTTCCTACTCTGAAGATCATTAAGTTCTGCAGTATATATATCTTTTCTATTTTTTATGATTGCCATGAGGTTGAATCTTATTTCACTTCTGGAATATTTTTCAATGCGTTCTTGAATTACCGGTTGAACCATCTTCAACCATTCTAAGCTGTCTCGACCACCATTGAACTGTCCAAGACTGATGGGCCCTTCCTTCAATCCGTCCAACTCATATAATATGTTATCAACAGGTATATAGCTTATGAAATGATATACATCATCATCTTTATCAGCAAGTTTCTGTTCATCAGAAACAAAGGGTTCTGGTCTAGCAAAGCTGTTGTGAGCAGTTCGAATTGCTTCGCTATTGTTGACAGCAAGCCCTTTAAGCTCAGGTGGAAAATTTTTGGTAAACTCTTTCAAATTTGACAGTTCTGGGCCAATATCAATATCTGCACAATTCATGAGAATCGAAAGAATTGCTTGAGTTGCACAAGCATTGTTGATCACCTGCAGAAAATCATGTACAACATCACCACATTGAAGTAGACACTCACAAGAATTTCATCATCCTCAAGTAAAATGTATCATATATACTCCAAAAAGTCTTTTGGCTGTCTAACAAGGAATTCACCTGGCTTGCAAAGAATAAATTTGGGCTATAATCTTCCAGTACAGGCCGATCATCTTTCTCTCCTGGCCTCCACTTGAAAAGGAATATTAAGCCATAAACGGGCCTGCAGTGTAATATGGTCAGAGGCCACAGCAAATATTGTAATTCATTACAATATAAATACATATAAAAGCTAAAAAATTGCTTACCAAAGATTGCTTAGGGATTCCAAGTCTAGCGAGTATAGCTCTTCAACCTGTACAGCGCAATGTAAATACCAAAGATAACAAAAAACAAAAAACTGTGATAAAATAGCCATTATAAGATTGATCTTGCTTCGTTACAGGGGGAAGGAAAGGGTTTATATTTGAATATCTTATCAATTCCACCTGACGGTAGAAGAAAAACTAAAGAAGCAACTCATGATCAAAACAGTTTTCTTAGAAATGTGGGAAAAAATGTTTTCCTAGAAATGTGCTAGATCGGTGTCATTATGAGCAAGACCACAAGGTAAAAACAAAAATGAACAAAAATTGCAGTGACAAATTAGGCTTTATAGGGTTGGCCTTTCTCGATTATAGGGGAAGGCAAGGACTTATATTTGGAGGTTTAACTTCCCTAACTCATAAATTCCACCTGACAACATAAGAAATGCTCAAAAACCTACTCATTATCAAAAAAGAATCGAGGCAATTGATCAACCAAATAGATCAAGGTTGATAATGATACTTTGAGTTTTGATTAACATGAAATAATTGTATAGATTCAGTTGACCCTCTGATGCCTGTTCTTAGGTAGTATCAACAGAAATACCCCATTAATCAAATTTCAGATTAAGATAAAATATACATATGTAATGCATTGAAAAAGATTCTGTTTGGATACATGATTAATTTGCCTCTGTAATTATTCTCCAGAAACATGCACAGTTTTTTAAGTAAACAAGCTCCACAGTACCATAAAACAATTGAATTCATGAAATTAGAAAAGAGAATAAAATATCTTGAAAAAGTTATGCAGGTCACCATAAATCCCAAACAACCTAACAAAAATCAGTCCTCACCGAGGGCATATCCATACCTGGTATGCAGGTATTGTCCAGGATGACCACACCTGTCCCTGATGCATCTAATATGTTTTGGATATTCTAGTGCTTTTCACCACAGACCACACACCAAAATAGCATCGGATACTCCAATAATCCCTTAACTTATCCAGATCCCCATACCCATACACACGTATCTGATACTTCATTGATAGAATCTAATTACTGACCTAGTAAGACTAACAACAAATATATAAATTATTTCATCATATCTGGCACTTAATAAAGTATTTCTACTTTGAATAGGTCAAAAACTGGCTAATCTTTGGCTTTTTCCACCACATTTATATATTCATAGGAATTCCTCATTTTTAACATGATCCAATGGCATCCAACATGGCCTCTAATTAATCCATTTAAAGCATTAAGAAATCAATACTAAAATGTGTTCAAAGCCATTGCAAGGTTACATATTTAAATGTATCAATAGCTCTAGGAAAATGAGATGGAGGGTAAAGCACTAACAATGCAAGTGTAATGTCCCCATTTTTAGCACTGCACTTCTCAATGATCGATGGCCTATTCTCGGGGTGCTGTCAGCTAGTCAGAGGCAAAATTAGGGTTTCCGACTGTTTGGTGGGTTCTCTTGAGGATTCAAGGTTCTGCTTGTTGGAGTTTGGGTGTTTGGATTCTGGTTTCCTTCTGGGTTTTCAGAGAGCGTCGTAGTGGTATGTTTTTCTTGGCATTCTAAGCACCTTCAAGAATTTACTATTTTTAGTAAATTCTATTTTTAGCAGTGGTCCAATCAGCATCAGCTCAGTCAACTTTCCTCGTCTGGCAGTTCATTGGGTAATTCTCATTTTTGGCTTAAGGGGTTCATTTTGGAGAAATAAGTTATTTTAAGTCAAAATGTTTTATTATAAAAAATACCCCTTGGCCTAGTGATATAACTTAACAGTTGTTTTAAAGAAGGGTACTTTGAGGGGTATCTTCTCATGAAGGAAATATTTTTATATTTCTAAAGTTTATAATTGCTCAAGGGAAAATGGACGCCTATTTGAAGGAGTTTATATTTTATTAAAAAAAAAAGAAGTGATTTATATCTCTCAAGGAAGGTACGCCATTTTGAAGAAAGGGTTTTGGTCAAAGATTAAACCTAAAAGCAGCTTGGGATTAGGGCGTACTTTCTAGAAGCCTCCGGAGTCTTCTCTTCATTCTATAAAGGAGGTTCCTTCTCTTCTTTTGGATTATCTTATGTTTATGATATTGTTATGCTGCCGGAATGGCTTTGGGACTGCTTTGAGGAATGAAAGTCTCCTAGCTTGGCTCTTCTTCTTGCTTGAAAGACAGCAACTAGTTGAGAGGTTTAGTTGTAGTTGGTTTCCTTTCATTGTAGTGGGTTCTTCCCGCACTCTGTAGTTGAGTTATTGTATTTTCTGTCAATTTTAGAGTTGCTGGTTTGTATGGCTGTAGGTTGTTTTTACTCACAACTCAAGAAACAGAAATAATATTGTTCTGGGTACTGCTCCAATCTATTTTCCTATGTAGGGCGACCATATGTGCAAGTTTCCAGAATTTTATTTGAAGTCTATGAATTATCTAAAGTAAATCGCCCTTGCTTGCAGGCGATTTCACTTTGTAAGTGCTTGGAAGTCGTGCAAAATAAATAGGGGTCTTTGTGAGAAGTTTTTGTGATCCATCTTCATTGTCATCATCATTAGAATGTTTTGCAACTGATTTCAAGTTAAATGAGTGAGTATTGAGAGAGATATGAGTATTTAAGTGAGTTTTGGAGTTGCTGGTTTCACCATTTTTAAGTGCAGGTCTGTCATATCAGACTTAGTAAGATTATTAATAGGGATGGGATTGTCTGTCTTAGTCATATTAATCATTCTGGAGTAGCTCTACATTTCAGCAGTTTGATTATCACTATAATCCATCGTGCTTGCAGGAGATATATTACATTGTAAGGCTATTAGTAGTACTAACCAGCCAATATTCACATTTGTAAGCTCTTTATTATATTTCCCACTATTAGTGGAAGAGGCTGGGTTGCCGCCTATTTACTTTGATTTGCATTGTAATATCTTACATCTCCGCCCTATGGTAGCTCCATTCCCACTCCGGGTTTGAAAGCACATTCTGGGTGTTGAGTTTACTTTCAGCATAATAGAAGATAGGGATCCTTTGACCATATGCTCGTCGTCATCCGGCGCATTCTTGGTTAGAGTTCTTTATTCAGCATTGCTTTGAAATCCTCTGACCATATGCTCGTCGTCATCCGGCGCATTCTTGGTTAGAGTTGAATTCCGCATCGTTTGGTTTAAGTGCTAACCCTAACGGATGTGTGTTGCTTTGCTCATTGTAATTAGAAATTGAAAAAACTTGGCTCGGAATATTTCAGCAAGCAAGGCATTTATAAAATGATAACAGAAGGATAAGAGCACAAAAAAGTAAAAACAAACATGCAAAGTTCAACATCTAGAGCGCATGGTTATTTCTTAATACACTCCCTCCCTTCCTCATTCCCATACAACTCCACAGAGAAGTTGCAGTGTATCCATACATTCTAACCTTACAAGTAGGAGAATACACAAGTGTTCTATTAACTATTGAGAGAATATCTTGATATGTAAGATTTTGACAGACATTGAATGCCACTGTTAAAAGTATATGATCTATTCAACAATAACTGTCATTTAGCTATGTGGAACTACCATTTCATTTTTCAGTCCTTGGGATTATACATATACAATCTGCAACATGGATACAGTGTGCACTTTCCTTTCACAGAAAATGTGGAAATTTCTAATCCATATTTTCCTTGGTGAATGTTTGATGACTTTTTAAACAGGTCATATACTTCCTACATCACAAACCTTTGACAAGTTGATATGTTGCAAATTCTTCTCCTCTTTCATCCACCCAACATAAATACTTTCTGCATCACAGACTTTTGACAATGTCTGATGTTTAATTCTCATCCTCTTTCATCTACTCAACACACTCCAGTCTGAGTGTACAGTATTCATTGTCCTTCTAGATACAAAATCAACATTTAGCTCTAACCAAATGAAGTATAGCACTGTTTAAGAAAAACATTTGTTACACTCTTTACGAACTTATCGAACACAAAAAAATCAGTCTTACCTTTTTAGGCATTTCTCCAAGTCAATTATTAAGTGTTGTAAATACATACATTCAGTAGTTCTAATCTTTCCAATGTCTTAATAAAATTTCTAAATTTTAATTATTAAGGAAATTTTCAAATTATTGTGTAATACATTGATATACATGAGTATGTGTAAGCATGTATATGTTCACATTATCTTAAATAGCATTAGAAAAAAAATTAATATGCATTCAGTGACCATTAGCATAGCAGTTGGTGTGCATTGCCTAGTGTATAATATACAATAAAAACAGCAACACTTCATAAAATAAGATACAAGCAGACAATATTGGGAAATTTTATACAGCAACATAAGATATTTGTAACAATGAAAAATTATCAATAGGAAAATCTACATCAACAGAGAGAAGATCAGGGAGATTAAACAATAAGGCTCCCTCTCCATGTCTGTCTCAAAAAAAAAAAACCATAAATATAATTATGACCAATAGGTGTGGCAATTGAGGCAAAGCAGAGCCCTCTTTATGCACTGTTTTCAGCATATCTAGGGGCTGTTGGAGTTCATCCTCCAGTCTCTTAACACTAAAACAAGAACATGCCCTGTTAATGTTGCCATATCCATCTCTTCCAGAAGTTCATTTTCTTTCTGTTGTCTGTCTCTCTGTCGAGAGTTGCCCACTCTCATTCCAACCATCCCTCTCTATCTGCATTGATCTTCGTGCAACTATCAGATCACTGCACAACTGTGCAAGTATGCCTTCTGCAAGTGATTCTGTACAGACAAACCTCTAGATTCCATCTCTAAGTAATGGTGTTAATCCATGTTTGGTTGAATGGCAGATGAAATATTAGAAGCATTGGAACCCACAAACTCCAGTATTCAGGTCCAATACTAACTAATCAATCAGATCCGCCTGACAAACTAAAAAACAAGGCCTTCCCCTCCTGAGTAGCAAACTGGAGTAGGTGCCTACTTTCTTAAATCCCTCTGCTCATTATTCTACATCAACACATCAACCCTCTGCAAATCCTTGGTTGCCTCAAGTAAAGTGAAGTTAGTTGTACTATCTGACTGCTAGACTCCTCTGAAGCATCAGAGGAGCAGTGTCTATTAAGCCAAAGGATGTAAACGTGAGAGTAATCCTCATACTCCAACTAATCACTATCCTTCTGATAGCCCAAAGCATGCTCTCAGCCTACACTGCCCTCCTCATCATTAGGACTACGCAAATACATGGAATCCTTCATCTGCTATCCCTACTCAAATCAACTTGTGCTCAGAAGCAACCGTAGCCTCCTCCTATATACAATCCAACTCTGGTTCTGCCTGATCTGTATCCAGTTATAACTTAATAAACAATTCTTGGGCAGCTGAGGTCTTATCCTCTGGAATGCCAAAAATAAAGGTCTCAAGTATTTTCCCTGAATTTCCAAGTTAGCTGTCTCTCTGATAAAATCTAAGCTATCAATATCTGAATACTCAAGAGCAATCACCATGACTTAACTCTACCATGAAAGAAACTGGTGGAAAAGGTGTGTTAACAGGCAATGGAATGGCACCTGCACATACTGCCAACTCCAAAGAGGTTGAGCTAGAAGGAGGTGATTCTGCCAAGGAAACTAATATGATGAATTGCACCTAAAGGCCCAACTCATATATTCACTGAACAATGCATGCCTACACATGGCAACCAAACAAAAGGCAACACAGAAGATACACCACCAAACTCAGTGGTTGTACCATCTACACAAGTATTATTATCTAAAGAATCTGTTACATAAAAAAACTGTCCCTTGAGACAGATTCTTCAAGGTGTACTTGTGTAGCTGGCATGAAAATTGTAGGAGCTATGGTGGCCACACTCATGGGCATGCCATTCCTCAACCATATTCTACTCACTGTCCAAACTCTCCTCTTCAAAAGACGACTCCTCTAAACAACTCACATACTCCTCATTCAATATATCAAATACCATCGGTTTCTTCAATGCAAATGCTCTGCATCTAGACTTGTGGACTTAGCTAGCAAAGGGCACTTGGCTAAAGCCTTCTTGACTAGAAAAGCTCTTCCCTATAGGTGAGGATTTGTCTTTTTGCAAAGACTTGGCACCCTGTGTCCTAGCAGTGCCAAGCCCACGTGTTTCCACATGAATACTGTTGACTCTATCTTATCCCAATTGGAATATATACCACACTCAACTATCATCTTGCCCTTGGCCAATAACATCACATCTAATAGCAAACCAACTGTATGTTCTTCAATGAAAAACCCTTTTTTTCTGGCAGCACCTCAGCTCATGCAAGCAACTACATCTACCCAAGTATAAACCATGTTGTGAGCCAGGATATCCATATATTCAACCAACCACATAGGGATACATGAAGACCTAATAGGCCCAATACACCAAGAAAAGGTCAAATCAAGGACCATATTCGATCTCTCCTCCTACATCTTGATCCGCTAATTGACATACACTGTGATAGTCTGAAGTTGAACCTTCTTTCTTGACAAGGTGATCCATATTGGATCATTAAGATTTAGCAAAATAAGCTAAGACACTATTTTCAAGAAGGCTATGCGCAGCTCGAAACAATTCACAGTGAGTCTTTTCTCAAGAGATTTTAGACAAAAATGCAGGACCAACAGTTGCAGGGTCTACACGGGCAGAGTCATGTCCGAGGCTATTCAACACCTTTGATGTGAAGTTCAATTAAATGGAATTCTAAGAAAAGCAGCATTCCATGGATGGTTGCAGAGCTGTCAGTTCAAGCAAGGGGTGGTAGTGTGACCTCATGTTTATACAAGAGGCAGTCACGTAACTGCCAATTATTTATTGGTGGTTTTGACTACATAAAGCAGTGATTTCACCCAATTAAAAGAATTGATAAGAGTCATAATCAAAAAACTCACAGAGTACTCACCAGCCAAAAGCCCTGGTTGGTCACCTAAAAAATCTGACAATTTTTTGAAAAACTCACTAAAAAAACTTGTAATTTTTCATGAAAAACTCGCCTACATGAGTATAACTTGTTTTTTCCACCTAATCTTAAAAATTTTATATGATTTTTATAAAATAGTATGATTTGAAATTTCTAATGTAAATGCAAGATCACAATCCTTACAATAGTGTTGTTACAACACTTCCTTGAATCGGCAATCTATCAATGGCGGCCCTGCTATTAGGTGGAGGAATCTAGGGCATTTATAATGCCTTGCTACTTCTTGTATGGAACCTTAATTTTCCTATCCACAATCTGGGCTCTAACTCACTTGATTAGGTATTCGCTGGTCCTTGCCACCTTGGATCTACAATTAGACTTCTCAATAATGACTCCCTCTGGGTTTGAGGCGTGAAACCCTTAAACTGGGCTGCCACTGTGAATTACTCAATGAAGGATTGTAAGTCTGCAACAGATTTTCTATGCTAGATTTGTCTTTGTGTCGCCTAGGGTTTTTCTTTGTGCCGCTTAGGTCTTCTGTTGTTCAGCCCTTTCACAGAATTCACCAACTCAATCTTTGACCCGATTTGTATGCACAATCACAATACCTGCAGTGACTTATAATTTCTTCCCAAAACTCCCAGTGTGGCGATCAGCTCTTGGAACAAACCTATGTTAGGTTACGATGGAAATTTCAGATCTGAAAATACAATTTGAATGGAAAACTTGAAAGGATAAGATCAAGGGTTCATCCCAACCTTAGAGGATAACTGGATTTCAATCTGTGAAGAAGAGAAAGAGAAAAAACAACTGTGAGAAGAGAAGAACAGCGATGGAAGCAATATAGCATCAAATCCACATCATTTGAAAGAAGTTTACCGTCCATTATTCATTTGTTCAAATTACTCTGCATTTTTTTGGCTTTTTGAATTTCCAACACTTAGGGAGGATTTTTGTTTACTTTTTTGTTCTATATTTGCACTTGCATCTGTGTTTTAGATTTTCAACAAAAAGAAACAATGAGCAATAGTGAGGGTAATGAATGAAGAAATTGAACTTGAAATTCAACAAAGAATTAGAGGTCATGGAAGTATTGCTGCCATTGGGGATTCTTCTAGGAGTGGGAGTGCTACAGTATCTGTGAGTTCCAATAACCCATTTGAATGCCCTTCTCAATGTTACACCCCGATTGTATAGCTACTATTGCATAGGGCAATTGATTGTAATGTTTGAATCTTTGAGATGAATAAAACGTGTTTTTGTTATCAAAATAGATGTGCTCTATTTAAATGATTCTCTCATTTGATTGATACTTCTTTTGATGTTATGTTGCATGCATAGAATTAAATTATGAATATTCTAACTTAAGATGTTTTGTATACTGTTGACGTTGTGAACAAGTAACTACCGAGATTGTATGTCTATGGATGCAAGAACAGGAACTATTCCTCCAGGCGGAGGGGAGACATCACTTGGGAGAGGGGCTTGGTCGAGTAACCGATAAAGCTGATCAGTTGAGCATACACACACTTCACTAAGGGTTTTGGGAACTGAGTCAGATTGAGTTATCTTAATAAGTCATCCTTAGGCTTAGGAGTTTTGGATTACTTCTTTATGCTTTATGAGTAATGTTACTTGTTGACTGACTTACTGTTCTGTGAGCCTTGAATGTGAAATGTGAACTGATAAGTGTGGTATAGACAGGATGTATATGCGTATACATGTACCACTCATATGTACGTAACAACATGTATGACATGTCGATACAGATGTATGATGAGCAATTATTATGCCATACACATGTGTCGACATGGCATACACACGGATACATATACATGGCTGGCACACCTATAAACATATGCACACTAGCTATAATATTGTTATAACGTTATATTGATGCCTGGAATTTACAATTAAACGTATATATACATGTTTGTACAAACATGTGTATTAAGGGTACGCTGACTGACCTGTAATACATGTATTTGGATAATTAAATACAAATATGTATAGATATATTTAAATGTAAATATTTGAATGTGTTTATATATATATTTAATATTATATTTAACATAAACGTTATAATAGTTTTACCTAGAATAAAATATATAGATATATCTATAGGAATATTTAAATATTATATAGATATATCTATAGGAATATTTAAATATTATATAGATATATATATATATATATTTAAACACGGTAAATAAAACTATAATAGGATATATATTTAATATAATGCAAAATATAAATATAACATCTTAATTTATATTTTTAAATAAATATTACCTTGGAAAATAATTAAATTTGACTTGTATAGTCATTTGGCAAATAAAATGTATTTACCATAAGAAAGAAAGTATTTTTGACTTCTATAGTCTATTGGGGAAATTAGTTTGAAATGCCATGAAGAATTTAAATGATAAACATTATAAACTTTTGAAAGGTTTAGCAAATACGTTTTTAAACCTTGGCTATGCTGAAAATCGCGAACCATGAAATGGCGCAGAACTGTGAAGTTTGGAAATGGAAGTTCGAAATAAGGTAAACCCGCGCGCAGTTCCTCACGCCAAAAGACCAGGTCGCAAGTTGCAATGTCACCATTCTGGAAATGCAAGTGGAGGGGCGGAATGAAAGCCAGATGGCTGCATATTTACTTTGACATTTTCTTACCTGGGATTAATCTGCCATTTCTGGGCGCCTATGAGGAGTAACACCTGTAGGTGTCTGTCATTCGTAAATTACCATGTGAGAGTGGAAACATTCTTCATAAATTAGGTCGAATCATCTCTCCTTTTTGCTGAGTATCATGCTAGATTACTACCACTACATATGTTGACATTTTCAATAAGAAAGGTGTTGAATTCTCATGCCTAAAATGTAGTAAGCATGAGAATTCAAAACCTATATATATAGGAGTTTCTCTCATTGTGATACACGAATTTCCTATCTGTTTTTGCTTAAAACCAAATTCCTTTGTGAGAGCCATATTTTGACATTGTTGTAGAAGCATTTGTTTATTGAGAACCATATTCTGTCATTGCTGTTGAAGCATTTGCTTGAGAACCTTATTTTGTCATTGCTATATAGCATTTGCTTGAGAGCCAATTTGCATATATCCCATCACCATTTCTGAGAAACTGGTATTTATATGCTGCAAGCATTAAATACAAAACCAGTAATAGAAACCAGAATTGAGGGGAGTGAAACTAAAGAAGGAAGAGAAGTAGTTGCAGACTAGAATCATTTACAGCAAGGAAACAAGCATGTGAAATGTCTTTGATTACCTCTGTTGATTTAATTAATCTGCTTGATTAAATTCTGTATTACTTGGCTTTGTGATATGAAGTAAAATAGGAAAGTATAAGAAGAATTTCTGTAGGAATAGAATAGCTTGTTAATATGAAATATCTTAATCTCATAGGGAAAGCTTGTTTGTGAAAGGAATGCTGGTTTGTGAAAAGGATAGCTTGTTATTAAGAAATATTTAATTTCATTGAGAAAGCTTGTTTTTAAGTAAATAGCTTGAATTCTTGGGAATGACTTGTTTATAAAAGGAAAACTCGTTCATAAGGGGAAAAGCCTGTTTATAGCTTGTTATGGAAGAATAGATAGTCCATGTTATAAAAGGAATGTTTGAAATGAATTTATTTGAATACTGCTTGAATTCCTTATATAAAGGAAAAGAGGAACTAGTTATTAAATACTAGGTCGAGGGTGGAACCAGTACCAAGGTAGACTAAAGTTTTAAAGTTAGTAGGTTAACTAGGAAAAGCTATGTACTCCATGGATAAAGGATTCCATGTTAGGAGTTACCCAAGGGACCCTTGTTGACTGCATTTCAATTCCTGATTAAGTAGTTTGTTTGAAGGTAGGTTGTCTGAAACAGGATATACCTCCCTTATGTAGCTATGGAAGTAGAATGTCTAAAGGTAGGTAATCTGAAACAAGATATACCTATCTTATGTAAATCTCTTAGAAAAATGTTGTAGGTTAGTCTGGGATAAAAGATTATCCAAAAGTAAAGGATGATACCTATGCGTAGTGTAAGATAGCCTTAAGTCAAATCGGCCTTGAGTAGTGTATATGATAGATGACCTTCATTCGAAGTACTAAATATGAATACTTTGGCCAAAGTAGTGGAAGGTACGATATCCACTTAGATGTGAGATAAATGAGACTACACTGTCAGTTCATTGTGATCCATCATGCTAGTTCGGGATTGTGAAATAGCAAGTTCTAGTTGTATAGGACACAGCACTATGCTCAGTTGGGTTGTTGCAGCCGGTTACTTTACCAATCTCTTCATTCGAAGGGAGGGCCATCTATCGAATGATAGATGTGCGGGGGACCGCATTAGCAATCCGTGGTTGGCAAAAAAGCGCCTAAGTGATGTTTCTCCTCCACAGCAGGCGACAGATACACCAAGATTTGAAAGGAAGGGAACTTGGACCATCTTACTACTATTTGTGCAAAAGCTTACGAGCTATGTATGTAATTAATTTACTTTTGTACTCTAATTTATATTTACAATGAAAATGGAATTCATGTGGAAATATATATCGTAACTTGCATGTATTTATCAATAAAGAAAGGAAGAATTTTATTGCAATGTCTTTGTTACTTGTTACATTTATATGTTTGAAATGAAATGTTAGAAAAAATTTAATTACCCAAGGATGGGGTCATTACACTCAACTCCTCGAGAAATATGCAAAAAGCCCATTTAATCCCAAAAAATCTCTCTTACAATTTGTGACACACATAGACAAGAACAAGAAAAAAATTCAAGGTGGAGTAGAGTATAGCTATGTCATTTGAGCAAGAAAGACTATGGGGGCAGCTATATAAGAGTTTATTTTCAACTTTTGTGGGTAAGTGAACTAGGGGTAAAGTTGTGGGAAAATAACCCTAGCTAAGAAGGCTGAGGTAACTAGGTTGCACATGGAGGGGGAGGAAGGAAAGAAGGAAACCCCAATTGAGACTATGCAACCTAGTCTGTCATTACTCACCAAAACCATAGATCTTGGAAGTCAAAGGGGAGAGGGTTCTACTTCTATCAAGGGAAAGAAAAGAACTACTACTGCAGTAGAGTTGTTTAATGCACAATCACAGGAGGTGGTAGAGTCTTCCATAGCTAGAAAATTTATGCCCATGCCATATCATTGCATATGACACATTCTACCTATTTCAAACAAATGTTCAAAGATATAATAGTTGTTGGTCCCTCATTTGCCCCACCTAGAGAACATAAGCTATGCACCACCATCCTTGATAGAGAATACTCTAAGGTGAGTGTGTTGATGGAAGGAATGAGGTAAACTTGGATAAGAAATGGTTGCTTCATCATCATGGAAGAGTGGACCATTATCAAACATTGGCCACTCATCAATAACATTGTCACATGTTTAGCTAGCTCTTATTTTCTTAGAGCTATTGATTGTTCAAGGAAGAGAAAGGATGCAAACTTCCAATTTCAAATTGTGAAGGATTCTATAAAAGAGGTTGGAGCCTCTAATGTTGTACAAGTGCTGACCAATTCAACCCATGTATATAAGTTAGCTAGCTAGATGGTGGAGGGTGCTTACAAGTACATTTCCTAGAACTATGTCGTGTTAGTGCATTGAACAATAAACTAAAGGATATCAAGAAGATAGATTAGCTAAAGGCAATGGTGGTAGAAGCTAGAGGCATACTAATATTCATTTGCAATCATCACACTTCACTTGCTTTGTTTAGGACTTTTTAAATAAAGAAATTCCTCAAACTCATGGATACTAGATATTAAAGCTACATCATTTTGTTAGAGAGGATGCTTGAGCTGCAAGAGCCTCTACAATTAATGGTGATTAATTCAAAGTGGGGTAGATGGTCAAACGCAAGCACAATTGAAGGACAAAATGTGAAACAAAAGATCCTTGGCAATGATTGGTGGTCCACAATGAGGTAAGAAAATGTCGGTTTTATTATTAAATTTTTGAAAAGTTAATTTATTAGTGTTTCTAACTCAAACTATTTTCTTTTGTTGTAATAGCATTCACACTATCCTTTGAGTCTTAAATTCTTAATCAATTTTGAAATTTTAATTTTGTAAATTGTTTGCACTTTCAGATATGTTTGCTCTTTCATAGCACCTATTGTGAAATTCATAAGATATATTGATACAAACTCCCCTATGTAATGTCCCCTTCTCAGTGATGATCTCATTGTGGACTAATAGCCTATTTCCGGAAATTTGTAGGCTACTCAGATATGCAAATTAGGGTTTCCACTTTCAGAGGTTTTTTTGAAGGCTTGCATGTGAGTATTTTTGTTGCATGTCTGGTGGTTTATTTTGGGTTTTATGAGAGCTTCGGAATGAGGTAACATGCATCAATTTCTGATAGCCTTCCTAGAGACTTACTATTTTTAGTAAGTCATGTTTTCTGCTCAATTTGGCTTTATGTTGAGTTTGAAGTGAACTTACAATTCTTGGCATCTACTATTTTTAGTAAGTCTATTTGTGGCAATGGCATCATCATCAGCTTAGTTCAGCTCGGCTAATGTCAGTTTGCTATTTTTAGCAGTTTCTCAGTTGTTGTTTGGGTGTTGCTCTTGGCTACCTCCTTGGACTAAGTTCCATACTTAGTCAAATTTTATGTTTTGAAGTTGTACCCCCACGCCTAGGCTTAATGAGCTTCAAGTTGTTTTAAAATGGGGTCATGAAGGAGGACGCCTCATTTAAGCACATTAATGTTTTATTAATGTTTATTTATTTCTTCAACAAAGGGGGACAACTTGAGGAGATTATGAAGAGTTTTAAATATTTTTAAAATGTTTTGAGGTGGACGTCCTTTGGAGAATTTGAAGAGATTTCTTGTTGAGAGTTACAGGTTGCTTCAATCGACCATTTGTGCCTTTATATTGATGCCTTGCTCATTCATTGTTATGCTTGAATATTATTGTAAAGTTATGTTGTTGGACTGAATCTAGAACCTGGCTAAGGGAAGCTTAGCAAACACATCCATCCTTTGGGCCTGAAACTATGGCTTCCTAGGTGGTTGATTGAGACTGTGCTTCACACAGAGGTGCAAATAGAGCTTATTTTTGAATTCTATAAACAAGTTGCTACTATATAATCTGTTTATGGCAGCCTATGCTTTAAATCCCAAATGGTATGTAGTTAAGCCTAGAAGAATGCATCCATCTTATGATGAAAGAAGGACTCATGAAGGTCCTTCAAAAAATGTATGTTGATCAAGAGTCTTCTATGCTTCACACATAGTGGCTAGCCTTTGTCAATCTCCAGGGTCCAATCTTCAGCAAACCAAAGGCGAGAACGGATGGAGCTACTTTAGCTCAAACCAACCCTATTGGATGATCAGAGAAGTTGGTGGCCGTATATAGTGCCTTGCAACTACAAGATCGACAACCCTTGAGTATTGCCAAACTCCATCCTCATGTTGGGATGTTGATCCTAAATATGCTATATAGGTTGAAGAGAAAGCATTAGAGGGATTGGTTGGGATTCCATTGGATGAGGCAGCCACTCATAGTGGCAGTCATAGTTGGAAAACTCGCCCCAAAAGAAAACTCGCCAAGCCAAAAATTGGAGAGTTTTTTAAAACTCGGCAAAAACTCGAAAAAACTCGGAAACTTAAAAAATTAATTAAATTTCATTAGAAACATTTTTTTTTGCAAAGCCG
Source organism: Sequoiadendron giganteum (assembly GCA_007115665.2). Classification (NCBI taxonomy): domain Eukaryota; kingdom Viridiplantae; phylum Streptophyta; class Pinopsida; order Cupressales; family Cupressaceae; genus Sequoiadendron; species Sequoiadendron giganteum. The sequence goes on from CM021107.1 coordinate 292,638,301, forward strand.
AGTTTTTTCAAAAAACTCAGCAAAAACTCGCAAGTTTTTCGAAAAAACTCGTCCTCACGAGTTAAACTCAAAAAAACTCGCTTTTAAAAAAAACTCACGAGTTTTTTACAAGTCTGCCAACTATGGTGGCAGTGACTTGGACTCAAACTCTGATTTTGATGCAATCATACTAGAGGTGGATGTTGATTAAGGACAGCTATATATTTTCTATGTTTTTGTCATTTTGTAGTTGAAACTTGCAGCCTTTGGGCATTTTGTTGTAATTCTTATATAATATATATGCACATTGACAATGAAAGCAATTAAAAAAATTTAATTTGTTTGTCAATTCTCATGTGAAATCTCAACTCAAGTCTAATGTTATGTATTAAACTTTAAAGTCCTATAATGTCTACGATGAACACCTTATCAATGATATAGTATTTGAAGTTTTCTTATATTTTAAAATTTTCCTTTTCTTAATAGTCATCCCCTACTATCCCCTAAAAAATGGCCAAAAAAAAAAAAACCATCCCGAAAACACATCCACCCCATCCCTTGATGTCCCCATCCTAGAAACTCCGGAGAGCATAGCATTTATGTCTTTGATATGTCTAGCCCCTTTATTATCAATTAATGAATGGTCAAGCCCGTTCATTGCTGACTTTTATTCTTTGGCCAGCATGCCGCTCATGCTGATATGCAACCCTCTAACACAAGGTTATCAATTAAATGGCTCCAAATGTCAGCGACATGGTGACAATCAATCCCTAGGGGGGGTTATTTATGCTTTTGAACCTTTAAATACTTGGCTATTTTATTACTCTGACTTCTAACTCCACGCAAAACCCAAGGGAGTTTTGACCTTGGTTAGATTGAAGCCATTCAATAGCCAATAGCTTTTTTCCCCATGTCAAGTGTTTGTCAGACCAAAAGGATACACAAGCCCACCATATGGACAATCTATCCATGTTGTCCTTTATCATTAAAATACTCAAAGCAAGGCCTTCAAGCAATGCCCAAGTGTCAACAAAATAAAATCCTTAATCCTCTGCCCCAAAAGCATCCTTCTCAAGCAAATTTTTAACTCCATTCTGAATTTTAAGAGTTTGAATGTGGATTTCTTTGCCTATATATTTACTTGAAGGACTTTGGTAGAATGGACCTAATCACTACTTTCTCAGATGCTCAACAAGTGAAGAAAAGCTTGCAAATGGATAGCCCTTTTGTGCAATTTCAACTGTAACAATATATCAAAGGTCAAAAGCCTTCCAAATTTTTGCTAGACGCTTTGAAAATATATTTGGCACGTTTTCTAGTGAATATAAATTCTTTTTAAATTGATTACAAGCTCACTCTCTGCCCAACCATGGCAGATGAGATTTGATCTCTATAGCAAGGCATGCCAAAAAATGAAGGAAAATGTTAGACCCAACAATCTACCCCAATGTATGTAGATTATATAGATAGGGCCTCCAGCATACCTCTCCCTACAGGTCTGATCATCAAGGATGATTATAGGGATGAAGAAAAAGCTAGTGTGTTGTTCATGTGAGAATTCAGGAATACTGGTCGAGTTGCAAATTACAAAATTGCACAAATTGAGATGAAGGATAAACTACGAATAATTGCCTTGATTAATAGCTTAGGAATGAGTACAATATATATAGCAAGAGATGAGACATCTAGAATGGCAACTGCCAACTAGAAAATAGGCATGCAGCTCTATGCAAGATTGCACGACTAAGCAATCATTATCCTAACAACCTAACAACTAGCAAACGTATCTAGAGGAATATTCTAGGCAAAATATTCTACACTAACACCCCCCCTTAAGTGTAGCTAGGTGAATAGAGAGATATGGGTTCAGGCACCAAAGCCTGATGAGGAACCCAATTACAAAGAGGAAAGGAGAAAACCCAGTGAGAAAAACTCCTAACTATTTATTCAAACTAAAGAAGAAAGTTGCAATTGTCGATGAAGAACTGCAAATAAATTCACATTGTAATAGGATTATATCAAAGTCATAGAAACCACTGCACGAGTACCTTCGAGATACTCTTGAATGCTCAAAATTGCAGTTGTACATATTTTGCACTGCTCAACTGGATGAACATACAGGTACACAGTCTTTGAATATAGAAACTAATTGTCTAAATATAGGAAGATTTGATTCTACAGAGATGTGTTCTGAACTGGATAACTGCATAGGCATCCTCCGGTTGGTATAAAGCCAAAAAAAAGAGAAGCACCAACCCTGTTGGCTACCGGTAAGAGGAACAGTGCGGAGCTCGACTGTTAAAAAGCAACTTTTAATATTCTAAGTTTTTGTTTATTTATGAAACTTAAATAAAACCTATACTAGATGCTTAAAGAAAAACCCACATGTGGAACTTTATTAAAGTTCGATAGATTACAATCCCCAAAATTTCCCTTATTTTAGTACTTTATCACGAAGTGCTTTTGATTAGCATGAACAGTTTCCATAAAGAACTAAAATGGAAAATAAATACGAAGTGTAATGTCCCCCTTTGTTGATGTTATTAGCAGCTTTGAGTTGCTTCTTCCAGCTTACACAATTCGAGAATAAGCATAAATTAAATGATAGCCTAATCGGCTATTTAATTTATGTTCATTGAGATTATTATCATTTACCTATTTTGGCCGACCTTCATTGATATTTTGTAACTCCTATTTGGGCCGACCTACATTGTTATTTTGTAATTATTTATTCTTGAAGATGGCCGACCTAATTAAGGAGATATCTTATCTTGTATAAATACAAGGTCATTCCTTGTCATTTGATAATCAAGTTCATTAAGCATATTCGCATTCCTAGAAGGAGGTCGCACTTGTGCAGTAGATCTACATCTTGAGTAGCAGTTCATTATTGTGTAGGAGCAGATCATTATTGTGTAGCAGCAGATCAGACTGCAGCAGCAGACCGAATTCAAGGAGAAACATATTCGTTTGTATCATTGCATCTAGGAGAGGTGTTATTATTCATTGTATCAAATTCGGCCATTGCTGGGCCTGAGTTGTAAGCAGATTTCTGCTCTTATATAACAGAATTATTTGCTAGGTTTTTCTCCCTCAGGAAGAGGGTTTTCCCAGGGTATCTTGTTGTGTTTATTGTCTTATATGATGCAATTATTCTGAGTGCTTTCAGTTGTTTATCTGATCTATAAAACACTAACATGGTATCAAAGCGGGTTTGAAAAAGATCTTGATCAGATTTGTTTTGCAGCACTCACTTTAATCTTTTTCAGTCTATCTCTATTTTTGAGTTTCAAGATGGTGAATGGTCTGAAAATCGAGGATAGACTCGAAGGAGCTTATAACTACACATCATGGAGGTTCAGGATCATGCTCACATTGGAAGAGAATGATTTGGCTGAGTTTGTGAAAACAAAAGTTCCCGAACCTAAGGAGGAAGAGGAGAAGTTGCAATGGAGGAAGAAAGATACTAGGGCAAAGAAAGTGTTGGTTGATTCCGTCAAAGATCATGTTGTTCCGATTGTCTTCAAGTTGGATACCGCAAGGGAGATGTTCACTACCTTGGAAGAGATGTACGAAACAAACAACACCAGTCGGGCACTTGCACTGAAGTAACAACTTCTTCACGTTAAGATGGCAGAAGGAGAGTTTGTCATCACCTACTTCATGAAGATTTCCGAATTGAGAGACCAGCTCTCTACCATTGGTCATATTGTTGATGACAAGGATTTGACCATGTTGGCTCTTAATGGTCTTCCTTCATCTTGGGAGTCTTACATTCAAGGAATCAGTGCGAGATCGAAACTTCCCAAGTTTGATCGATTGAGGGCCGACTGCATTCAAGAAGAGTCGAGGTTGGTGGCTAGAGGCGTGGATCAAAATTCAAAGAATAAAGATATACATGTTCTCGCCTCTCATTTGTCAAAGAAAGGAAAAGCTTGGAAGAAAGGATTCTTCAAGAGGAATCGAGATAATGGGTCAGATGGTGCTCCTACATTCAAGAAGAAGTGGGACCTCTCTCGTGTTCAATGCTTTAGATGTGACAAATTTGGTCACTATGCGAAGGATTGTCCTACCAGGCCTAATCAGCATGCTTCATTTGCGGATGTGATTAAGATCTCTCCCCAAAATGATTCTAGTGAATTTCTACTCTAGTCATGGGCCTATGTTCAAGTTGTGAAGGTTGTGTACTGATTTGAGTGCAAGAGCAGCGTATTGTACTGTGTCAACCCTTCAAAATATTTAAGAGATAAGTATTCTTTGTTTTGATTGCAATTACCCTTCTAGGTTAAAATTCAGTTTGCTGAGTTGTGCAAATCTGACTTTGATTATTTGAATCATGTGTGTTTAGTCAAAATCGTGGTTCTCTAGTAAATAGTGATCACTGTGATAAGATTCCTTAGATTTATTCATTGAAAGTTGTATCATGCTAATTTGTGAAGATTGTCTTTTGTTATGCTGAGATTAGCTCTTCCAAGAAATTGGGAGAAAGACATGTCATGATTGATGAATTAATTATCTATTACTCAGGAGATTTTGAATTCTATGAGATAAGTATTGCATGGTTGAATAATGTTCATGAATTGTTTTGTAGTTACTAATTCATGCTATGACATTGAGATAGTCAATCATGTATGTTCCTAACAATGGTACTTCTAATTGAGATAGTTGAGTTCCATGATCTATTAGTAATCTCTTATTAATGCTTTCAGGATAAATCAAGAAGCATAAGAGATTGCTTTCAAGAAGAGCTTGATGCATCCTATAGGTTGAAGAATGGAGACTCTACTTGTAGCCATGAGACTAAGTGATTAGTTGAAGACATCTTTTCGAAGAGGAAGAATTAACCTTAAGAGGGAGTTCTATGACTCACTGAGAATAAGTAAGGGTTGCAATGTTGCAAGGCCGAATGCTAAAATGTTGAAGTACCTCTTCAGCAGTTGGGTTCTGAATTTATCAAGTCAGGTCAACCTGGATTAGTAGCTCCACAAACCTATTCAAATTAGAGTGATCTAGGATGCGGTCAAAGAGGACAACCCCGAATCTCTACAGAGGTGTGCGTTGGAAACCATTTCTCTAAGGCAAGCGTTGCAAGCAATCTTGGACAATGAGGTCAAGTGGTTGATGCAAGTGATTGAAGATTCAAAGGGAGCCTATTGAACCTAAAGATGATGGTTGTGTTGCTCTGGATGTTGTTTCAGTTGAGGTCTGCGATGATATCCTAGTATAGAAGGAAGCAGTCTTCTGTGGCACTGAGTACAACAGAGGCCGAGTACATTATAGCTTGTGTGGCAGCTCGAGAAGCAGTGTGGCTTTGAAAGCTCCTTGCAGGATTGGTTGAACAATCATTGAAGCCAACTATCATCCTTTGTGCAAATCAGAGTTGTGTGAAGCCTTCTGTCTTTCTAAGTGTTTCATGACAAAACTAAGCATACCACTATATCAGAGATATGGTATTGAGAAAAGATATTCAGTTGAGGTTTATCAAAACTAATGATCAGATGGCAGTCATTCTCATCAAGCATATCTTCAGGATAATGTTTGTGTACCTTCGAGACAAGCTTGATATGGTGGAGAATGAAGTTCTAGCTGAGAGGGAGTCTCAGTATCAGTGATCTTCAGATTTGTTAATGCATTTCTCTATTGAGAGAGATTTGAGGTGCAAGCCCTTGATAATGCATTTCTCTATTTAGAGAGATTTGAGGTGCAAGCCCTTGTTAATGCATTTCTCTATTGAGAGAGATTTGAGGTGAAAGCCCTTGTTCCACCCTCTGGGAGAACCATGGTGGATGTCATGTGTGTGACTCCATGACAGCATCACGTGAGGGAGTCTGTGATGATTTACTTGTACTTGTGTTTCACCCTCTAGGGGAGCCATGGTGAAAGTCACGTTGAGGTGACATCATATTCAATGATGAGCACTTGTACATACCATCTATGGAGGTAGCCATGATGGTTGATATCACGATGAGGTGATATCCGATATCACAATGAGGTGATATCTTATTTGTTTTCACAATGAGGTGATATGCCTTGTGCAGCTGGATGATAAGAGGGAGTGTTGATGTTATTAGCAGCTTCGGGTTGCTTCTTTCAGCTTACACAATTCGAGAATAAGCATAAATTAAATGATAGCCTAATCGGCTATTTAATTTATGTTCATTGAGATTATTATCATTTACCTATTTTGGCCGACCTTCATTGATATTTTGTAACTCCTATTTGGGCCGACCTACATTGTTATTTTGTAATTATTTATTCTTGAAGATGGCCGACCTAATTAAGGAGATATCTTATCTTGTATAAATACAAGGTCATTCCTTGTCATTTGATAATCAAGTTCATTAAGCATATTCGCATTCCTAGAAGGAGGTCGCACTTGTGCAGCAGATCTACATCTTGAGTAGCAGTTCATTATTGTGTAGGAGCAGATCATTATTGTGTAGTAGCAGATCAGACTGCAGCAGCAGACCGAATTCAAGGAGAAACATACTCATTTGTATCATTGCATCTAGGAGAGGTGTTATTATTCATTGTATCAAATTCGGCCATTGCTGGGCCTAAGTTGTAAGCAGATTTCTGCTCCTATTTCTGCTCTTATATAACAAAATTATTTGTTGGATTTTTCTCCCTCAGGAGGAGGGTTTTCCCAGGGTATCTTGTTGTGTTTATTGTCTTATGTGTTGCAATTATTTTGAGTGCTTTCAGTTGTTTATCTGATCTATAAAACACTAACACCCTTTTGGTAGTAACCTTGTCAGTAGCTCATCAGCCTATTCTGGAATCCTATAGGCTCGTTGAGGTGAATCAAAGGATTCCAATTCAGGAGGTTTTGTGATCTTTCCTCATTATTTACTATTTATAGTAAATACTATTTTTGGCAGTTAGCAGTTGTCAGCCTCAGTTCATCACGTCTTTGGTAGTAGTATTCAGAACTAAGCCTTGGCCTTTTGGAAATATTATTTTAATGGATTTCTTCATTAATTGAGCAATTGGTTCTAATTAGCAGTTACCCCTTGGCCTAAGGAACTAACTTCAAGTTGTTTTTAAAAGGGGGCTTTAAGGGTGGTGCCACATGAAGAAGTTAAAAGGTTTTTATTTAATTCTTCTTGTCTCAAGTGGGGCGTACTTTTGAGAAGGAATTATATTTATTTTTTGGAAATTTGAAAAGGCTTGGCTTTTGGCGTACCTTCTTGGAGGATTTGAACAGTCTCCTCTCTTCCTTTAAAATTGAGGCTTGGCTCCAGCATTTGATCATCCATTATTTTGCTAAAGTTATGTTGTCAAAATGATTTATCATTTTATACTTCGAGGAATGCTGACCTCCTAGTTCTTCTTTCAATTTCATGTTTGCAAGACAACACCTAATTGAATCATTGTTGCTTCTCATCCAGACTAGCAGATAGAGTTTCAAGGTGATATTTTGAAGTGTTTTCCAGTTTTACAGTTGTTGTTTGCACACAGCTGAAAGTCGATTTCATTCATGGCCGAGTGTATGATTTTAATTTGGTTCTAGGCAATTGAAATTATCATTCCTAAGGTCTAGGCGACCATCTCCACCAAGTTGCAGATTTTATTTTGAAGGGTTTATTTTTTATAATGAAAAATCGCCCCTCTCAAGGGCCGTACCATTTCAGCAAGCATTGGGAATTGTGCCAATAAATATTGAAGGTGATTTGGAGCTGTTTCTTTGTCTCAACCTGGGCGCCAAACTTCCAATTGATCTTTGCTTTTGATCCCACGCATTTCGGAGGTATTTTGATTGAGTTGTGAGCAATTTATGAATTTTTGTAGTTGCTGATATACATTTCCAGAATTACAGTTCGCTAATCAGAATTAGAATCAATTGTTGTTTTCCATCTTTCTTCTTCTTTTCTCGTTATATTCTGACATGGAGATAATGTATAACATGGTGCTTGAATATTGGTGAAATTGACATTGTAATTTGTAGCCTTCTCTTTTGTACAAGCTACTAACAGTAGTACTGTTTCAGTTTAATTATTGCTGCTTTATTTAATTAATTTCACACTAAGCACCCCTAGATGGTTTACCACCAGTGAGGACAATCTATTTTGTAACCTCTTTCATACCCACTTCAAGTGGAGAATTCTCACGTTTCAATGGATGCTTGCCGCAGCAGAAGAAGTCTTTAATGTTGTAATCTTTTCTCCCCACTGTTTGGTGGTAGCGTGGAAAGTTCATTGGCTGGTCATCCGCCTTGTTGTTATTTCAATTCAGCAGTAATACTCCACCATATGTTAGCACCTCGCCTACAAAGGGATCTTGAGTGCACATCCTTGGTGTCAAGTTTAATATTTATCTTTCAGTATAATCTCGTACTTGTTGATTCAGTAGATCCTAGGGATCCTCTGACCATATGCTCGCCCCTCCTCCTTAAGTGGTTTTAGGGCGCATTCTTGGTTAGATTTCTTTCATGTACGTTTTAGTTATGCTAACCTTAACGGGTGATTGATTCTATTGTAAATGTTTGGTTTAAAAATCAAAAAAATTGAGAGAGAATATTTCACAAAGCATGCAAAATTGAGGGGATATGCATGCATCTACAGATCTACATCTGACTCCATGGTAATAAATTCACACAATATAAAATGAATTTGCACTCAAACTCACCAAGGCTCTAATACCATGTGAGAATTTAGGAATACTGGTCGAGTTGCAAATTACAGAATTGCACAAATTGAGATGAGGGATAAACTGTAAATAATTGACTTGATTAATAGCTTAGGAATGAGTACAATATATATAGCAAGAGATGAGCCATCTAGAATGGCAACTGCCAACTAGAAAATAGGCATGCAGCTCCATGCAAGATTGCACGACTAAGCAATCATTGTCCTAACAACCTAACAACTAGCAAACTTATCTAGAGGAATATTCTAGGCAGAATATTCTACACTAACCATTCATATCAAGTATATTCACGTAGACTAAGTTGTAATGATCACTAATTGTACCTTTGCAGATTCATTCTATGATAAACTTCTTAGAAGACTGATTTTACGCAATAATGGTGGCAATCTTTTGTTTGATGTTGGTGTTTTATTAAAACACTATCCTTTATGGTTTTAAGCTTTCAAAGTGTTGGTGTTTGTGATGAAATGTTGTTAAAAGAGAGATCACTGATTGCCTCTCAAGAGTAAGAGGAAGTATGATGAAGAAGAGATTGTAGTGAAAGAGAGATTCATATCATGTCCTTTCTTTTTGCAATGTGAGTAAAAAGAGTAGATGTGCAGGTAAGGGTATGATTCACGTTAATTGATTGTGCAACACACAGTAATTTTTATTCTGTTCTTTTTGCATGATTTTTGATTGAGAAAATGATCCAATGAGCAGCTTGGGTCATCCAGCACAAATCTGAAGTTTGAATTGCACGCTACAGTGCAGGAGTTATGATCTTGACAAGTGAGGGAGCCAAAAATAAATAACTATAACAATCATTTTCAACTTTCTAATAGGTTTGTCCTTATTTGAGTGCCCATTTCAACTTCCAAGAAGAGCACAAGTCGCCACCAAGAGCAGTGACTTTTTAAGCCCAAGAAGCCTAAATTACTATTTTAAATTTTTGGTAAGTTTTCAATTTTTATATTGATATGATATGAAATATATGAATTTGAATCAAAAATTCAAAGTTCAAGTCATACATCTCTCCTACAACGATTTCCCTTATTATATACACTCTCAATTGCAATCAAATCCTATTTTGTTAAACAATTTCAGTAGTTGTTGATTCTGTTTGATATTCAAATTTTCTCATTTTATAGTAAATTAAGTTCCACAGCTAGTCTACCATCCCCTGAATTACAAACTTAATTCAACTCAGCGGTAACAAAACTGTTTTGTTCCTAAATTTACCATCAACTGTGGTCAAGATATCAGAAACTCAATTGAACACAAGAATTTTGTTTGATTACCATCTTAATAAATGCAAACAATGGCAAATGAGTAACAAAGAACAAACTGCTGACTCCTTAACTCCCTTCAAGGTGTTGATCAAAGAGGCTATAGCCTAAACCCTTCAAAGTTCTAGAAAATTTTAACACTCCTGAATTCAAGGGAAAAATTAATGCATATGTAGTTGAAGATTGGATTTAGAAACTAGAAAGCATTTTTTGGGAACAATTTCTCAAATTCAGAGAAAATCACTATAATGTCCCCTTCTCAGCCATGACCAGGCAATTGGCCGTTAGTCTATCTTGGTGACCCATAGACTGTAATGTCCCTTACCTGTCCTATCTTACGATTTGCTTGTTGATTAGGTTTAGGATTCCTTCTTTCCAAATGTGTGTTCTTTTAAATTCAATAATCCTCAATCTGAGTCCTGTATTCCATATATCAACAACACATCTGTTAGCATTAATATCTAGTAATCCAAATAAGACATAATCACCAATGAAGTTGCAAACATAAGAGAAGTTACTCAGCAGCCAGCCCATCAGGAGAGGGGAACCCTTAAGGGCCTGCGGTCTACCACCTTCCAATGCCCAACCTGTATCTCAGGCCTGTGGGGCAGAATGCCAAGGTGGGACCCTCACTCCTCCATGACCCAACCCTTGCAATGGGCCTGTGGGGCAGACTTCCCAACCCTTGTCATGGGCCTGTGGGGCAGAACTGCCCAACCCATCGGGCCTGTGGAGCAAACTGCCCAACCCTTGTCATGGGCCTATGGGGCAGAACTGCCCAACCCATGGGGCCTGTGGGCAGACTGCCCAACCCTTGCTTTGGGCCTATGGGGCGGAACCTGGGTGATGTTTTTAGACGATCCACTTTAAGTTATGATTCAGCGCTCCTGGTGGGATTACAAACACAATTCAGACAATCGATATGCAGTCATTAGTACTTCATTTATATTTACACATTTTATTGAATATGATCAAACAATTCTTGGAGTCCTAATATGAAGGTATGTCAAAAACTAAATTGAGAAATATTCTTATCTACATATTCATTATGTCCCTTTTTTCTCCATTTAATACATCCTGCAAGTTCAATATTAGTAGGAGTCAAATATAAATGCAAATTAATCATCATTAAAGCCATATCTATAGAAGATAAACCCTTTGGCCTCTTGATCAGTCGGAGTCTACACAATCCGCCCAAGTTCAATACCAATTCCCAATATAATGAATCTATTTCCAGATTTGGTAAAGAGAGAATGGTTCCAACACATCAGAGGAGGTTGTGTGCATTCCAAAATAATGCATAGATTGATTGGGCATGCAAGGTTCATGCAACATTGTTATGTCAGATTAAGGATAATTAAATATTAAAACTAAGTGAGTGATCTCACCTAAAGGTTGTTCTTTCAAAGTTGCCTCTCTCTTTATCTACCTCCTATTCGTTCCCTTCTTGTTCCCAAACTATTCCATTCCCCTTCCCCCAACATTCTTCGTCCTTTTAAATCCTTATGATTACCAAATAGAGGTGCCTATTCAAAAAAAGTGATAACTCTTCTCAATGGGTACGATTTTCTTATTAGTTGTTTGGCCTTCCAAATTATCATAATCGATGCCTTAATATTAACTATTGTTTTGAATCGTTGTGCTTGCTCTATCCTTTATCTTTTAAGCTGAACCTCTTCATTGCTGCACTTGGTATATCCGAAGTTGTTGCCTTAAGTAAATTTAGGTATAATCGATTAACAATATATCTTAAATGAATATCGTTTGTGAGAAAAGATATATGATGGATGTATTCTGGAATCGTCCCTTTTTGCGTCAATCTGCCATGAGCGAATAGATGATACTGGTAGTGATACTTAGCTAGGTGATCATTGCGTAAATCATCCATGGTTAAGTATAAGTTTTGACCTCTACAATTAATTGTTGTTCCCTGCTAGGAATGTCGATCACTGTTCTCTTTCGTAAATACACGAGCCTGAGTCGTTTCCACCATGTCTTTATATTTCACCGGTCAAATATTAGTTCCCGTTGGAGATCTAGTTATGATTATTATTTGGTATCATTTTTGTAGTCCTTTTAATCACATCTAATATCGTTTATGTTATTATTTAGTAACTATCATAATGACTTGTGAAGAGTCAGCGCTAACAGGATCGGTGGATGAACAACTTATTTGGAGTTATCGTCCCTGGTATGTACCTCGGAACAGATACCATGTTGATATTCCGCTATTACTTTGAACGGACCATTTGCTTAAATGTCGGGGTGTTTATGTGGCATTAGATAGGTCAACGCATCATCCAATATTGGGATTGCCATGTCATTGCACCTATTTGAAGACTAGTTTGATAGGAATTGTCCCTCTGGTATATTCCGATTTGCACAACATATCGTAGTCACAACTGAAGATTGAAACATGTATTTAGCAGACGAGGATAATTCACCAACAAGGATCATTAGTATCTGGGCGGTAGCGATCCCTTAATTAATATACCTCAATCAATTTACTAAGACATCATCATCATATGATATTTAATGTTTCCTTGTTTTTGATGTATTTATTCCTCATTTGATATTCCTATTTTTTTATTATTATATTATTATAATTAATATATTATTTATATTTGATCTTCATAGTAATGTTGTCGATGGTAATTATGATTATGACAATAATTTAAAATTGTATTTTATTATATCTTGAATCATGCATAATGTCATTCAATTTAGTACGTATCTATTATCATATTTGGATAACATCAATTTATAGTATTATCTCATGTTCATGTCTTATAATAATTTTATACATTTTTATATTTATATTTGTGATATCAATTTCGTGTTCCCATACTTCGTATTCTGGCATTATGGTTTTGGGGATCTCGATATTTATAATTATAATTACAATATTGTCTTTGACAATTCTAATTATAATGGTATCAAATCATTAATATTTTTAAATATATCTTTGTTACCTAAGTGTCCAATTTTGGGAACATGACATAGACTACTCGGAAGCAGAAATTAGGGTTCTCTATCTTCTAGGAGGATGTTTCAGCTTTGTTGGAGTGTGCTTCTGGAATCTTGGTGTTTGGTTGGCAACTCCTTTCTGGGTTTTCAGAGAGCTTCGCAATGGTATAACTTCCATGATGATCCGAGTTACTTCCTGGATTTACTATTTTTAGTAAATTTTATTTCTGGCAGTGGTCTTATTGGCTTCAGTGCATTTGGCTTCCCTCATCAGATGGTTCAGTTGGAATAATCGAAATCAACGCCTAGATGCAATTTTTGGAGAGATAAGTTGTTTTAATTAAAATAATGTTTTATTTTAATTATAACCCCCCTTGGTCTAGCATCATGACTTAAGTTGATTTTTAAAGGGGGGATTTTATAGGTGGGCGCCCCATCAAGAGTTGAGTGAAATATTTATCATTTTTTATTAAAGTCAACTTGGGAAAAGTGGATGCCAAAAGGGAGGAGGTTTTAATTATTTAAAAAGTGCAAATTTTTGCCTTGGAGAATGGGACGCCACTTGAAGTTTGAGTCAAACATCAAATTAGGGTTGACTCCTTGAAGTGGGGCGCATCTTCTAGAAGGTTCTAGAGATGCTTGGCAAAATTATAAAAAGGGAGTGTGGGGTCTTCATTCAGCATCTTGAGTTTATTGCAAAGTTATGCTGCCGGATTGGTGACTAAGTGCTTCGGGGAAGGCATACCCCCTAGCTAGGCTTGGCTTCTTGCTTGAAAGATAGCAACTAGTTAAGATAGATTGATTTATGTTCTTTGAATTGAGTTTGAGCATATTGTAGTTGTTGTTTATGCATTTTACCAATTTTACAGAGTTGCCGAATCTGTCCAGCTGATTGTAGTTTTCATTCACAACTTGCAAAATAAAATTAGTGTGGTTCTGGGTGTCTTGCCTAATGACTTCTTTGCTAGGGGCGACCCTACTTGTTGAATTTCAGATTTTATTATTGAGTGTGGAATTTTAAAAGGAAAAATCGCCCTTCTTAGAGGGTCGTACTTTCTTGAGGGTGCATTGTTTTCCGTGCCAAATTAATAGAAGGTTTTTGGGTGGGTTTTGATAGTTGGTCTTGATCACCCTCCTTGTTAGGTCACAATGCATCTGATTTCATGTTATTTGGTTGGGATTTGAGGGAGTTATGAGCGATTTGGTGAGGTTGCAGGTTGCTGGTCTGCACAATTTCAGTCACTATTATAATCATATCAAACTTTGAGAAATCATCACTTGAGTGGGCTGAGTATAGGAGAGTCATTTGCATTATTGCAGCATTATTTGGTTCTAATCACATGATGCTTGGCAGGTTCTATATCACAATTGTAAGCTAAACAGTAGTACTGTCAGCATTTCTTCTGCTCATACATAACTCTTGTAATCCCCACGACTGTGGAAGAGACTGGCCATGATTCAATCTTAGTTAGTTTCTATTCCCTGTATCACCCGCTGAACAAGTGGAATAGGCCGGCTTGCCGCCTGTTACTTTATGTAATTGCATTATCTCATTTTGCTGATCGGTTGAGCCGTCAACCTACTCCCGCTGAAGAAGTGGTCGAGTTGCATTTTACTTTCAGCATTGTTCTTTCATTTCAGTCCTCCCGCTGAATAAGTGGTTAAGTGATTGTATTTTCTTACCATTACTTCAGTAAGCTTCAATTTACTAACGACCCCCTTTCGTGTATGCTCTCAACCTTGCCTGCATTGGGATCTGGGTTGATCAGAGGAGAGGGTTACATTCATCTGGTTTATATTTGCACTAATGCTAATGGGTGAATTTAGCTGTGTAATAAAATGAAAAAATTGGCTGGTATATTTCAATCACCCCCCTAAAAAGACAAGTCCCATGTTCAACAATGGTGGGAGGCTTGCTTGCTAGCCAAGGAAGAATCAAGGGAGGTAAACCTATGTGATGATAAAGTGAATTCCACCCGAGCAGAATTCTTGAGGTACATTAACAAAGAACTTTTGCCAAAAGATACCTACAAGGAAAAGTACATCCAATGATAGCCACTACAACAAAGGATCAATCAGTCAAGAAATACATTAACACTTTCCATGTGTTATTTGCAGAACTTGACACCCAAGGGTTCTAAGAGGTACCAAGACCTCAAATACCACAATGTCTTTACTGCTACATCCAGATGAAGATGGTTGACTGTTGAAACATTGGGAAAAATTACCATTATGTTGTAAAGAATGTAGAAGAACTCAAATCCATAGGGAAGAAAGATTCCTCCACAGGTAACAAGCTACAACCAAAGGAAAATTGCAGCACCAAGCCTTTAGGAAAGCAACAAAGAAAGTCTGCTTTGCTACAAAAGTGAGAAAAGAAGCAAACAACAAAAACAAAAATAGTACAGGCAAGATGACCCAAAAGGGCACAATGTGGCATGACCAAAAGGGCTATCAAACTAACAAGACTCTTTTGACAGATTCACAGGATCTAGAGAGAACTTCCACATTTCTACCTATAGATCAATTTGTGCAAAGAGAAGGGAAGCAAATCATTGCAGATCCACATTCCACCATTGCCCCTTGACAAGCCTTGCCACAAAAGGATATGGAGCACCTATTCCACTCACATATGTTGTTGAATAGGAAGACCCTACACTTCATCCTAGACTTTGAGAGTCATAAAGACTTGATATTTGTCCATTTGTCGAAGCAACAAAGAGGATGAACTTGCCAACAATACCGCCCCTATATCCATATGCCATCAAATACTCATATAAAATCAGAGCAAAGATACTCATGTCAGTTGACAATACCACCTGCCATATTCTGTCAAACCATTCAAGGATGAGGTGGTCTATGACATGGTGCCCCTAGACACATGATGTTTTGCTCAAACAGCACTACATATACAAGTGTCATGCTCTCTATGAGGCCAAGCCTTAGAATGTCATCATCACACCAGATAATAAGAGCTACATGATAATGTTGTGACCTATTTCACACATCGCCCCATCGCAAATGGGGACCCCCAAGTTTTGGTTCCGCCCTCCGCGCAACGTCTTTTAGAGTTCAATTTGAATAACTTTTTGAGAGTCAGTCCGGCCAAGTTGAGATTTTGAACCCGTTTGAATGCTTAAACGTCATGGAAAAGCTCAAAAGACCCAGTAGATGAGGAACGCCATTGCTTTCGGTCAATTCTGACACTTCCTATTTTTTAGGGATTCTGCTTTTTTGCTTTTTGCTTTTTTGATTTTCGGCATTTTTAGGCCATTCTGGAGTTCCTATTTTCTAGGGATGCTTTTTTGCTTTTTCTATTTTTGGAAAGTTTCTATTTTTAGAAAGTTTCTATTTTGGGAAAAAGTTTCTATTTTTGGATCCCACAGAGCATGAAGTCAACACGCCTCCAGAAATCATGAAAATCAAGGTCAAATGGCAAAAGTTTGGAAAAATGGCTAAGTCTGAGAGAGGCGCCTATGAGAGAAGAATGGCAGACAAAGCATGATATCCGCCCTACTTTTGGCATGCCAAAGGTAGGCACTGGCAAGCCAAGCATGAAGTCCACCCATGGCATGGAGGTCTCCAAGTCCGCCATGGCACAAGCAGAGCCAAGTCCGCCATGGCACAAGGAAGCTAAAGTCTGCCCAAGATGTTTGGAGAAGGTGGATGGCACAAGACAAGGCCAAGTCCGCCCATGGCAAAGGTGAAGCCAAGTCCGCCCTTGGCATGAAGAGGTCAAAGTCCGCCCAAAAAGGCAACGGCATGAAGTCTAGCAAGTCCGCCCAGCATAAAGGAGAAATGGCAAAGGAAAGTTGAAGTCCGCCATATGCTAAAATGGCAAGAGGCATGTGAAGTCCGCCCCAAGAAGTTTGGAGAAGGGAGGAAATATGAAGGGGTCCGCTCCAAGATGTTTGGAAAAGGGTGAAATTGCAAGGAAAAGTCGCCTTATGTTGAATTAAAAGGCCAATTAAAAGTGAAGTCCGCCATTGGACAAGGCAAGAACAAAACTCGCCATGGCAAGAAAAGGTTGAAGTCCGCCTTAGACAAATGGAAGGTAAAACACGCCATTGGCAAGGAAATATGGAGAAATTCACCTAACTTAGGAAAATTTTATTTTCTAAGGCATGAAAAACGGAAAAATGTCTAGATAGAGAAGAGGTTAGGCCGGCTTGAAAATCACTCCTCAGCAAGATAAAATGAAATTCTTTGGCAAGAAATGGAGAATGTAAGGCAAAGCAAGTGTGAAGTACGCCCCTCTCAGCTGAGATAAAATCCTAAGGCGAATAAAAAAATGACGAAGTGGCAGAGATCTCCAAGTTCGCCCAACCCGGAAGATGAATCGTTTGGCTAAGTAAAAATGTCCAGAGGGGTCAGAAGTCCGCCCAAAGAGTTGAAATTTGGCAAACGAATTATTGAGCACATTTTGGCTAGGCAGACAATTGGAAGATAAAATATTTGGCCACGGACGAACAAACTTAGCCATGTATCAATTTTAAACGGGTTGGAATTTAATATTTTAATATTTTTAATTATTTTTCGATACTTGGGAAATTTTAATTATTCAAAGTCTAGAAATTATTTGGAAGATTGAATTATTCTGCCTTATGTAAATTTAAAATTGCCATGATTCGAAAATTTAAAGTATGTTGGAAAATTAATTTTAAACAATTAATTTAATATCTTTTGATATTTTCTCAACCACTTAGGCAATTTTTTAAGAAATTCGAAAATCTCAAACAGAGGTGGCACAGAGATGAAAATTGGAAACTTGCCTCAGCAACTGAAAGTGAAATTAGAAACTTGCCAATCCGAGAAGAAAAAATTTCTAAAATTGGAAGAAAATCAAAGAGAAGAAAGCAATTCCTTGAGGAAAATCGCACTTCTCAGCCATAAAATGATTTTCAGCAACTCATTTCTTCACAATTTTGACTGAGAAGAAGCTATCTCTCAAATCTTCAGGGGATCGTTTGCGAAAGAAAAATTAGTGCAAGTAACGTTGCTGTGAGAATCAAGGAAGCAATTTCTTGTTAACAGTCGTGATTTTTAGAAAGAAAGAAGTTATTTCTTTGCTGAAAATCGTACTTCCCAGCTTTGGCGAACTTCCTCTGATAGATTTTCAGAATTTTTAAATTCATTCGCAGCCAGAATACGATCTCTGAGGTTTGGAAATTAATCGACAACGTGTTTGTACCTCATTTCTATCTTCTACTTTCTTTCCGGCACGAGTTTCATTCATAGAGGGGCAAATTTGATTACTTTCAGCTTTGCTTTTTGACAGAAATTTTAATTTAATAAGCTGAAAGTGCGATTTTGTCCAAACTACACCCCGGAATAGATTGATTTTAAAAGGTCTTATATTAATGTTAAGTATCTTGTACTTGCAGGTTGACAGTCGATCAAGAAGAGACGTCAAGACAAGCACAAATGAAGTTCACGAACAAAGGATTGCAGCCAGAGACTAAAATAAAATCAAAATGGAAGAACATGTCGGACACCAATCTTGGTCATATAGACCTCGATGAATTCAAGAGAAGAGTATATGGGCACAATGGGCCTTTACCCACGCCTGCAGCCAAGAGAATGGTAAGAAATAGAATTTTTCAAACTGCTGGATTTCCGCCTGCATTTGAATGTGCTGATTTGATGGTGGAATGTACGCTTCATTATAATGCTGAGTTGAAGCAAATTGTGGCGCCTGACAGGAGAATATTGGCACATCTGGGAGAGTTGGCCATACAAGAGGCCTTTGGCATTCCTTCGTATCCTAAGCCCACTTATAAAACTAAGGAAGATGCCCAGAGATTGTATGATGAACAGGCTGACCTTTGTGCCGCCAACCTCAACAAGTCATGGCTGGACAAGCCTAGGCCGTCGGTCAAGAAAAGTCCCAAGAGGTTGATGCGTACGGACTTCAAGGAGGACTACGGAGACATCATTATCTTGTTGAACAGAATAGCAGGCAGTCCTTTGGGGGCGCCATTCGAGCCGTGGATGTACTATTTTATTGAGGACATCACAGAGGGCGTGAAGATGTTTAACTGGTCACGAATGATAAGCAACAACCTCCACGAGCAACTTGTCAACTTGGAGAAAACTAAAACGTTTTATATGAGTTCTTACGTCATCTATATGTTGGCTAGGACTTACAAGTATGCAGGCTTGATATGCAAAGGCACGGTCGGCAATGGATAAAACAAGTTGAAGGCATATGACTGTTATCCACAGCTGCAGTTGAAAGAGAAGGCTCATTTCAGGCGAGCTTATGACGCCTTCCTTATGTATGTCACCAGGATACTCCAAGGAGGGACGCATCAACGGTTGACTCCTGAGGCCAAGAAGCTGATTGGCAAATATGGATCTTGGTTTATCCAGTCTCCCCGATATACTTACATCAGAATCCAAGGATTCACTGGGAGCCCATATCGTTTGCCCATTTTCCTGACTAACAAGATGGTCCTGTTGGAAGTACTAAGGCAGCTAGAAGAATTTCAAGGCCTCCAACGGACAAAGCAAAAGGCGGCAGTAACCTTTCCCCTCTTTATAGGGAACATGCTAGAGTCTTGTCCATCATCGTAGGTAGCAGATAGTGCCAGGCTCGAGATTCAGCATTATCCTTTTGCTACCTATCCATCTAGGAGCCACTTCGACCCGCATCATCACATCAAGACGGTGGATGGAAGGAGGTACAAGCATAGGGTTGAACTGGAAGATTTCTAGGCAAATGCTGCGGACGAGTTTGAGGTTAGGCGATAGATGTGGTCCAGATTGCCTGGCAGTTTGATCAGAGCAACAGAACTTTGTTGAGTGCCGGATCAGTTGGAGGAAGATGGACAGCAGGTACAGCCGCACCTTGATGAGAGTTTGCCTTTGCCGGTGGTCAGGTGGTCAGAATCCGAGCACGCCAATTTAAATACTTTGATGAGACCAATCATCAAGTATACACAGTGGTGGGTTGATCAATAGATTCAGGAACTCAGGCGAAAAAGGATAACCTTAACTTATGATATGTTGAGTGAGGCGGAATCCTATTCTTCCAATGCGGACGCATCCCAGGGCGTAGAGATGATAGAGGCCACCACTTCCAAGAAAAGGAAGGAGATAGCTGCAGGCAAGGAGCCAGTTCAGAAGCAGGCTAAGATAAAGCCTTCACACTCAGCCGCATCTAGGAATATTGAAGAGATGCTAGCTACTATACTTCACTGGCTGACATTAGGGATCCTTCCCCGATTCTGGAAAACAATATGGAGCCTCAACCGGACGAAGATGTGCCACCATCTCCCACGGGCACAGAAATATTGGAGTCCGATGATGAAAATGTGGACACCCAAAATGAGGATTTCCAGGAAGGAATGATTTCAGCCCTTAGGGGGATTCTGGACGTTCCTAATAGAGAAGACAAGCCGGAAGATGAAGGCATAGAGCAGCCGACGATCCCGGATTGGCTAAGGGAGAGGCTGAAAGTACAAGCGCCAGTGGAGGAGCCAGAAGAGGATGACACTGCTGACTTCTTGGCCAAACTTATGCAGACTGCAGTTAAGAAGCCAGCAAAGAAATTCTCGAGCATACAGAGAGATAGAGCCGGCAACAAGACAGTGCAGATCGCAGTGCCTACAGTGGACAGGCCACAGGAGGACATGCTTCCACACAATTATGCCATCACAACCATTGACTTGGGTCCAACCACGAAGGGCCAAGAAACTGAAGACTTGGACAATTCTGTGTCCACTATCAAGTCAAGGTTGGCAAAGTAGGTAGCCAAGAGGAAGGAGTGCCAGTTAGAAATTGAGCGCCTAAAGGAGTATATCCAGCACTTGATCAAGCCACTTGATCAAGATAACACGGCAGCTCCTCTACTCTCGAACTCTTCATAGGGGGCCGTTAAAGAGATAGAAGAAAACATGGTCACAGTTCGGGAAGCCAGAGAATGGATAGCAGTGAAGGGGACTGAAGCTGAGGCATTCGTAGAGAGGTTGACTCTGGTTTATGGTCAAGCCACTACCCTACTTTCTAGGCTGGCCGCTTTGGCAGAAGTGTGGGATAATCTTCTGGATGTGCAAGATAGGATAATCCCTTGCCTTAGGATTTTGAAAGGAGTTCCTAAGCAGGAGCTGATAGACGGAGGTGTTATTGCAGCAGGAGCAGCCTATGACTTCCACACCTGGTATTGGCCCTTGACGGCACGAGGCGAAGTCTTGGAGAGGGTGAAGGTTGACGGTATCAAATTGGAAGAATAGGTCAAAGAAGTTCAGGCCAAACTTCTCAACATGATCGCCGACATCCTGGATAAGGAAGCTCTACGAGAGAATGACCTACAGTTAGAAGTTTTGAAAGGGAAGGTCCAAGAAGGCACCTTTGCCATCAGTGGACCCATTTTTAAGCAGGACTAGGCCAAATTGGCGAACTTCTTAAGCATCCGAGAGTCTTTTGAGAAGACCAAGCCAGAGTGGGAGGATACCTTTGCCAGATGCGCCGAGAGTGTGGACAGACTGGAATTCAGGATCGGAATGCTTCCTCAGGTCACCATGGATGAAGTTGCCTTGATCGTGTCCAGATTCATCGAACACACGGCAACGTGGGAGGATCGGGATGTAATTCCTTGAAAATAGCTCCAAGCGCCACATCACCCTGTCAACTCTCTGTTTACTGAAGTCATTTTGGGAAACCCTAATTAGGGTTTATTTGTTTTGATCTTGGCCGATGGCTCATTTTTAATCTGAGCCGTTTATTCAATTTTGTAAACTCTATATAAACTTGTTTACTCTCATTTGCAATTTGTGAAGTGAGTTGTATAAGATTGTTGCGACGAAACTATTTCCATTTATAAAAGCTCTTGTGCATGATTTGCTAAGAACCACTTTTATTTTCAAGTAGTGTGCAAGGTTTTAATATTTCTCCTTCAACACTTAGAGTAGAATTAGATTAGTATTTAATTCACATGTTTGTTAAGTGGATGATAGATTTGATAGCAATGGTAGATAAGATTTAGCTCATACTTTTGTCGAATGGATGATTTGTATTCGATGTGCAAAGTTAGTCTGAGCCATTAAATTGTGGATGCTTAACTTCTGTTTGTTCTAATCAATTCAAACATGAAAATTATTATCACTTCCGTTGAAGATTGCATCCGCTTTGCGTAGTTGTCCAAAGGAGGCGAAACAAAGTGTGGTTACCCCATTTTTTCTCGTCACTCGTCTCTTGAGTTCTTAGGCGTAGTTTAGATTTCTAAACCCTTATCCTTTTTCCCTTTTTTTGGAAAACTAAAACACCCATCTAAAGAGCTTCAATGATAAAACTGTCTAAGTCCTCAACTCGTAAAATGAATTTTATGTAAGTCCCCTTGTGATTACCAGCAAATCACAACGCCCACTGACCTTGTCCATATGTCATAACCTGACCAAAAGAAACATTGGAGTTATTGTATTATCTTCTAGGTATTTGCAATTACTTTTCAAGAGAGGATAAAGTGTCCTTGGGCATTTTATTCTGTGTATGGTGGCGTATTCAAAACACACACCAACAGAATTGGCGCTAGAAGGAGGGCGTTACAAAGAAAATTTCTTTGCTCGGGAATAAAACAGAGAAAAAGAAGAATTACTTGCTCCACCACTTTTGTACCACCCATATGCTCGCCTCCTCCTAATGCACCAACAGAATTGGCGCTAGAAGGAGGGCTGAAGGAAAATTCTTTGATCCATCATTATTGTGTGCAGAGTTGAAGGTAGTAGACATGATAAAGAATGGTGTTGCCACATGAGTTCCCATTTAACGTGCCGCTTGAACAGCCAGGGCAAGGTCAGACAGATATTCTTGGCCAATTGCACTCATTAGCGTGGCAGACACAAATAGATAGCACCCAGTTCAGACAAACAAGTCGCGCTCTTGCTCGAGAAGAAGAGAAGAGAGAATTCATCGAAGGAGCTATTGAAAGGCACCTAATAAGGCAGAAGATCAACCGCTTGAAACGAGCTTTTGACTATATTGAACATGCAATTGCTTCCGGATCATTGACAAGATCAGGCTTTACCCGTAAGATGAAGAATGGTACTTCGGACCAGCCTTCCTCTTCCCGGACAGGAGCCTAATCCAGTGTTGCAACCTGACTTGGGATTCCACGACGAACAAGAGGACTTGATAACAGAATTATACAGTTTAGCGTGGAAATTGAAACGGAATGCCCCTGATTGGATGCGCATGCACTTTATCCTTGAAGAAGAAGAAGAAATTGCCCAGCGGATCGAATTTCGTGTTCAACAAGACTTGCTTGTCCAAAGATTCGAAGCTCTTCAACGACAGCCAGCAAATCCTCCAGCTCCAGAAGCAGCCCCGGCACCACCTCGACAAGCATAAAAGAAGATACATTGGATCGTATCAATTCTTTTTCTCTCGATAGACCAAGGAGGATTACTAGGTCAACCCCGAATTCATTTAAAGAATTTGTGGAACTATCGCCTTTCAGGCAGAGAAGAAGAACTCAAATAATTGAAGAGGGAACATCAAGTGAAATCAATCTTGGCGGAGAAGCATCAAGTGAGGATCTTTTTGGTTTCTCCCAAACTTCGCCACCAAGCACTCCAGTTTCGGGAGCCATCCCAGTAAATAATCGACAAGTGCTGATTCAACCTGCCCAGCTGGCACAGCCGATCCAACCCAACCTGGCGAATCAACCAAACGTTCTAATGGTGTGGCGTCCAGCTAACGCGTCTCCCATGACGTTCACCGCATACCATGATATGCCGAAAAATCCATAACATTTTTGTTCCAAGTTTCATAGCGGCGACTTAAACCACACTACGGATGAGCACATCAAACTATTTGAAGATCTCCTCCAAAATAGAGACATCCAAGAGGAAGATGTTGCATGCCGGTTGTTTCCTGACACTTTTGATGATCAAGCGTCTTACTGGTATATCCATTTACCAGCTAACTCCATTACCACTTGGCAAGGGATGAAGGTGGCATTCTTGGAGAAATTCAGAGTGCCAATTTCAGCAACTGATCTATACAGGCAATTCGTGGAAGTAAAGAGACAAGAACACGAGCCCATCAGTACTTTCAATGATAGATTTCAAAGGGCATACACAAGATTGAGGGATCCTTACAACTTGGACAACGCTGCGGCATTACCCATCTATTACGAGGCTTTGGATCGTCTCACGTCCATGTTTGTAAAGTCCACAACTCCGGCCCCTATCAACTTGAAGGAAGTATACGCTGCCGCGGTAATAGCAAGCAATGGTCTCGGAGTGGGTATTCCCCAAGGTCCGCTCCATTATTTAGGAAGTTCCGCTTCCCAAAAATCAAGTGCAAGACATCAATCGTGCTTTGGATCACCAGACACCCATGATGAACCCGGTTCCCGCCAGTAGTAATCAATTGGTCCCACACCCAGGAGCTCCAATGTCTCAAGCACCACCGGCGCAGCCCGTATACCTCCAGAACGTGACAACTTCCACCAGAAGTCAAGAGGAGAAAGATGAAATGAAGGAGCTAATTGATCAAGTTAAAAAATTGTCGACCGACATCACCTATCTGAAGGGTCAGATGTTGTGACCTTTTTCACACATCACCCCATTCAGATGGGAACCCCCTAATTTTTGCTCCATTCTCGTCGTTTGGCTTTGGTTCGTGCATCTCTCTCTCTATCTCTGGTCCGTCCAGGGATGTCCTGTCGTTTGACCCAGGTTGAAGTATTGGTTAAGTCTGTGTAATTAGGGTTTTCATCCTTCAGGCTTATTTAGGGTCAAACCAGGTTATCAAATTGAAATCTTAGCTTAGTACAACAATCACAAGGCTTCCAGCAGGGTCCCATTAAATTTTCACTGTATTCTAGCAACTTGCTATTTTTAGTAAGTATTCAATTTGGGACTATTTTATCGAAATTTTGGGAAATCTGTCAGCTTCGACACATTCAGGTAACATCAAGCTGCATGCACGTAAATTTTGAGTCAGATCAGACAATTTGCTATTTTTAGCAGTTCAGGCTTCAGGAGCCATTTTCAGGGGTCAAACATATGATTCTTCATTGCATGTCCAGAGATTACTTCTGGGTTTCTCGAAACCTTCGCAGCGATATAACATGCAAACCGAGATGACCACTTCCAAAGTTCAGCCTTCAAAGGCTAATTTTAGGGTTTGCATGCGGAGTTCTCTAACGCATGTCCGAATATTCCTTCTGGGTTTTTCAAGAGCTACGCAACATTGTGACATGCAAGCGGAGAAGATCAAATTTCGAGGACTTACTATTTTTAGCCAGTGCATGCATGCGGACCAGTTTTCTGGGTTTTTCTGGGTTTCTTGAGACCCCACGGGCAATATACCATGCAATACCATCCAGCAGTGGACGAGTCACTTTTCAGGCAGTTTCGATTTTTAGCAGGTACACTCTGGCAGCCACCTAACACTCCAGTTCAGCAAGCAGAACGACATGCAGAAGGAACGAAGTCAAACGGAGACCGTTCGGGATACATGCAAGTCAAATTAGGGTTTCCACTTTTATAAGGGGTGAAATCCAGAAATAGTCAAAACGGAGTACCCCACCCATGTCAGCATACTTCAAGGCACTTGCTAGCAAAATTTGAGCAAAATCGGAGAACTTACTATTTTTAGTAAGTCAGGGCACGGCTATAAATAGCAGGTCTGCACCCGAGGTTGGCATCAGAGCGACACTCAAATTATCAGGATCAGGCGTTGCAAGTTTCAAGTCAAACAGAGCTACTGAAGTCAAAAAAATCAAGAACTTACTATAAATAGCAGGTGGCTATAAATAGCAGGTCAGGGCAGAGGACTGGCAAAACAGGTTCGCAAGGCAGAGAGTATCATATGGTGAAATTTTCAGGCAAAACGGAGCTATAGGGGTCGAAAATCAAGGGACTTTCTAAAAATAGCCTGACTTGCCCAAAATAGACGGTGAAGACGAAGGCAGGCAGAGGTATGAAAAATTTTCTAAGTCTGGGAAATGAAAGTGGCCTAGTAAAAATGCGCCCACCTTCAAGAGGGAGACTATGAAAATTCCTAAGGCGTCGAAACTTCAAGGGGGTCACCTTCAAAATGCGGCTAAGTGTGAAATTGAAGGTTCAACATCTAAAATGCGCCCAAGTTGAAAGCTCATGTGTGAAAATGCGCCCACCTCAAGATTGATAGCTTAAAATATTCTAAGTGTGAAATTGGAAGTCACACATGCCAAATGCGCCTTCACTTGAAAGTACCACCATTGAAATGCGCCCACCATGGAGACCTCTTGAAAATCTTCTAAGGCATTGAAATGAAAGTAGCCACCTCTATTTGCGCCCTCATCTTGAAGCCCACCATGCTATTTGCGCCCAAGGAGTTGGTGATTAGAAAAACGCCTAAGGCATAAGATGGAAGTTCCCCTAGTGAAATGCGCCCATGATAAAGATCAAAGCTTCACTAAGGAAATGCGCCCAAGGTTATTGGAGGCCTAAAAATGCCTAAGGCATAAAGTGAAAGCTTCCTAGGCAAAATGCGCCCACCTCCAAGAAAGGGAAAGGAAATCTAAAAACGCCTAAGTATGAGAATGAAAGTATCACCTCCAAAATGCGCCCATCTAGTGTTGAGGGATCTTCAAAATTCGCCTGTGTCAAAATGATAGTGAAGGCATCAAAGTGCGCCCAAGCTGAAGCGGAGATGAAAAATATGCCAAGGCATGGCGAAATGATAGTGAAGGCATCAAAGTGCGCCCAAGCTGAAGTGGAGATGAAAAATATGCCAAGGCATGGCGAAATGGAAGTGGGCTAAGTCAAATGCGCCCAAGTTGAAGTGATAAGAGCCTTGAAAATCTCTAAGGCATGAAATTTAAAATTAAATGAGAAGGAAATACGCCCAAGGAGTAAGGATTTAAATTTACTTCCAAGTATGTGGGCGAGGGGTCCAGGAATAAAAATATACCAAGGGTCGAGTACGCCAGAAGTATGAAAGTGTTTGAAATATTCTCTAAGTGAGATAAATATTTCACTAGAGAAAATACGCCCTTGGTAGGATTACGAAATTTTCCAGAGGCATTCAAATGAAGTGGGCGAAGCGATGAATTTTATTTTCAAGGCGGAAACAATTGGTGAATATTTTCCATGGGTCAAGTAAAAAATTAAATGAACCCGTTTAAAAGGCACCCATGAGTTGACAGAGTTAAAAAATTAATTTCCTAAGGGAAATTTTAATATTTTCAAAGGAAATTCGTTTTGCCTAGATTATTTTCCTAACGGAAATTAAATCTCAGAGGGTGGATTAATCTGAGCGAGCAAGTGATTTCTGTCAGCGGGTTGAATTATTTTAAAAAAGAAAATTTAAAATGTCTAAGGCAAATTTCATGAAATTGAAGATTTAAATGGCAGACATTTTAAATAATTTTAAATCTCCGATGAATTTTTTTGGATTGAATTTAATTAAATATGGCGAGAATTTTAGAATGAATTTTTTTCAATCAAGTCAAGTGATTTTCTCGCAAGTTGTTTAAATCACCAAGAGTTAACTGGCAAACTAGAAAGGAAAATTCGAAATTTGAAGAAGAAAGAATCTTCATTAATGGCAACTGCCATAATGACCGGTTGACGACTAGCCCACTACTGCGTTTGAATTAGAAGATGTCGAACGGAGAGAGTGTAGAATTGATGAAGGTACTAAAAATAGCCCCAGCACTACTCAGCAGGATTCTTCGCGAAGAGTTATTTAAACAACTTCATTTCTTTCATTTCTTCACACGTTTCGAAGAGCTTGGAATTGCTGCAGTGAAGAATTTTGTGAGAGATCAAAGTCTTTTTCGAAGTTGCTGAGAGTGAGGTTGGATTTTATTCTTCTAAGAGCGAAGTTGCTAAGGATTTTAATTCTTGAAGAGCTAAGAGGGTGTTGCTGCAAATTTCGAAATCATATACTACAGTTGCTGGAGAGATATTTTCAAACTGCTAAAAGTTGGGGTTGTTGAAATCATTTTCGAAGTTGCACGAGAGTTCTTGGAGTTGCTGCAAATTTTATTTATTCGAGCTGCTGAAAGCTAGTTGCTGTTAGAGTTGAGAAGAAATTGCAGCAATCTCTCTTCATTTCTTCATTCTTCAAGTTGCTGAAGTTGACAAGAGTTGAGGCGAAAGATTTAATTTATTCTGTGCTGAGAAAATAGCCACATTGCTGAAAGTTGTTGGTTGGCTGTAATTTTCTTTGCCAGTCAAAGTGCAATTGCTGGAAGCTTCTTTATAAGCTCAAAGTTTTTATATAGTTTGAGGTTTGGAGTTAGAAAATTATGCTGAAGAATTTTATTTTCAAAAACTAACTCCACATCCGCAGCCGTCTCGGAGGCTATTTTATTTTATTAAAAATCTGTAAACTAACTTATTATTATTCTATCTTATTCTTGCAGATGGCTGGAGCAAAGGATGTTGCAGGAACAAGCAGAGCCGCAAGCAGAACTGCAAACACTGAAACGGCCAAGGCTAGCTCATCCCGACAGGCAATGATCAAAAGGCTCGCCAAGTCATTTCTTCCAAAATTGACAATTGTTTCAAAGTTGGTAGGATTAAGTGACACCAACCTCGGGTCGTTTAATCTAAATGCACTCAAGTCTAGGATGTACGGACTGGGAGGCCATCAACCATCAGTCACGGCACATAACATCATGAAGAGTGGTATCTACGCAGCCGCTGGTTTTCCACCAGCAATTCAGTGCCCGGAGCTAATTATGGAGTGTGCGAACTACTACAAGCCGGAGCGTGGAACCATTGTCTCGCCGAATGGCAAATTGCTTGCCAACTTCACGCCAGATGCCATCGGAGAGGCATTTGGGATTCCTACTGCCGAAAAGATGCTCTACAGATCAAAGGAGAGGGCGGATAAAATGTACTCCACCTCCTTCGAGAGGGTTGCTGCGGTCATCAACAGAGTTTGGATGCAAAAGCCAAAGCCACCTCGCACTAGACTCCCAAAGCAGATAATTGCCGAAGATGTGAAACAGGAATATTGCGACTTGATGATGATGCTGAGCCGAATAAATGGGAGTGCACAAGCCTACTTCTTCGAGCCTTGGATGTTCTACTTTATCAAGATCATCTTGGAGGGAAAGGAGTGTGTTGACTGGGCAAGAATGATCAGTGATAACATAGATGAGCAGTTCAGGAGCCTGAGGGGGACGAAAACCTTTTACATGGGCTCGTATGTGATATATATGCTGGCAAGAATGACCAAGTACCGAGGGATTACATACAAGGAGCCAATAGGCTGTGCACCTGATCAGTTCAAAATCCATGAGGCCTGCACACAGTTGCATCTAGCTAACCCTGCCAGTTACAAACGGGCTAATGATGCATTCACAATGCACATCACGAGGACCCTTCAGCGGAGAACGCAGCAAAGAATATCCAAAGAGGCACAAGCATTGATCGAGGAATACGGATATTGGCTCATCCAATTTCCGAAATTCACTTACATTAGGCTGCAGGGGTTCACTTCGTATCCATACCGGCTACCGAGGTACCCCACCGATCACATTATAATGCTGGAAATATCTAGGCAATTGATCGCCTATGATAAGATTCAGAAAAGGAAGAAGAAGGGTGGACTTGACTTTCCTATTGCCATGGGAAATTCCACTGAGGTGTGTCCCTCCTTGCAGGCAGCTCGAGAGGCAGAAGATGAGCTGCAATTTTATCATCTATCGTATCACACAAGCAAACAGGATTTTGATCCGTACAGAAACATCCGAATGATACAAAACATCGAGTACCAACACAAGGCCCACATTGAGGACTTTTGGGCAAATGCTGTTGATGAGGTTGAGATAAGGAAAAGGATGTTTTCCAGGCTTCCCCTCAAATTGATCAGGGAATGTGAGATCATCCCAGTTCCCGACCAGGTGGAAGAGGATGTCAACGTTATGCAACCCGACTATGGTTTAGTCAGGGATACTTCGGTCCCACCACCTGATTGGTCCGAGCCAGAAATCATGGACTTGGACACGCTCTCTATTCCAGTGCTGACTTTCACAAGGGCTTGGGTTGATAGACACGTATGCAGACTTAAGAGCAGATCGATCGCCCTTACTTATAGCTTGATGGGTGACCCAAGGCCGCTATCGGTGAGAAGGGGAAAACAGGTTGCTCAAACACCGGAAGCACAAGTAGAAGTACCAACCCAGCCGATACCGTTGAGGATGGAATAAGCATCACCTATGCACTCACAAACTCAGTCTTCGAGTTTGAGAGTGATTTCATTATTTGTTGATCAGAGGGCAAGATTGGATGAAGAGCGAGAGCTTGAGGAGGTGGATCAACCCAACATCCGAGAATCAGAAAGTATAAGCGTCAGTGCATCCAGGGCTGGCCGACAAGAGGAAACAGTGGCTGACACTCGTTTCCAACAGATGTTGGACATGACATTGGAGGAAGAGGAAAACACAGAACAGGGGACCCAAGGGTCAGGAGATACGCAGCTCATGGAAGATGATGAGCCCGAGCAGAACAGTGCAAGAAGAGAAGAAGTGCACGAGGTAGAGGCAACGGAAGAGCAGCCCCTTGGCATTTGCAATCCGCAACGGACGGTGCCGGATTGGCTTTCGGACAGAATGAGAAGAGAACCTGAGGATGATATGGATCCAGCCATCGAGATGGAGGAGTTCCTCAGGAGGATCAGTGCGCCACCAGAAAAGAAGAGGGCCAGGAAGTTTTTAAAGATCTCGACTGATGAGTCAGGCTCTCGCACGCTTCAGGTGGTTGTTCCGAGAGAGGATTGTGATCGAACCGAAGAGAGGCCTGAAAACTATGTGATCACCACCGTAGAGTTGGGTCGTCCTACGGGAGCCCAAATTGTTGAGGAGTTCGATAACTCCTATCAGTCATTGAAGGATCAGTTGCTCCGCACGGAAGGGAAGTATAAGAAATTGAAGAAGGAGCACAAAACCTTGATATGATATGTGCAGAGTCTAGCACGTCCAGGTGAACCAACAAACCCAACAGTAGAACGTCCACTAGAGCTTTCGAGGGAGTCAGTTGTTGGCTTAGAGGATTTAAAGAAGATGGAAACGGAAGCGGACAAGTGGGTTAGCCATGTTCGTACTGAGACAAGGAAATTCATGGAGGACCTCGCCAATGCTTATCGGTAGGCCTCAAGTATTTTGGCACGGATTGACATGGTGGATCAGGCTTGGGGCGATACCCGCATCTATCAGACGAAGACTGTACTTCGTTTGGGGGCTTTGATGCATATACCTCTACAAACTTTGGTGGATGGGGGTGTGATTCAGGATGGTGACAGGTATGATTTCACCAGTTGGTACTCCTCGGTGGTCACGGGCTGTGGATTTCATGATGCAGCAAGGGCAGATTCAGCCAGAGTGAGGAAAGCAATGGGTAACATCTTGGAGGGAGTCCTTAATACATTAGAAGCCATATTTGCTAGAAAGTTGGCCCCAGAGGAAATAACTGCTGATGGCTTCAAAGACAAACTGGCTCCATTCTTCTCAGCTGCGAGGTCGCTTGTCCTAGATGACTTTGAGAATGTCTCCACTTTCTTCAGTATAATCCAGAATACCCAGGACGCCTTGGTGGCATGGAAGAAGTCTTACACTCGGCACGATCAGACGGTAGCGGTCTTGGAGTTCCAGCTCAACCATATTCCACCGATTTCTGCCCAGGAGGTTGAAGCGGTATTGGCCCGATTGATCGAGTTTGCAGTCTGAGAATAGGACAGTGGGAACGCGCTGCTTGATGAAGATCTTCTAGAAGAAGATAGTGGGCATTAATTGCTCATTATGGTTCCTGCAGGGGAGTGGAGAATATTCTGTGCATTTATTGCCCCACTCCCCTCAGTGGCGGTTTTTAGGGCAGAAACCCTAATTAGGGCATAGGTGGCTCGATCTGAGCCCTTTATTGTAATTGAATCCGAACCGTCCATTGAAATGGGCTAACTATAAAAGGGGCATCCCCCCTCATTTGTAATCTATTAGAATTAGACATTAGATCAAGAATTGAATCAGAGCGAGAGTAGAAGGCATATAGCATTTAGCTTAGAAGTTAGCTTAGATTGAGGAGGAAAGGAAGTTTTCCCATTGAGGACTTTGTAAGAAGTTGTTGTGAACACTCTCATAATATAAAGATTTATCATTGTTTGGTGGTTCTATCTTCTATTGTGAGTAGCTAGCAAGGCTTGTTCGTCTTTCCAATTCAAGTAGATAGAGTAGAGTAGACTTTGTTTTATGCAAGTAGTTGTTAATTGTGGAGTGTGGCGCTGTGATTTGAGCATATCTTCTTTCATCCATACCACTAGCAGGCTTACTGATGGTAAGTTCGCCTTGCGTGGTCAACTGGAGTATTGGCACTTAATTTCGATTGTGGCTCCTATGTCCGTATGCATCGTAGTGATGGCATGAACATGTTGGGTCATAATTTGAACACCTTTTCTCATCCTTTGAAGATTGCACCAACTTTGTCGGAGTTGTCCGAAAGGAGACGAAGCAAAGTCTGGTTTGAAGAGTGTTTAAGTCGATCCCCGTCCTCCACCCTTTAGAAGTAGATTCGTAGAATTCCTACCCCTTATCCCTTTTTAATTCAGTATTTCCCGGTTAATTTAGGAGTCAGAGCAATACTGTCAAATCATTCATATCCTAATTGCTTCACAAAATCGAACAACTACGTAAGTCCCCTTGAATACCCAGCATATTCACATTAGCCAACTGAGTCTATTCGCGTTAAAGGAACCTTGGAGTTGAACGCATGAACTTTCATGCAATCTTAGCATGCGGAATACTTTGATCAAGAGAGAATAGAATGACCGTTGGGCATTTTTATTCTGTGTTGATGTCGTCATAAAAAACACGTCAACAGTCAGACAAGTCAAATACAAAATTTCCAAAGGAGTTACCAACCACCGCAAAATAGTCACCAAAATCAAAATCATTTTGGATATACAAGGGATAATCAAAATCACCAAGGAAACAATCAAGGGTTCCGAAATAACAATTCAGGCTTGCAGAAAAAGACTTGGAATACAGGGCCAAACAATGGTACTGTACCATCTCCCTTGGACAATCCACCTACAGACAACCGTCCTACAGATAACGTATTCTTGGCCGAAGCAGCATTATCAGGTTGGTGCCGATTACACAACACGAACCAACACTCCGAGTTGCACTGTCGTGAATTCCAAGTAGCGGCAGATATATTCAGAAGCGAAAGAAGAAATTCAAAAGCGGAAGATCCGCCAGCAACCGGATATGAGCTAGTTCCCGCGCCAAGATACGACCAAGCCCTTGTAATTGAGAACGTGAGATATTCATCTCAGGAATATCCACCATATTCCCCAGGTCAAAGATTTCCACCAGCATCAACGAATGGTCCAGCAGAAACATTGCAATATCAAGATGGAATGGAGAATTACACTCCAGCCAACCAGCCCACTTCAAACAATGGGTATAGTTTTCCACCATTACACAACAGCATGTTAGTGGAAGGAACAAGAGAAGTTCAACCATTTCAACAAATGTCTAGAAACCCACCAAGGGTATACCATAGAAATGTTCGCCAAAATGAACCCTTGACTTCGTCTATTCCTCCTAATAATTTTCAGACTCGGCCGAATCCAGGTGCGTCCAATGCGCCGCCTCCTCCGAGAGATTCTCCGGAATATCGCCAGCAGAACGTTCAATCAAATGGGACGAGGCAAGTTGTTGTTCCACAAGCAGAACAAAGGCGACCAGCGAACCATCAGGTGGAGCAGACATCGACCCAAACAAAGGATCGTCCCAGGGAAGAATTAAAAAGATTGAGCTCATACGTATTGGAAGAGTTCAAGAAGATAAAAGTCAGTCTACCCCTAATAGAATTGATGAGAATTCCTGAAATTCGGGAGACACTTTTGGGTAGTCTAACCGAAACTATTGCCCCGAGGAGCATTCTTCACAATGTGCCAAGTAGAGGAGCATTCAACGCTCCAGCCAACACTAACGTCACCGAATGGGAGCTATCAGGCAACAGGCCGCAAACGCAGTCTCCTTCAGTAGACCTCAGTCAGAACGACATAACACCAGAGGAAGTTCTGAGCGACTCCAATATCTTTAGGGAAGAAATTATGGCTAGCGAATTGCCACATAATCTAAAGAAGCCAGAATATGTCTCTGGAACACAAAAAGAGAAAAGCCAAGGTGTCAACAATCCAGACAAACACCCAGTGGTATTCTACCAAGGGAAAGACGAGCCTGCTCCATTCCTGCTATCCGTTCGTATATTTGGAAAGATGTTGCACAATTGCTTAGTGGACTCTGGTGCCTCAAGCAATGTAATGCCACTGGTTGTCTGTCAAAGGTTAGGACTTGTACCCGCAAGGACTAACAAGAAAGTCACCTTGTTGGACAAGACAGAAGTCCCTGTGATGGGAGAGTTAAATAATATCCACATGCAATTAGCAGCAGACCCAAGAATGCAGAGTTGTATCGACATCTCAGTTGTCGATATTCCAGATGGCTATGGCATGCTTCTGAGCAGAGATTGGACGAGAAAATTGAACGGATATATTTCCACGGACTTCTCTCATATGTGGCTACCTTGGAAGGGAGTTCCTAACCAGATTAGGATTGATAGTACGCCAAGACTGAAACTGATGATCACCGAGTATGGCGAGAATAACGAGATATTATTTCTCGAGACTGACTTAGGCTCTTACAGGCCTAAGGCGAACGAAGTATTAATGTTGCATGGGTCAACCCACGAGGTTAATAAAATAACCAACTTTACTGATGCTTGTGTGGATGAACCCCAAGATCTTCAAGACAACAACGAGGAAATGTTCGAAAGTTTCCGAAACTTTGTCCTGAGGAGTGTTCAGCTGAAAGCAGAATTACACGAACACCTCCACATTCATGATTTACTGTTACCTAATTGGTGTCGGATACACAACACTGCACATTCTGAGTTTGTATGTAAAATGTGCCACAAGGCAGTGGAAGAAGTTTGGAGAAGTATGCCACAGGCACCAAGTCTTTCATACAATGGAGAGACTAGAGGTTCTACCTCCGTTATGGTACAAGAGATCGAGCAAGAAGGGAACACAAAAGCACATCCTCTGTCCCCATCACAGCAAGAACAAACTTGGACCTTGCGGTTTGATGGATCTCGATCCAAGAAAGGAGCTGGAGCCGGCTTCGAGTTGACCAGTCCAAGAGGAGAGGCGTATCTCACCGCTCACAGGTTAGAGTTCCCCTGCACAAATAATGTAGCAGAATATGAATCATTGATTCATGGATTGCTATTGGCACTAAAGAAAGGAGCAAAAGTCCTACACGCTCTTGGAGATTCAAAAATAGTTGTGAGACAAGTAAAGAAACAATATGTTTGCAATAATAAAAGATTGGCCCGCTACCGTAATAGAGTATGGGATCTCATTGAGAGCTTTGACGCTTTCAATATCCAGTCGGTGAACCGGTCTAACAATCAAGTAGCAAATTCCTTGGCACAAGCAGCCAGTTCACTAGAGCCGCTAGCCATGGAATCTATAAGCCAGTTCACGGTGGAACTCTCGTCCATACCATCCATTCCGGACAATGTCACAAATTTTCAGGTCTTTGAAAATGATGATCATATTCGGGAATTCTTGACTAGTTCAAACGTCTTTGCTGCACAGGTCATTGATGAGGAAGAAACACAAGAAGCCGAGCTAGACGATGATGGTATTCTGAACTTGAAGACCAATATCATCCCCAGAGGAATGATACAATTAGAACGCATATTTGATCAAGATTAGATCCAAGAAGCCAGAAGCCCAAGGATTGAAGGAGACCAATATGAAAAGATAAACTTGGGAACGGAAGAGAAAGTTAGAAATGTGTGCATAGGAAAAGCTTGTACCCCCATGGAGAAGGATGGAATAACCTGGAACATGAGGGAGTTTATGGATATCATAGCATGGAGCTCTGAAGACTTGAGGACCTATGACACCTCAATCATCACGCATACTATTCCTCTCAAGCCCGAGAGTAGGCCGTTCAGGCAACGCCAAAGGCCAGTCAATCCAATACTAGAAACCTCTAATCCATCAAGAGGTCAGGAAGCTACTTTCAGCCGGAATTATATTCCCAGTGCGCCACTCGACGTGGGTTGCCAACCTAGTTCCCGTTCGAAAGAAGAACGGGGAAATAATGCTGTGTGTAGACTTCCAGAACCTAAATCGAGCTTTAGAAAAGGACAACTATCCGTTGCCCTCGCCGGACGAAGTTTTACAAGTTGTCAATGGATCACGAATGATGTCCTTTTTGGACGGATACTCTGGATATAACCAAGTGTTGGTCGAATACGAGGACAGATTAAAGACAGCCTTCACCACGAAGTGGGGCACTTTCGCTTACAAGAGGATGCCCTTCGGGTTGATTAATGCGGGAGCCACATTCCAGAGGGCCATGGACATCACTTTTAGAGATTTGATTGGAAAATGTATAATTATCTCTATGGATGATTTGACGGTATTCTCAAAGACGAGAGGAGATCATATAGAGGATCTGAGAAAAGTATTCAAAAGATGCCAAAGATACGGGATTTCTTTAAATCCTAAGAAGTGTATATTCGGGGTTACCGAAGGCAAGCTGCTGGGTCACTTGATCATGGAAAGAGGAATTATGATCGATCCTAAGCGCATTGAGGCAATTTCCAGAATCAACCTGCCTACTAGCCAGAAGGAATTAAGATCTTTCTTTGGGAAGATCAACTTTGTCCAAAAATTTATCACTGGCTTTGCCGAGATAGTGAAACCTTTGAATGAGATGTTGAAAAAGAATGCTAAGACCGAGTGGATGACACTGACAAAAGGGGCCTTTGAAGAAATCAAGCAAGCAATAGTTGAGGCCCCTATCTTGGTTAGTCCAGACTATACCAAGCCATTTTATTTGTACTCCTTTGCATCAGAACATTCGTGTGCCGCGATACTCACTCAGAGAACTGAAGAAAGGGATGAACATCCCATTGCATTTATGAGTACACCCCTCCGGGATGTTGAACTAAGGTACCCGAGTGTTGAGAAACAAGCCTATGCACTACTGAAAGCCATCAAGAAATTCAGGCATTATATCTTAAGGAGTAAGGTTTTCGCCATAGTACCAGATGCAGCCGTTAAAACACTCTTGATGCAAAATGAGCTCGAAGAAAGGAGAGGAAAGTGGGTCGCCACTATCCAAGAATACGACATCGAGGTACAACCAATGAAGCTAGTCCGAGGACAAGCTTTAACTCAGACGATGGCAATAGAAGGATTGGGTTTAGTGCAGCAAACATATGTGCTAACAGACACTCCTCCAGAGGAGTGGTATTACGATATCACTGCATATCTAATTAACCACAGATATCCTGCACATATGAATTCCACGCAAAAACAAGCTTTCCGGTTGAGCTTTCCGGTTGAAGTGCCAACATTTCATGTTGCAAGGGTCAGTACTTTACAGAAGAAACCACGAAGGAATCTACTTTAGATGTGTGGGGAATGATGAAGCCAAGATGATAATGGAACATTTCCATTCTAAATTCGGGATAGGGCATGGCGGAAGTCAGGCAACTGCTTGTCAAATACTTAGAGTAGGGTATTATTGGCCCTCCATTTTTAAAGATGCCTACCAACATGTAAAGACTTGTCACACCTGCCAGGTCACTGCAACAAGGGAGAAGAATCCGGCCATGCCATTACAGCCCATAACTGAAGTAAAGCCATTTGCAATGTGGGGTCTTGACTTTATTGGCATGATAAATCCACCATCTTCGGCGCAGCACAAATACATTCTGACGGCAACTGATTATTGCACCCGATGGTCTGAAGCACAAGCATTAAAGAATTGTACAACGGATGCGGTAATCAAGTTTCTTGAAGAGCATATTATCACAAGATTCAGTTGTCCTAAGGCCTTAGTATGCGACAATGGTTCTGCTTTCACTTCCTTAAAATTCTCCAATTGGGCATTCGACTACGGGATTACCCTCAAGTTTTCCTCGAACTATTACCCTCAAGGTAATGGATTGGCAGAGTCAACGAACAAAAATTTGCTCACTGTGATCAAGAAGCTGTTGGATCAGAATCCGAGAGACTGGCACTCTCAACTGAGGTTTGCTCTATGGGCAGATAGGACGCGAGCTAAAAAGTCATTGGGGACCTCTCCATACCACCACCTAGTCTATGGGCAAGATCCTGTATTTCCCATCCAGTTAAGAATTCCGACACTAAGGTTTATGCAGGAATACTTGGACCCGGATGACAGAGTTCAGATCTGTTTGTCACAGCTGTTGTTACTCGAAGAACAGAGGGACCGGGCCTTGGAAAAGTTTGCGAAACATCAAGGGGTTGTAAAGAGATGGTTCGACAGACGTGCAACGATAAAATCATTCAGAATCTCTGACCTAGTCTTGTATTGGGACAAAGCACATGAGAGGAGAGGTGATCATGAGAAGTTCAACAGTTTATGGAAAGGACCATCTCAAGTCTGAAATTTTGGGAGAAAACGCATTCAGGTTGAAGACATTAACTGGAGAGGATATCCCGTTGCTAGTCAACAATCAATTCTTGAAACACTATTTCCGACCTTGAATCTTTAAGTGGGACCCACCTGTATATAGTTAGTTTAGTTTCGTTTTAAGTTTGGTTTGTTTTCTTGCTTTTGTTTTGGTTAGTTTAGTTGTTGTGCTTTCTTGGCTTTCTTTGATTTGTGTGCGTAGTTTAGTTTGCTTGGGTTTTGTGTGTTTAGTTTAGTTTGAATAAGAGGGATTCCTATTTCGTGAGAAAGGTGATGTTGCTTACACGCACACTCTGGATTGATTTCACCTGATTATGTTATGAGTATTCCTTGCTCAAGATTAGTTGTCTCAAAAGTATCGTCAGGATTAAGGCTAGTACTTGACGGAAATCAAGAATCATCTATTATATCTTGATTTTGAAATCTTACAGTTACTACATCTCACACATATAATAAGTTCTTTTGAGTCACAATCGTTTCTAAGGAGAAATCATGGTTTGAACAAAAAGAAAATAATCAAAGTCTTACTTCAGCGCCACTATAATACTCAAGCCCACGTAAGCTTCACTGCTTACAAGCCAAAGTGTACAAAATTTGAGAAAGGAAAGAATATCAAAATAAGAAAATAAGAAAAGAGATAAAACACTTGGCTAAGGGTGTGCGGACATCTCTACAGGCGTGCAATCAATATACACGAGAAATCAAATTGCCGGAAGTAGAGCAATCTTCGTGAGATTATAGAAGATAACCTCGTCGGGGCTATGGACGCTCGCCGGCAGCGAGGCTCTATCCAAGGATGCTTTTGGAGTTAAGAAATGGTTAGGATGAAAGCCATGATGGAACCAAAGAGACTTAGTGTTCTTATGAGAAGGAAATGAATGCAACGTGCACACACTTGTAACTAGCGGATGAAAAATCTTGATATAGTTTAGGATTTTTCTTTTCTTTTAAGTACTTTTCTTAACCGAGGGATAAGCTAGTTGGAACTAATCTAAGACTTTCTAGGTTTAAAGTGGGTATTATCCTTGGAATGTTCAGAAACATTCCCAACGTGGAGTCGCCAGATGTTGTGACCTATTTCACACATCGCCCCATTACAAATGGGGACCCCCAAGTTTTGATGTCGCCCTCTAAATCGCCAATTTAGAGTCCTAAATTTGAATAAGGTTTTGAGAGTCAATCCAACCAAGTTGAAATTTTGAACCCATTTGAAAGCTTAAACGCCATGGAAATGCTCAGAAGACCCAGTAGACGAGGAACGCCATTGCTTTCGGTCAATTCTGACACTTCCTATTTTTTAGGGATTCTGCTTTTTTGCTTTTTGCTTTTTTGATTTTCGGCATTTTTAGGCCATTCTGGAGTTCCTATTTTCTAGGGATGCTTTTTTGCTTTTTCTATTTTTGGAAAGTTTCTATTTTTAGAAAGTTTCTATTTTGGGAAAAAGTTTCTATTTTTGGATCCCACAGAGCATGAAGTCAACACGCCTCCAGAAATCATGAAAATCAAGGTCAAATGGCAAAAGTTTGGAAAAATGGCTAAGTCTGAGAGAGGCGCCTATGAGAGAAGAATGGCAGACAAAGCATGATATCCGCCCTACTTTTGGCATGCCAAAGGTAGGCACTGGCAAGCCAAGCATGAAGTCCACCCATGGCATGGAGGTCTCCAAGTCCGCCATGGCACAAGCAGAGCCAAGTCCGCCATGGCACAAGGAAGCTAAAGTCTGCCCAAGATGTTTGGAGAAGGTGGATGGCACAAGACAAGGCCAAGTCCGCCCATGGCAAAGGTGAAGCCAAGTCCGCCCTTGGCATGAAGAGGTCAAAGTCCGCCCAAAAAGGCAACGGCATGAAGTCTAGCAAGTCCGCCCAGCATAAAGGAGAAATGGCAAAGGAAAGTTGAAGTCCGCCAAGAAGTTTGGATAAGGGAGGAAATATGAAGGGGTCCGCTCCAAGATGTTTGGAAAAGGGTGAAATTGCAAGGAAAAGTCGCCTTATGTTGAATTAAAAGGCCAATTAAAAGTGAAGTCCGCCATTGGACAAGGCAAGAACAAAACTCGCCATGGCAAGAAAAGGTTGAAGTCCGCCTTAGACAAATGGAAGGTAAAACACGCCATTGGCAAGGAAATATGGAGAAATTCGCCTAACTTAGGAAAAATTTTATTTTCTAAGGCATAAAAAATGGAAAAATGTCTAGATAGAGAAGAGGTTAAGCCGGCTTGAAAATCACTCCTCAGCAAGATAAAACGAAATTCTTTGGCAAGAAATGGAGAATGTAAGGCAGAGCAAGTGTGAAGTCCGCCCCTCTCAGCTGAGATAAAATCCTAAGGCGAATAAAAAAATGACGAAGTGGCAGAGATCTCCAAGTTTGCCCAACCCAGAAGATGAATCGTTTGGCTAAGTAAAAATGTCCAGAGGGGTCAGAAGTCCGCCCGGAGAGTTGAAATTTGGCAGACGAATTATTGAGCACATTTTGGCTAGGCAGACAATTGGAAGATAAAATATTTGGCCGCGGACAAACAAACTTAGCCATGTATCAATTTTAAACGGGTTGGAATTTAATATTTTAATATTTTTAATTATTTTCCGATACTTGGGAAATTTTAATTATTCGAAGTCTGGAGATTATTTGGAAGATTGAATTATTCTGCCTTAGGTAAATTTAAAATTGCCATGATTCGAAGATTTAAAGTATGTTGGAAAATTAATTTTAAACAATTAATTTAATATCTTTTGATATTTTCTCAACACTTAGGCAATTTTTTAAGAAATTCGAAAATCTCAAACAGAGGTGGCACAGAGATGAAAATTGGAAACTTGCCTCAGCAACTGAAAGTGAAATTAGAAACTTGCCAATCCGAGAAGAAAACGTTTCTAAAATTGGAAGAAAATCAGAGAGAAGAAAGC
This sequence comes from Sequoiadendron giganteum, assembly GCA_007115665.2. NCBI lineage: Eukaryota > Viridiplantae > Streptophyta > Pinopsida > Cupressales > Cupressaceae > Sequoiadendron > Sequoiadendron giganteum. The sequence goes on from CM021107.1 coordinate 292,679,535, forward strand.
AATTCCTTGAGAAAATCGCACTTCTCAGCCATAAAATGAGTTTCAGCAACTCATTTCTTCACAATTTCGACTGAGAAGAAGCTCTCTTTCAAATCTTCAGGGGATCGTTTGCGAAGGAAAAATTAGTGCAAAGTAACGTTGCTGTGAGAATCAAGGAAGCAATTTCTTGTTAACAGTCGTGATTTTTAGAAAGAAATAAGTTATTTCTTTGCTGAAAATCGTACTTCCCAGCTTTGGCGCACTTCCTCTGGCAGATTTTCAGAATTTTTAAATTCATTTGGAGCCAGAACACGATCTTTGAGGTTTGGAAATTAATCGACAATGTGTTTGTACCTCGTTTCTATCTTCTACTTTTTTCCGGCACGAGTTTCATTCATAGATGGGCGAATTTGATTACTTTCAGCTTTGCTTTTTGACAGAAATTTTAATTTAATAAGCTGAAAGTGCGATTTTGTCCAAACTACACCCCGAAATAAATTGATTTTAAAAGGTCTTATATTAATGTTAAGTATCTTGTACTTGCAGGTTGACAGTCGATCAAGAAGAGACGTCCAGGCAAGCACAGATGAAGTTCGCGAACAAAGGATTGCAGCCAAAGACTAAAATAAAATCAAAATGGAAGAACATCTCGGACACCAATCTTGGTCATATAGACCTCGATGAATTCAAGAGAAGAGTATATGGGCACAATGGGCCTCTACCCATGCCTGCAGCCAGGAGAATGGTAAGAAATGGAATCTTTCAAGCTGCCGGATTTCCGCCTGCACTTGAATGTGCTGCATTGATGGTGGAGTGTGCGCTTCATTATAATGCTGAGTTGAGGCAAATTGTGGCGCCTGACAGGAGAATATTGGCACATCTGGGAGAGTTGGCCATACAAGAGGCCTTTGGCATTCCTTCGTATCCTAAGACCACTTATAAAACTAAGGAAGACGCCCAGAGATTGTATGATGAATAGCCTGACCTTTGTGCCGCCAACCTCAACAAGTCATGGTTGGACAAGCCTAGGCCGTCGGTCAAGAAAATGCCCAAGAGGTTGATGCGTACGGACTTCAAGGAGGACTACGGAGACATCATTATCTTGCTGAACAGAATAGCAGGCAGTCCTTTGGGGGCGCCATTCGAGCCGTGGATGTACTATTTTATTGAGGACATCACAGAGGGCGTGAAGATGTTTAACTGGTCACGAATGATAAGCAACAACCTCCACGAGCAGCTTGTCAACTTGGAGAAAACTAAAACGTTTTATATGAGTTCTTATGTCATCTATATGTTGGCTAGGACTTACAAGTACGCAGGCTTGATATCCAAAGGCACGGTCGGCAGTGGATCAAACGAGTTGAAGGCATATGACTGTTATCCACAGCTGCAATTGAAAGAGAAGGCTCATTTCAGGCAAGCTCATGACGCCTTCCTTATGTATGTCACCAAGATACTCCAAGGAGGGACGCATCAACGGTTGAATCCTGAGGCCAAGAAGTTGATTGGCAAATATGGATCTTGGTTTATCCAGTCTCCCCGATATACTTACATCAAAATCCAGGGATTCACTGGGAGCCCATATCGTTTGCCCATTTTCCCGACTAACAAGATGGTCCTATTGGAAGTACTAAGGCAGCTAGAAGAATTTCAAGGCCTCCAACGGACAAAGCAAAAGGCGGCAGTAACCTTTCCCTTCTTTATAGGGAACATGCTAGAGTCTTGTCCATCATCGCAGGCAGCAGATAGTGCCAGGCTCGAGATTCAGCATTATCCTTTTGCTACCTATCCATCTAGGAGCCACTTCGACCCGCATCATCACATCAAGACGGTGGATGGAAGGAGGTACAAGCATAGGGTTGAACTGGAAGATTTCTGGGCAAATGCTGCGGACGAGTTTGAGGTTAGGCGAAAGATGTGGTCCAGATTGCCTGTCAGTTTGATCAAAGCAACAGAACTTTGTCGAGTGCCGGATCAGTTGGAGGAAGATGGACAGTAGGTACAGCCGCACCTTGATGAGAGTTTGCCTTTGCCGGTGGTCAGGTGGTCAGAATCCGAGCACGCCGATTTAAATACTTTGATGAGACCAGTCATCAAGTATACACAATGGTGGGTTGATCAACAGATTCAGGAACTCAGACAAAAAAGGATAACCTTAACTTATGATACGTTGAGTGAGGTGGAATCCTATTCTTCCAATGCGGACGCATCCCAGGGCGTAGAGATGATAGAGGCCACCAATTCCAAGAAAAGGAAGGAGATAGCTGCAGGCAAGGAGCCAGTTCAGAAGCAGGCTAAGGTAAAGCCTCCACACTCGGCCACATCTAGGAATATTGAAGAGATGCTGGCTACTGTAGATGCTTCACTGGCTGACATTAGGGATCCTTCCCCGATTTCGGAAAACAATATGGAGCCTCAGCCGGACCAAGATGCACCACCATCTCCCACGGGCACAGAAATATTGGATTCCGATGATGAAAATGTGGACACCCAAAATGAGGATTTCCAGGAAGGAATGATTTCAGCCCTTAGGGGAATTCTGGACGTTCTTGACAAAGAAGACAGGCCGGAAGATGAAGGCATAGAGCAGCCGATGATCCCGGATTGGCTAAGGGAGAGGCTGAAAGTATAGGCGCCAGTGGAGGAGCCAGAAGAGGATGACACTGTTGACTTCTTGGCCAGACTTATGCAGACTGCAGTTGAGAAGCCAGCAAAGAAATTCTCGAGCATACAGAGAGATGGAGCCGGCAACAGGACAGTGCAGATCGCAGTGCCTACAGTGGACAGGCCACAGGAGGACATGGCTCCACAAGATTATGCCATCACAACCATTGACTTGGGTCCAACCACGAAGGGCCAAGAAATTGAAGACTTGGACAATTCTGTGTCCACTATCAAGTCAAGGTTGGCAAAGGAGGTAGCCAAGAGGAAGGAGTGCCAGTTAGAAATTGAGCACCTAAAGGAGTATATCCAGCACTTGATCAAGCCACTTGATCAAGATAACACGGCAGCTCCTCTACTCTCGAACTCTTCATAGGGGGCCGTTAAAGAGATAGAAGAAAACATGGTCACAGTTCGGGAAGCCAGAGAATGGATAGCAGTGAAGGGGACTGAAGTTGAGGCATTCGTAGAGAGGTTGACTCTGGTTTATGGTCAGGCCACTGCCCTACTTTCTAGGCTGGCCGCTTTGGAAAAAGTGTGGGATAACCTTTCGAATGTGCAAGATAGGATAATCCCTTGCCTTAGGATTCTGAAAGGAGTTCCTAAGCAGGAGCTGATAGACGGAGGTGTTATTGCAGCAAGAGCAGCCTATGACTTCCACACCTGGTATTGGCCCTTGATGGCACAAGGCGAAGTCTTGGAGAGGGTGAAGGTTAACGGTATCAGATTGGAAGAATAGGTCAAAGAAGTTCAGGCCAAACTTCTCAACATGATCACCGACATCCTGGATAAGGAAGCTCTACGAGAGAATGACCTGCAGTTAGAAGTTTTGAAAGGGAAGGTCCAAGAAGGCATCTTTGCCTTCACTGGACCCATTTTTAAGCAGGACTGGGCCAAATTGGCGAACTTCTTAAGCATCCGAGAGTCTTTTGAGAAGACCAAGCCAGAGTGGGAGGATACCTTTGCCAGATGCGCCGAGAGTGTGGACGGACTGGAATTCAGGATCGGAATGCTTCCTCAGGTCAGCATGGATGAAGTTGCCTTGATCGTGTCCAGATTCATCGAACACACGGCAACGCGGGAGGATCGGGATGTAATTCCTTGAAAATAGCTCCAAGCGCCACATCACCCTGTCAACTCTCTGTTTACTGAAGTCATTTTGGGAAACCCTAATTAGGGTTTATTTGTTTTGATCTTGGCCGTTGACTCATTTTTAATCTGAGCCGTTTATTCAATTTTGTAAACTCTATATAAACTTGTTTACTCTCATTTGCAATTTGTGAAGTGAGTTGTATAAGATTGTTGCGACGAAACTATTTCCGTTTATAAAAGCTCTTGTGCATGATTTGCTAAGAACCACTTTTATTTTCAAGTAGTGTGCAAGGTTTTAATATTTCTCCTTCAACACTTAGAGTAGAATTAGATTAGTATTTAATTCACATGTTTGTTAAGTGGATGATAGATTTGATAGCAATGGTAGATAAGATTTAGCTCATACTTTTGTCGAATGGATGATTTGTATTCGATGTGCAAAGTTAGTCTGAGCCATTAAATTGTGGATGCTTAACTTTTGTTTGTGCTAATCAATTCAAACATGAAAATTATTATCGCTTCCATTGAAGATTGCACCCGCTTTGCATAGTTGTCCAAAGGAGGCGAAACAAAATGTGGTTACCCCATTTTATCTTGTCACTGCCATCTCTTGGGTTCTTAGGCGTAGTTTAGATTTCTAAACCCTTATCCTTTTTCCCTTTTTTTGGAAAACTGAAACACCCATCTAAAGAGCTTCAATGATAAAACTGTCTAAGTCTTCAACTCGTAAAATGAATTTTATGTAAGTCCCCTTGTGATTACCAGCAAATCACAACGCCCACTGACCTTGTTCATATGTCATAACCTGACCAAAAGAAACATTGGAGTTATTGTATTATCTTCTAGGTATTTGCAATTACTTTTCAAGAGAGGATAAAGTGTCCTTGGGCATTTTATTTTGTGTATGGTGGCGTATTCAAAACACACACCAACAGATACCTAGAGAGGCTCCTGCCAGATCAGCATCTTTAATCAAGACAAGACAATGTCAACATGTAATTTCCCAAACCAGAATGTTGGTCCTCATGATCAAATATGATGAAGAACAAAAGGTCTCAACAACCACATGTGTCACAACACCAACTCTGACATCACAACAAAAGTAAATGGACTAGATGTTTTTGCCTCATCAAGAGGGTACCTCTGCATTGTTAAGTGAAGCATCTGATTGATCTAAATACCTAGCGAGCCACTATAAAACAGACCATCATACAAACACTCAGTTCTTGAGAATGATGGATCAAGTGTCAAATTCATATCAAGGCCATATTCAACCAAGTGACTAACCTTGTGGCCACCTTATTGTTCTTGGCCAAAAGAAACATAGAACTTGGTGGCTCTACAATGATTATCAGGCCTTGAACATGATTGTTGTCAGGAATAGTCTTTGAGAATTGATTACATCCTCAAACAATTCAAAGGGGCCGAGTTCTTTATGAAGATTAATCTAAAGTTGAGATACCATCAAGTGCCTGTTGGGCTAGCTAATGCCTAGAAGATTGCCTACTTGAGTGGTTAGTCATGTTGTTTGGTCTAACTAACATGATAACAACATTGATAGGGATGATAAATGAGGTCCTATGGCCTTTTGCACATTCTTTTGTGGTTATTTAATTAGATGAGATCCTCACCTACCATAAGACACAGGAGGAGCATCTGCAAAATGTTCAATATAACATTTCAACCTTGCATCAAGAAATATTCCACACCAACATGGAAAAGTCCTTTCTTGATATGGAGAGGATCCACTACCTTAATTACATCATTGACAGAGATGGTGTACATTTTAATGCAAAGTAGATCCCAGTCATCAAAGATTAGCTTGCTCTAAATAATCTCATAGAAATACGAAATTTCTTGGTCATAGGAAATTAAATTGAAGGTCCATGTTCCACTTCTCTCTCATTGCATGGACTCTCAACAAGGCAATGAGTAAAAGGGCTAAAGGAAACTTTGTATAGACAGAGGCACAGAAACAGTCATTTGCAAAACTGAAGCAAACAGTAAGTTTAGAACAGGTCCTTGTTTTGCCAGATCTTCAAAGTCTTTTGAGATTGAAGCATACACCTCCAAGAATGCACTTGTTGTGGTCCTCACCTAAGTTACAAGATTCGAATTCGAATTCGAGTTCGGCAACATTGAAATTCGGATGAAATTCGGCAAGAAAAATTTTTGAAAATTAAAAAATTCGGATTAAATTCGTCTTATGTTAATTTTTTTATTTTTATAAATATAAGTAATATATTACATATAAAATAACATTAAAAATATATCAAAACACAAAATAAATTAATAATATTAAATTAAATAATATTTAATATTAATTTTTTAATACAAAATTAATAAAAATATACATAATTTAAATTTTTTATTTAATAAAATATAAATAAACAAAGTAATTAACAATTATACAAATAAACATGAAATAAAACATAAAATATAAAAAATATTTAATTTTATTTAAAAAATTAATAAATGAAAATAGGACTTCATAATTAAAATCTAAATATTTAATCTAAAACTTAAAAACAAAAGAATACAATTTGGAACTTAAAAATAAAAAAATAATATTCATGATCATGGCACCGATAGCATAGTAATATGATTGCACCGATTGGGTGGGTGGCCCCCTGGTGGGTTCGAAACCTACTTATTATTCAATCTTCGACCCGACGTTCCCCATTCCATATATACAGATAGGTGATCTTCGATCTGTTGGTGGAGTTTGAACCCCCATAGGTGATCTTCGATACGGGATATGGCAACGGGATTCTCTAAGTAGGGGGCCAACTGCATTTATCTACCTCAGGAGGATCTCATCTATTGTTCTATCAGAGAGTTCGAGTGTCGTTTGCGAACAGTAATTGATAGCATAAGAGGGGCTGACGCTTATTTCGTTTGTGTAGTTAACCAACTTTGGGAGATTGAGCTTTTGCTCCCCCTGATTCCATCTCGTTGGAAAAGCCCTAAACACATTTCTGGAAGAATACATACACCGCTCGCCGTGAAAAAGCCCTAAAAAAAAATGTTTTTTTAAATATATTTTCATTAAAAAAAATTATGCCTTTACCTATACGAATATACAACGAATTTGAACGATTTTTTAATCCTGCTTTGAAGTTCGTCGAATTTCGAACTTCATAGTTGAAATTCGGCGAATTCTGTGACTTAGGTCCTCACTCAGCATGGGCACCCCCAATCGCCTAACCCAATGAGAACTTCTCTAGCAGAATGTGCAAGTGTCCAATTTATGACAAAGATCTCTATGCAATTGTCCAGGCATGCAAGCTGTGGAAGCATTATATCCTTGTCAAGGAGACCATCATTCATATACATCACAAGACTTTGCAATTCATACAAACCCAAGGCAAGTTGCAAAATGACCATTGTCAGAGATGAGTCCACATACCTGCAGCAATTTCACCTCAACATCCAACTCAAAAAGGGGAGTGCCGACAAGGTTTAACTCTCTGAGACAACCTCCAATTGCAACCCTAACAACAGTCCTTGATTCTTACATGAATGAGACATCAAAGTGGCCTCAACTATATGTCAAAGATCCTGATTTATTTGACATGTACAAAAGACTGATAGTTGAGAGACAAGTCCCTAATTCCCATCTATAGAACAGGCTTCTATGAAATATGGAGCATGTTTGTGCTCCTCAGAAAGCTCGCATTAGTTGGGTGGTAGGGCACTTCAGAGTAGAAAATATAGTTTCAATTCTGTGAAGTACTTCTACTAGTTGATATATGTCTTTATGTTACTGCATTTACCAATTATTCCACAACTCAAGCAATTGCAAATGCAATCAACCAAATGCAAGGCTAATGCATGCCTCTATCTATTCCTAACAAGCCCTTGTAATCTATCTCCATCGATTGCAAATTGCATCTGACCACGACCAGGCATAGTCATGATTGTGTGTATGTTGTAGTTATCAGGTTTGCAAAGATGGCAGTTTTGATGCCCTGCAATAAATAGATCTCTGCAAAACAATCTACCAAGCTCTTCTTCTCAAATGTGAGAGTCCATTTCAGCCTACACAGACCATTATGTCAAACAGGGATAACATGTTACTCAGCATTTCTGGTCCACACTATGGTCCATGATGGACACAAAATTGACAAAGTTCTTGGTGTTCCATATGTAAAAAAAATTGATAGGAAGGCAAACAGATTATTCTACATATTCTTCAGATCTACCACATGCACAAGAGATGAGAGTCTGCCCTTTGTTCAACATAGCTACAATCAAGCCCTTTGCAGCTCCATAAGATACAGTCCATTTCAAATTTGTTGCTTGAAAAATTGTATCCATTGATGTAGCACTACATGTCATGTTGGAAGAGGCCTCATCCCACGTGAAAAGGGAACTAGATAAGAAAACAAACTCTGTTGAATGCATTTGACAAAGATAGCAGTTTCACAAGATTTTGTAGAAAAAGAGTGAAAAATACAAGCAATATTATGATTAGCTTTACGTCATTTATCAGTTTCAGATGGGAGACAGATTCTGGTTGCATCTTACAAAAGAGTGGTTCAATGGTCCAAATGGGAAACTTAGAGCTTTGACATCATCAAGTAGGCAAGTGATAATGCATTAAAACGCAACCTGCCACCCTACCTCAGGTTGCATCTTGTACTCAATGTAGAATTACTTTGTCCATATTTCCCACCGCTCATGGACATATCAGATGTTGCTAAGCAACTACAGAGCAGAAGACTGAACCATAACTGTGCCATGAAGATGAGTATTTATCAAATAATTGATATAATGGTCAAAGAAATGAAGATTTCACTCCATCCGGTGGTTAAGGCTGGACAACTTTTGTATAAGAGAAAATGGTTCACCATGGACTAAATTCAGGCAAAGTTTTCTCATTTGGTACAATTAGGAGCAATTGGACCTAGTGCTTCTCAAGGATAAACAACTGATCCAAGGAGCAACTCAAGTCATCCAAGCAACAATTCTGGACATAATTCTGAAATTTCCCGAAAAAAAAAATTTACAGTAGTTTCTACATTTTCTTATTTTGCATCTTTGAGGCCCTTCAGAGAGGAATTTACCCGTGGGAGTTTGTCCAAATGCCCTTAAGAGTTGAGAAGTATTTATTTAGGGCATTAAAACTAATTCACCACCTAAGCTTTCCAATTCGAAGTTTGAATTCTAGGGTACAGTGCATAAATTATAACCTCAACAAGTGGTGGTACCAGAAATAAATAAATCCAAATACTAGTTCTATTTTTCTAAAAAGTTTGTCCTTATTGACCTCCAACAAGGACACTAGTCACCACCAAGTGGGTGACTTTTCAATTCTCACAAAGAACCCTAATTTACTATTTTTTGTAACTTTTTAGCTTATGTATTGAAAAGCTATAATATAGATGAACTTAAATCAACAATTTAAGTTCAAAGCATACATGTCTTCTACAGAGATTGCCTTCATTGTAGACACTCTTAATTGAAACAAAATCCTATTTGGCTAAGCATTTCCAGTATTCTTCAGCTTTATTTTTTCTAGTATATCACATTCTACAGCTAATGTATTGTCCCTTGAATTACAAATTTAATATAGATCACAGAAAGAAAGCTAGGGAAGAAAGAATGTGCCGCCTGAGGGATTGAAAGATCTGATTAAGGGTTGAGTGTCTGTTTTTACTTTCTTTCTCTGCTATTCCTAGTTAGTTAGTTAGTTACTTCTAACTAGGAATAGCCTCTTCTATATGAGTCCGGTTGACCTACCTACTAGTTATTCAGTTAGTTACTCCTGGTCCTCTTTGGGTCTAGCAGAGTCTTTGCTTCTGCTGCTTTCTGGTTGTATTCTGGGAGCTGGTGCCTTTTTTGTTCCATGTTAATAGAAAATTTATTTGTTTTAAAAACATAGCCTTCTATTTTTTAAAATGAGTGTTTTACTCCATTTAAAATTAGTCATTTCTAATCATAGCAAAACAATAAATACCTGAACTCCTTTGACTTGCATATGTTGAATAAGTTCTGTGAACACGCCTGAGTGTGCCATGCATCCAAAAGGTAAAAGAAATCCTCAGAAATGTTTCAATGTTCTAGGAACAAAAGTAGTATCGTTTTTTTGACATATGCCACTACTAGATTCATTCCTATTCAATTTTGATGATTAATTAAAACAATGCAAATGAAACAGACATTGCCAAATGTAAAAGAACACACTCAACAGGTTCTGGACACCAAACTGGAATATCGAATGATTTACACCATTTTGGCCAATAAAGAAAACAAACCTTCAAATAATCATCAACGTCACCCACTGCATCGACTTTCTCACCATAAATTTTAGGCATTTATATGAATATCATGACTCACCCATAGTTACCCAAGGACTTGTATCTTGATCCCCGATACTTGTCTCCCATACCAGAAACATGTCCCTATTTCAGAGACCCATGTGGAGACATCTCCAAATTAGGAGGCTTCGGATGAAGTTTCTTTACATCTCTATAAGACTTCTAGAAGCATCCCTTCAAAAATGGGAAACTTCCTCTAGAGGTTTCTTTGAAATATCATATAAATTACATTGGGTTTCCCTATAATGCTGATATGCAATTCACAAAAGCTAAAAGAACTAAAGAAATGCACTAATAGGCTTGTAATTTTCTATTTTTTGCATTTAAAAATTACAAGTTTTTTTGTGGTTGAAAATTTTCTTCTCAAATCCCAAAGAAGTAAACAGTACAAAGAGAAACAAGCATAAAGCTTAAGATGTATGCAGACATTGAAATTTTATTAATTGGTTGAAAATATAGTCATCCCCAAGCACCCTTGTACCATGTTTTTATAATAATGCATTCCCCTCCCAATCTTTATCTGCCACCTCCGGGTGATCACAGTTTAAAATTTAATTGTTTTTACTGTGATTACACCCATAGTTCACATGCTCAGACTTGGCAGAACAAAAAATCCCAAATTGGCAATTCCCGAATTGGCAAAATTCAGTAACTTTTTCTTAAAAAACATAAATTTTATGCAAAATAGAATTACAAAATGTATCAAATGAGTCTATAAAATGTTGGGAAAGTGTTTTCTAATAGATTTCAATACAAATTGAAATAGTTAATAGGGTTCAAAACTGCATCATCATGCAAATACAACAGCTAGCTGATACTATTATGAATTTATGATGATCGTCTTTGAAAATCATTATCTTAAGTTGCATATCTAGGTAAGTTATAAATCACTAGATTTTATTAGGTGTATTGGGCTTTGTTGGCATTTCAAATCGCACCTCTGGAATGCGTTATGGAAACGGACAGCTATGTACAATAAACTGCTCTTCGAATTAGGAGGGGAAGCTCCCTCTTTTGATGAGTTGCATAAAGAAAGTAATCTAAACTTAATTGCGCCTATCTTTTTGGTTCAGCTGCAAGAACACAAGGTTATAGAACACTAGATGTTGCGGCTGAGGTTTTCCCTTTAATGAAACTAGACAGCTACAATTTAACCTACGCTTAAAACGTTTCTATCCTCTCAAGTAAATGCAAAGCAAGAGAGTTTAAAAATGGACGAGTTTGATTTCTGACAAAGATACTTAAACAAACTTTTCTTCAACGTACATTTTAAGCAAATTGAAAAAGAGATCATAAAAGTATTACGGAAATATGAGACTTTTATTTTAGGAGCAGCAAAGCAAGCTACAAGATTTTATTTACTCACACTGCTAACACAAAACAAATAGATGGAAATTTGAGATATTTATATCGAGGCAGACAAAGCACGCTTAGGATTTTATTCACTCAAGCTTTTGGAACAAAGGATTACAATTTCGGGACAGCAAGTTGTAGCAACATGCTTGCAACATGCGATCAACCTAATTATAATCAACACAACACATGCACTAAACAAGTATTTGCAGCTAAGGAGGCATGCAAACTTGCTCTTTACACAAAGTGAACAATACTGAATAACAAAGAGAAGGTACTAAAGACACTTATGTCTTGTTATCACGAGCACGGTTCCAGAAAAATGAGCAAACACTGCTCTTATTTATAACTAAGCAGAGGAGTAGGGAACCCTAAAATCTCCTTGCTTTTACAACTACTGCTTGCCAACATGCAAGCTTTATTTCTAAATCTAGAAAAGACAAAACATCTAAAACCTAAGAAAGCATCTAAAAAGGAAATGCCAACTCATTACAACTTGATATCCTTCTTCTTCAAAGAATGGATAAGAATGGAGACAAGAATAGAAAGAAAGCGTGAGATAAGAATGGAAAGAAAGCTTGGAGAAAGCTTCTAGAAGATTGCAGCTTTAAATATCTCTCACATCCATTAAAAAGCGGGAAAATGCCTCTCTATCAGGAGCGTTGATACTATCTATAGCCATATTCCGCTTTTCTAGAATCTTCTCCTCTTTTGCAATCAAACTTAGAGAATCTTTGAAATCTTCAACTTCTTTGTGAGTTCTTATTCTTGAAAGATGACTTACTGATTGATAACTTGGCGGCTCTGCAACTTTATGCTTTTGACACTTCTCTTGATTTTCCTATGGAAGAGTTTTGCACAACTTTTTGTGACACCTGTCCTTTCATTGATACCACTCCCTCTGCACGTTCTTCAACTGAGATGATGACGTTTTATGTCCATGATGATACTGATAAGCACTTCCCAACATCATCCGTTCAGATAATTATGATATAACACTTGTTTGGCTTTGAATTCGATGGGAGAATACTTCATGCTGAAAAACTTGAAGGTTGAGTGTAAACTCGACTATGCTAGGACAACCTCAGCATAAACCCTAAAAATAACTTGCTGATTTTCTTCATCAAACGGATGAATATTTTGGAATTTTTTCTGAGATATGGGTTTTGTTTAGAATCTCGTTACAAGCAAACCCAGATCGTCCGTTTTTGAAAATTTGGAGTGAAGATTGAAAAAGCAGCAAACCCTAATTTTTCCCGGAAAAAGCAGAAAAAGCTGGCATCTGGGTATTGTTCATGAGCACAATCTGGATAAACCCAATTGATTAGATTTTGAAAACCTTGAAGTTTCACTGAAAAAGCAGCCACTTGAAGTTTCACTAAAAAAGCTGTGATATGGGTTTTGTCCAAAAGAATATTTGAGATAGACCCAAAAGATTGGAAGTTGTAAATTTTGAAGTTTCATCTGACTTGCAAGATAAAAAGCAGCTGCTGCAACCTTGAGAAAATCCTTCAAAAATTATCTAGAAGATAGAACTAGTAAAAACCAGCTCGCTGAAAATTGAAAACAATGGCCTCCTTCTTCAAAGATTTGATGTTCTAGATGAAGTAGTATGAAAAAGCAAGCCTTCTTGAGTGTTGATCTTGAAAATTTATTGAAAAACCAACAAGTTAAATTCTTGAATCTTGAAAATATAGGTTTGAAGTTGCTGCTCTATTTCTCCTTGAAGACCACTTGCAAGAAAATAATGAAAAATAAAACACAAAAGTGCTTTAAATATGCTTTGCCTTGAGAAAACAACTTTCTTTTGCCCTAATTCCTCAAAACCCTAATTCAAGATTGTGTAATGAACTTAGACTTTGGTCTTCAACTTCAATTTTTCAAATTTCCAAAAATTTGACTAAGGCATGAGAAGTTGGGCGCCTTTTTTGAGGTATGCCATTCTTTTTTCCAGACTTAGCCAATTTTTCACCGTTTTCAACTTCTGTTCAATTTTCAACCCTGGTTTGACTCTGATTTCTAGCTTCCAGATTGATCTGGCGAACGAGCTAAACATTCCATTACGAAGTCTGATCGAATCTGACAATATGGTTCTGGAGACGTCATCTGCTAAAAACTTCATTTGACCCTTCGAAATGTCAGGTGCCTATCCTTGAAAAGGGTGCCCATTTTCTCCAGAGTTAGTCAAGTTCATGATCTTCAATTTTATGCTTGCCTTCTGACCTTCAGATGAATCCACGATTTTGGGCGTTGTACTAATCAGACTAATTGGCTGATAGGTCCATTGGATAGCTAGGATGATTTTGGAAGGGGTCTTCTAGATGGTTTATCTCCGAAAACTGATTTTTAATGGCACTAAACCCTAGGCGCCCTTCTTGAGGTATGGTGCCCATTTCTTCTAGAGTTAGTTTTTTTTTTTTCATTGTTCTTTGTTTTCAAAGTTCTAAAACACCTCTCACCGTGACCTTTGTTTGATCTAAGTTTCTGGATGATTGCATGTTCGAATGAGCTGACGAAGACATTCGCTGTGAAGCTGGCCTGAAACTGAACAATGTTGCCTGGGAGAGCCAATCCTGATTCCATCATCTGGTACCTTGAAAAACTAGGCCCCTGTTCTCTTCAGGGGCGCCCATGGCTGGCAGACTTAGCCATTTTTATGTAAATTTCAAATTTTGTCTCGTTTGACGTGCCTTCCTTGTCTTTGACTGTCAAAGCGGAAAATTTTCTAAGGCATGAAGGTTTGGGCACCCTTCTTGACTGGAGGCACCTAGATTCACCAGAGTTAGACAATTTTTTGCATTTTTTGCATTTTTCAAATTCTTCTCTCCTTTCTCTGTTTTTCCTACACGTTCATCATTGACAGCTTCTGCTTGATGCCTGAACATCTGATTCTGATACCTAGCGGCTGACTGACCTCCATTGATGACCTTGGATCTCCGAAAAAGCTTCTAAAAAAGCAGAATAGACCCAGTAGGGTAAAACTGATCTTTTTGTGATTCCGACTACACCAACCTGATGAGGGAGTATTTTAAGCCAATCAAAATTAGTCTTAACCCTAAAAGCCAAACTTTCTATTTTTAGAAAATTTTGCAAGTATCCATTTCGAAAGAAACCCAGAAAAAGTTTCTATTTTTAGAAAACTACTAAAAATAGAATTTTTCCTAAAATTTAGGGATGAAAAACTGAAATCTAGGTATTGTTGATTTGGTCGCTTTGAGCCTACCCAGATTGTCAGATTTTGAAAATTACAAGGTTTAGACCCCCATGCAAGACATGCAAACCCCAATTTTGACCGTTTTGACAGATTTAACAGTATTTGGACTCATTTCTTCAAAATGCCTAAGTGTAGCGAAAATTTTAATTTGGGGTACAACATGCTTATAATGGTGAAAAGCTAAGTATTTTCAATTTTGAAATTGTGTTTTTCTGCATTTTTTCTACATCTAGGTTTCCATTTAAGAGCAGTGAAACTTTTTCCCTTGAACTCACCAAGTATTCACACAAGTTGAAGGACAAAACTCACCAAAAACTCATTTAGAAAACCCAGCAAGTAAACCTTGAAAAAACACAGTTCAGAAAAACTAGTCAGTACTCAACGAGTAGTTAAACTATGATTATAATTATCAAATATCAAAATAAACAGTCTAAGAGAATTAAGACAATTTGGCATTTGAACTTTGAGGGTGTTTCCAAGGGAAACTTTTAGCAAAGCCAAAGCAAGAGTCATTCTTCGTAATGAGGAAGGGGGTTTCATTCAAGGAGGCTCTCCCTTTTTAGAGCAGCCTACAAATAATGAAGTTGAATGAGAGATAGCAGTAGTGGGTATTGCACTTGCTTGCTCCCTTGAACATAAATGCCTATGGATCCAAGGAGATTCTCAAATTGTGATTAATGTTCTCCAAAAAGATTCTTGTCCAAATTAGAAACTAGGAAGATTCTTTGAAGAGGCCCAAGCATTATGTTAGACTTTCAAGGAAACTCACTTCTCTCATTGCCTCCAGGGGGAAAATTCTGCAATTAATCTCTTGGGCAATCATTGTTGATCAAGATCTACTAATGGCCCTTTTCAGTGATGATTTTGATTCGTGGATGAGATCAGAAGAAAATTTAATTTTTAAACCCTCATAATATTTTTGTGTTGGAGGAGGCACATGGTTTCCATGTAGTATTTATCGGCACATGACATCCAACATCCATCGTAAGGAGAGTATGATGGGATATTGGTGGCGGAGAGGACATTGTGTATTGGAGTTTTTGTGTTGTCTATGTGAAGCTAGTATGCTATTATTACTAGTAGCACGTGTGACCTCCACTATTTTGATGGTGAAGATGCACTTTGGTCTCTAATCAATGCCTTCGCTCCAATTTCAATTTTTCAAAATTGATGGCCTTGGGGTTTGTCAAGACTATGCTTGGTGACTCAAGTTTGGGAATTTCATGAGTAATAAGGTCTAAAGCTTCAATTAGAAATGATTTTATCTACAAATTGGAGGTGATACCTTGAGTGGTTCATTGCGTTTGTCTTTTGAAACTCTTGCTTCCCCTTTGATTCGAGGAGGATGTTTCTCTATGTGCAATGCTGATGGAAAAGTGATCGAAGATTCCTCCCTTGTAGTGGCAGCTAGCGAGGAGTTGGGTTTGGCTCACAAGGGAACTTTGGTGGTGTACAAAGAGCTTGGGGAAGTAAAAGAGTATCGTTCTAATCTCAGTAAGGTGATGGAGCATTGAATGGTTGCTCATACCCATGGCCACCTAGAAGTTTCCAGCTCTTTCATGGTCCCCTCCTTATGGGATGGCAGGCAGGTTAAGACATTAGAGAGAGGATACTTTTCATGGTGTGCAGTTCCCAATTTTTGGACCCCTTGGCCCTAGGACCCTCTTTTGGTTTGGGTGGAGAATGGATGAATGTTGTGTAAGTTAAGCACCTCAGGCTGGAATTCGAATGGAGATAACAGCATGGGTAAATGGGGAATTTGTTAGACTCCATTCTTCTTGTTCTTTTTTGATGGAAGAAGTAGCATTTTTTGGTGCTCCCTTGTGGTTGGGTTTGGAGGCCGATTTCATTGGCTTTTTTGTTTCAATTGCTTGCTCCCATAGCAGTTCATGGCCTTTCCGTGTTTTTGTTTTTCGCACTTATAGCTATATTGTAAATTTTTATACATTTGAGTGTTAGGTTGTGTTTTTGTTAATGATTTTTCCAGGGCTAAGGCTCCTATAGATACCCCACTAATTAATTAAAAAAAGATAATTATCAAATATCATTCACAAGTAAAAGAAAGAAGAGAAAGAAGAATGGCAATTAAGAGCAAAGGAGAGGAGGGCAATGAAATGGTGAGAACAAAGGACGTAGGTGCAGGCAACAGGCTGGACCCTTGCTTTTGTTTTGGCCCAATATAGCTTGCAATTCACAAGGATTGTTACATGTTCAAAATCAGAAGATGTGGTGGTGGCAGGGAAGATGGGAAGATCTTCTGCAGACAGGGCAGAAGAAGCAAAAGATGGTTGTAGGTCGAGTACAAGAAAGCCCTTTTTTCAACAAGGCTTCCTCATCTCCTCCAAGCCTAAGTCTTTGGTCTCTGTTGGAGGTGAGCAATTGTTGTTGGATGAGAGATTTGCTATCAGGCAGATTTACCGTGAATGTAAGAACTCCCTCTACCCTTTTCATAGATGTGGTGACTTTTGTAAGATTTAGATCTCAAAGGATAACAATATTCTTTTGTCTGCTCTGGTCGAGGTGCTGCCTTCTGCAGTTTGCCAAATAAATCATTCTACTATCAGCTTTAGTGTGGCAGAGGTTGCTGGTGGAGGAGGAATTCCAAAAGAGAAGAGTTTTGAAGAGATGAAATAGAAGAGTTTGCTTCAATCTAGTGAGAAGAGACAGGAGAATCAGTTCCCTTCTCCTTAGGGATTATTTTGGTTAACCTTGCAGAAGAGATTCTGGATCTGATCCTCTCTGATGCCTGTGCTGATCAAGTTTCTTAGGATCTCGGAATTAGATCCCTTGTTTGCAGATAAATGGTCACAAGACCAAAGTCAGCAAAGCCTATTAGATGGATGGGAGTCACTTGGAGCAACATGGAGTGCTCTTCACTGTCTTTGATGTCTTGGGGCTTCTTCAATGTTTTATTTCAAAATGCTAAAGATCATGACTTCATCTGGAATAATGGTCCATGGTTTTGTGGGTGGGTTGGTGTGCTAGTATGCCCCTGGAAACTCTTTTTTGACCCAAAGATTGAATCTATTTCTAGGGTTCCTATTGTTAGTTTTAGGATCAGAATTGAAATAAGCAGAATAACAGCACATAGAGAATGAACACAGCAAGATACCCTGGGAAAACCCCCCTTCTCGAGGGAGAAAAACCCAGCAAAATATAACTCTTATATATAGGATGAATAAGAGCAGAAATCTGCTTTACAATCAGACCTTTCTCAAGGGCGAATTAATACAATGAATAATAGCACCTATCCTTTGATGCCAAGATAAATATGTATCTCCTTGAAGTCGATCTGCTTCTACAAGATGATAATCTGCTGCCGAAGGGCGAACTTCTGCTCTGTAGATAATGTGAATATGAATATCCGAATGACTTGATTCCACCTTGTATATATACAAAACATGGTGACTCTTCACTTAGGTCAGCCTCCTTTTAAGAAATAATATAATTTGTGATTAAGGCCGACTTGCCTTATTAATTATTTATTATATTAACTTAGGAGAAAATATCTCCCTAAGCTACAAACACTAACACTCCCTCTTAGCTAGGGAGGTATTTTCCAGATATCTTCGTCATGGAGTCTCTCAACATGACACTCACAATGGCTACACCCATTTGTGGAAAGCTCAAAGGTTCATCACGGAGTCTCTCAACGTGATGTCATCATGGAGTCTCTCAACATGACATCCACCATGTAAGAGACTAGCTGTCTCTAACCAATGCAAATTCTAATCTTCTATGGAGTTTTGAAATTTTCTTGTGTTTTCTTGGAATTTGGCTAAGTATAAATTTGCACAAAAATGAAAGTTGTCAGAATTGAATGAAACTCACAAGATATGTTTGAAATGAATTATCTTAAACATTTATGTAGTCAGAACATGAATTGCACACCAATTTCTTGCAGCTGTTTGGAAATTCAAAATTCTGGAAAAATTATTGCAGCAGCAATATAGATAATTTATTTGCACAAAATAACAGTTCATTCACATCAAATTTGATAGCTAATGCATAACAATGCTCAATGGTCATCGATTACAACTTTTAGAAGACTTTGAACATACCCGATTTCATATTCAGCCTAATGGAGCAAATCTGGAAATGATTCTCAACTCAGCCTTCAAACCCTTGAAAAGTATTCAGAAATTCTTCAATAAAAACCCTTAATACTGTAGCGTGTACTGTAGCAGCCACCACCAAATTTGCTGTGCAAATGATCAACTCTTAAACTTTCTGGTCTGCAAATAGATAATCATGAAACCCTTGGAATGCATATATTTCTTCACCAATCTGCTCTATTTTGACTCCGGAATGAAGCCAAACCTCGTGCAATAATTCGGCTGATCTTCCACAACCTCAAAACTGCATAAACAATGAAGATTCACAATCTCCAATGCCTTTGATGCTGCTGAAACCCTAGGTCTCAAGCTCAAACTTCAAGAAACTCACAAAGCAAAGTCAAATGATCATCAATAATGAGTTTGATTTGCTTTTTGAAACCTTTTATATCTTATCAACTCTTAAATGCCTTTAATTCCCTTTTGAAATCCACTTTTAGGGTTTTAATAAAACTTTATAATAACTTTTCAAAAGGGTCGATCCCTTCATGTGCAAGTAAAGTCACTTTTTAAACATTTTAAATGCATTTAATATCATTTAAAATGATATAACATGTGCACACTTTGACTTTATTAAATATTTTAATATTCAGCTTCCAAATCATAATTCATTAATGCACTTTAAGTCACTTAACTTGAGGGTCATGGCCCCATTGGATATAAAGTGCACATAAAACCTTATATTATGATTTTATAATATTTTATTATCATTAAAAAGACTTAAATGATAATAACTCCATAAATACTTATTATTTTTCCATACCGTCTGAACCTGAGAGTTAACCATTATATCCATTGTGCATCCAACTGCCTTACTAAAAATAGTAAGGGTCCCTCTCTATCAACCACTGACTTACTATAAATAGTAAGTCCCTCAAAACGGAACCAGAAACCTCTGAATATCAATGCCTCGAAACACACGAAGGATCTAAAGAGAGAAACACTGACAACTGCCACCTGAAGAGCACCTTAACACCTAAACTCGGCCCTCTAATCCACCATACTAGCCTACGAGGGTCAAATAATAGGCTAATCCCTCAAACTTTGATGCTCGCGAAATCGGGGACATTACACACCATGGCTACTCCCATGTGTGGAAAGAAACACACGTACAAGTGTCCATCACGGAGTCTCTTAATGTGATGTCATCATGGAGTCTCTCAACATTACATCCACCATGGCTACTCCCATGTGTGGAAAAACACAAGTACAAAGAGTTCATAACGGAGTCTCTCAACGTGATGTCGTCATGGAGTCTCTCAACATGACATCTCATCTCAATCTCAGAGATGAACAAGGGCTCACACCTCATATTTCTCCGTCTCAAAGAAATATACACTACAAGGGCTTTCACCTCATACTTCTCCGTCACAGAGAAATATACACCACAAGGGCTTTCACCTCATACTTCTCCGTCACAGAGAAATATATACTACAAGGGCTTTCACCTCATACTTCTCCATCACAGAGAAATATACACTACAAGGGCTTTCACCTCATACTTTTCCATCACAGAGAAATATACACTACAACAGATCTTCATGAAGATGTGACTCTTTCTGAAGCTCCAAGTACTTGCATCAACCTCTTGACCTCCTTGTCCAAGGTTGCCTCTGTTGGTTTGTCAGACTCCCTCTGAATGTTAATTCCTCCTCTTCAAAGAAACTAATCACAATGACAATCTGTATGGGTTCTTCCTCTTCGAGAGATGTCTCCAGCCACCAATTTAGTCCCATGGCCACAAGCTATATCTCCATCCTTCAGCCTGTGTGACTTCCTCACAGGATGCATCAAGCTCTTCCTCCCTTGAATGCAATCTCTTATGCTTCTCGGTCCGTCCTGAAAGCATTTTAGAGAAATTAATAATGGTTCATAGGACTAAACCATCCAAAGAGAAATACCAATGCTAGAAGCATACATGATTTACTATCCCAATGTTATAGCATGAATTAATAACTGCATAAAAAATTCATGAACATTATTCAAACATGAAATACTTATCTCCTTAAGTGTTGCACTTAAACGCTTTTCAAGTCTGCACTTATCTTTGCTGAGATCTGCTCATTATTTCATAATAATTTCTTAGATCTGCTTACTAGAATGCCCTATCCTTCCAGCTCCACCAAGGCTTCTATTACTCCAACTGCTTGAAGTACTGTTGTGACCTATTTCACACATCGCCCCATTGCAAATGGGGACCCCCTTCTTTTTGCTTTTTAGTTTTTTGCCTTGGTAGCGCAACTGCTTATCACCATTTTGTTTACAATGAGGAATTAGAGTTTTCTGGAAATCATCTGAGCCAAGTAGAGAATTCAAGCCCATATCAATGCCTAGATGTCATGGAAGTGCTTAGAAGGACCGATAGACGAGGAACGCCATTGCTTTGAGTCAATTCTGACACTTCCTATTTTTTAGGGATTCTGCTTTTTTGCTTTTTGCTTTTTTGATTTTTGGCATTTTTAGGCCATTCTGGAGTTCCTACTTTTTAGGGATGCTTTTTGCTTTTTTCTATTTTTAGAAAGTTTCTATTTTTGGAAATTTTCTATTTCGGGAAAAGTTTCCATTTCAAGATCCTAATGACTGTGAAGCCAATGTACCTCCAAAATGAGCAAATCAATAGAAAAATCAAGGCAAATGGTGAAAGATTGATGAAAAAAGGCTAAGACTGGTAAATTCGCCAATGAGAAGGAATGGCAGGCCAAGCATGAAGTCCGCCCTTCCCTTTGGCAAGCCAAAGGCAGGCACTGGCAGGCCAAGAGTGAAGTCTGCCCATGGAAAGGAAGCCTCCAAGATCGCCATGGCTTGATGAAGTGCAAAGTCCGCCCTGTCTTGGCAAGCTCCAAGTCCGCCATAGGCAAGACAAGTCAAAGTCCACCCTTGGCAGAGAAGACACAAAGTCCACCCATGAGAGAAGTGGATGGAAACACAAGCCTCCAAGTCCGCCCATGTCAGAGAGATGTCCAAGTCCACCCTTGGACAAGGCAAGGCTAAAGTGCGCCAATGTCAAGGAGAGGCTGAAGTCTGCCCAACTTATGAAGGTAAAAAATTTCTAAGGCATAAAAAATAAAATATGCCTAGAAAGAGAAGGGATCAAGCTAGCATAAAATTCACTCCTCGGCATGACGGAACAAAATTCGAAGGCACAGAATGAAGCATGAATGGCAAGGCAAACATGAAGTCCGCCCAACTCAACATGAAATAAATTTCTAAGGCATGGACATAAATGCAAAATGGCAAAGAAACCTCCAACTCCGCCCAACCCAAAAGGAGAGAGAAAATTTGAAAATTTTGACTAAGTCAGATGTCTGGCTAAGTATAAAGTACGCCATAGGAAGAGAGATTTGTCTAAGGCATTGGCCAAAAATATGCCAAGTATGGAGGATGGCAAAGCATCATGGCAAGTCTGCCCTTGCCTGTGGCAGGCCAACCCCAAAGTCCGCCCTTGCTCTGGAAAGACAACTTGCAAAGTCCGCCCTTGCCTTGGAAAGAAATGGCAAAGCATCTTGAAAGTCTGCCATCAGCCTTGGCAAGCCAGCCTTCAAGTCCGCAACCCTTTGGAAAAGCCATCATGAAGTCTGCCATAAGGAAGTAAAGAATGGAAAGACATTGAGGAAGTCCGTCCATGGCATGGATCAGTCAAAGTCCACCCTTGGCAAGAGCAAAATTGGCAAATCTATTGAGAAGTCCGCCCAACTTTGGAGGCAAGGAAAATTTCTAAGGCATTGGCAAAGTGCGCCAAGCATGAGAATGTCTAAGCATTCACCAGGTTCGCCTAGTGTGAAGATGGCAGGTCGAAGACAAAGTCTGCCCAAAAGGAAGTGCACATGGTCTAGCTAAAGATGAGGTCCGCCAAAGCATGTCTAGCCAACCTTGAAGTCTGACATGCACTTATCCAAGCCAGCTTCAAAGTCTGCCTTGTCCAGGACGTAGCCAAGTCCGCCAGGGAGAAAGAAAAAGAATTGGCTTACCAATGAGGAAGTCCGCTCAAGCATAATAAAAAAATGGCATGTCAAGTCCAAAGTCAGCCAAGGTCAGAAACAAGCATGGTAAAATTTGCCAAGAGGAAGCAAGAAAAAGGGGCTAAGTGTGGAATTTTCCTACAATAAAAGTATCAAATTTTGACTAAGTGTTGGAAAGAAAACGGGAAAAATGAAGAGGAATAAAGAGGAAATGAATAAAATTCTTGCCCAAGGATGGAGTCTGCCCTACTTAGCACGAGCCTAACTCAGAATTGAAGACAAATCCACAGGCAAAGTTCATTCGAGCATAGAGATGGCCAAAATCTTGGCTAAGTGTTGAATGGTCCACATGAAGGCATTACAGAATGAAATTGAATAGCCAAAATTTGGCTAAGTATGGGAAATAATTCACAGAGAAAGTTCCAATTTCCTCCATTCTGGCAAAAGCACAGGAGAGTTCTTCTCCATATTCAAGGCACTTGAAGGAATTTCAAAGCAATTAGGAAGGAAAAGTTCAATAACTGCTCCAAGGGGAGACTTCCAGACTTCAAATGCAAGTGAGAAGAAGAAATCAAAATCTCAAAAGAAATCCAAGATCAAAGCCAAGAAGAAACAAGCACAAAGGATGGAGTCGTTGGCAAAGAAAGATATTCTAAGGCAAATGCATGGAAAAAGAACAAGGAGACCAAGGAGGACATCCAGCACGCTGAGCTGGCGCCTCGTCATCTTCCAACCAATCAAATTGTTCCAAGTCAACATCTCTAGGTTCAATGAACTTGACTTATCCATGGAGTTGGTTTATATTTAGCAAGAAGGACAAGTGTCCCAAAATGTAATTTTCTCATTGGTTGAGAGGTAGTTAATTATGACAAACCCTAATTAGGGTTTTATTTTGTAATGTCGGTCGTTGATCCTAAATCAATCTTGGCCATTGAATTGTAATTGGTGAGCCTATAAATTGAGCTCGCCCCTGATTTGTAAGGTGTGAAGTGAGTTGTATGAGATTGTTGCGACAAAACTATTTCCGTTTATAAAAGCTCTTGTGCAAGATTTGCTAAGAACCACTTTTGTTTTCAAGTACTGTGCAAGGTTTTCATATTTCTCCTTCAACACTTAGAGTAGAGTTAAATTAGTATTTCATTTATATGTTTGTTAGTGAATGATAGATTTGATAGCAGTGATGGATGAAATTAAGCTCATACTTTTGTTGAATGGATGCTTTGCATTCAATGTGTAAAGTTAGCCTGAGCCATTAAGTTGTGGATGCTTAACTTCTGTTTGTTTTAATTATCAATTCAAACATGAAAATCATTATCACCTCTATTGAAGATTGCACCCGTTTTGCGTAAGTTGTCCTAAGGGAGGCGAAACAAAGTGCGGTTATTCCAATTTTATCTAGTCACTGCCGTCTCTTGAGTTCTTAGGCATAGCTTAGACTTCTAAACCCTTTTCTTTTGGCCTTTTTTTTGGAAAATCTAAAATATCCGATAGAAAGAGCCTTCAATGATAAAACTGTCTAAGTCCTCAACTTGCAAACAAATTTAACGTAAGTCCCCTTGTGATTACCAGAAATCACAACGCCCATTGGCCTTATCCACATGTCATGACCTGACCAAAGAAACATTGGAGTTATTGCATAATCTTCTTAGCATACGCATTAAATTTTCAAGAGAGGATAAAGTGTCCTTGGGCATTTTATTCTGTGTTCGGTGGCGTATTCAAAACACACACCAACAAGTACCTAAAGCATTTTGATTGGATCCTGAAGGAGGTACAGGGCCTCTCCCACTGGCTCAAATGGTACCACAAGAAAACACCAGTCCCAACTGATAGAAATATCTCGCTAGAATAACACCAATCAGAACAACCCATCCGAAGAAGATGAATCCGTTCTCCCCACGATACCACACATACATGAATGACTCAAATAGTCCACGATAAGGATGCTTCTCAGAACTCATATTTGAATAAATAGCGCATTAGATTAAAAGATGAAATCTCCAGACATCAATTCAGAACATAATCAATTTCCAAACAAAGTTCCCAGATGACTTAGATCATATGGTGAAATCGCATTAATCAATACCAAATAGTTGTTCTCTCTTTAACTAGTCCGATAAACATTTGGACATCACACAACACCTCTTTAATCAACTACAGCTCCAATATGTATTGAATTTCTTTAACCTCATATGGTGCCTTATAACTTTAAACATTATCCGATGGGAAAGATTTATTTCTTCTTAAGGATGCGGACCATTGTATTAGAAGCGGCAATGGCTAGTGAAGGCCTTCGAGCCTCTTCTCAAAAGATGAACGATAGCTTAATTGTATTAACAGCTTCTTCTCTAAATAAAAGAAAATGTTCGACCATTGGTGATTCCTTTGTAAACCTTCATGTCATTTGCTAGGCGATTTCTCCCACATTATTAAATCTTCCTAGCAAGTGATATTTCATTAGAATCTTCCCGCGACTCATTAATTCTCCTTTTCATTCATAAATTCGGCATATGAAGGCATATGAAAGCTTCACTTCTCCTTAATGATACAATTATGAAAATATAACTTCAGATGACTCCCTTTTGCATGACCCAGATAAGATATTAATGAACCTCCCAATATGAAATTTCAATGGATATCTTTTAGCTGACTCATATGCATCTCAACCAAGCCTTGGTAATTCTGCATTTCTTCCTTTCCACGGTGGTCAGAAATATGAGCATCGGTAGTTTCTTTCAATAATACGCCTCTCCCTTGAGGCTTTGTATTATCACCAGATGATATCACCATGCTAATAAGAATCAACCCAATTTTCAAACTATACTTCTAGAAATCGTTCAGCTTCAAGACAACATCTCAGAAATCTGATCGGATTTCTTGAACCCGCTCTGATACCATGTTAGTTTTAGGATCAGAATTGAAATAAGCAGAATAACAACACATAGAGAATGAACACAGCAAGATACCCTAGGAAAACCCTCCTTCTTGAGGGAGAAAAACCCAGCAAAATATAACTCTTTTATATAGGATGAATAAGAGCAGAAATCTGCTTTACAATAGACCCTTCTCAAGGGCGAATTAATACAATGAATAATAGCACCTATCCTTTGATGCCAAGATAAATATGTATCTCCTTGAAGTCGATCTGCTTCTACAAGATGATAATCTGCTGCCGAAGGGCGAACTTCTGCTCTATAGATAATGTGAATATGAATATTTGAATGACTTGATTCCACCTTGTATATATACAAAACATGGTGACTCTTCACTTAGGTCGGCCTCCTTTTAAGAAATAATATAATTTGTGATTAAGGCCGACTTGCCTTATTAATTATTTATTATATTAACTTAGGAGAAAATATCTCCCTAAGCTACAAACGCTAACACCTATGACTACGAGAAATCATGATGTAATCAAACTAATTGCTGAGAAGATTGGTGATGTTGTGAGGATTGATATGGAGAGGCTTAGAAACAACTCTGCAAGGGTATGTGCTATGGTGAACATCTCAAAACATGTTTTACATTCTATTTGTATTGTTTCTTCGTATGGTTGTTGGACTCAATATGTGAATTCTGAGGTGTTGCCTTTCAGATGCTTCAGGGGTAATACAATTGTAAAGTGTCATTCCCAAAAGCATGCTAGATCTGGTTTGTTTCTCTTACAAAGATGGTTCCCAAAAGGTGGAAATCCTAATGAGGATTCATGTGGTGGAACCCTGGATGTTTTATGGTAGAATGTGATAGTCTTGCAGAATCCCTCTCAAGCTCAAAACTCTCTAGGGGATTAGCAGATCATGCAAGGAACTCTTTCAAATCTTGTGGTAAAGTGAAATATCCCTAACCAATTTAACACCAACTTTGTTGCAATTTTTCCACAGTTTATGGTTTGGGCATTTTGTCAAACAGTTTGTAGGAATCTGATTGGAATGTATTTTCTTTTCACAATTTCCACTTGAAAATGATAAAATAATTCACACCATAACAGTTGCAAAATAATATTTCCAGAATTCCAATGATTCACAATTTTGCAGATAAATCTATCTTCGATTTAATATTGCTGCTAAAATTACAGAATAAACTTAACACAATACCAATTTCAAATAACATTCAATAATTGTGTTGGCGTTACAATTCGCACCTCTGGAGTACGTATTGGCAACGGACAACTATGCACAGTATTAACTGCTCTTCAAATTAGGAGGGGAAGCTCCCTCTTTTGCTGATATGCATGAAAACGTAAAGTATTCTAAAATCCTATATTTTTGACTCAGCTGGTAGAGGCACAAGGTTAAGAAACCCAATACATTGCAGCTAAGGTTTTTCTCTGGTTTCTGCAGTTCTTAACTACAACTAGGTTAACGCTAAAACTATCCTATCTCCTCTAGATAAATAGAGCAAGAGGAATTAGGAGCAGGGAATTGGTATAAAATAAACTCTATCTCAAGATTCCCAAGGAGGTAAAATACTATATCCGAGGTGTAGGCTGAAATAAAGGTTATTGGAAACAACATCAAACGGTAAACTAGTTCTCAAGATTCCTAAGGAGGTAAAAGACTCTATCTGAGGTGTAGGTTGAAAGTAGGTCACTAGAAACAAACATTAAATGACAATCTTTATTTATAAATTCCCGAGGACAAACCCCTATCCGAGGTGTAGATATGAAAGAAAGATTATTATCAACAACATCAAATGATAAACTTTATTTCTAAATTCCCAAGGAGGAGAAACCCCTATCCGAGGTGTAGATATGAAACAAGCTTATTAAAAACAAATAAATTTGGGACAGAAAATTGCATGAAGGATCAACTAGGTTTATATTAAACAAAGTGAACAAGTACAGAATAGCAATATTGGACGGCAAGGTGGGCACAACAATTTGTTATCACAACAAAAGTTAAAGTACAAATGAGCAAGGGTGCTCTTATTTATAGAAGCTTGGAGGAGTAGGAAACCCTAAAATCTCCTCGAGTTAACATGAGTCTTGCAAGCATGTAAGATTTATTCTTAAGTCTAAATGTATGCAACTTAACAGTTAACTAGAATAACTACCTCAACTAACTGATTCTAAACTAAACTAATTGGACTATGCAACACGCAAGTCCTTATTGATATGAGAGTTAACTAACAACTAATATCAGTTAACTGAAACTGAAAACTAAATGAGAACTCCAACTGTACATAGATGATTCCAAAATAGACATGCCATGATATGTGGGACAGCAAGTTAACTTGGAAAATGGCATCAAGTTAACTGCTATGTTTAATATCTATCCTGAAAAGATGGGACGTCCTGACTTAGTAGTTCACTGACTACGATCACGAGCAATCAACTCCTTCAAAAATTTGTTAACCGCCTTATCATCTGGAGGTTGTCACATGTCTCAACTGTCAATTCACTGCTTGTCAACAACTTTGAGCAATCTTGGAAATATCTGTACACTTAAACTAGCAGTTCACTGATTGGTAACTCTAGTGGCTCTGTAACTGGAGTGATGACCTCTATTTCTTCTACAACTTTACACTTCTGACGCTTTTCTTGGTTTTTTCTCAATGGAAGAATGTTGCATGATGAAAACGTGAAGTTTGACTATGAACACTCTAGTTGTGAGAAATGCTTAGGAGCTCGTCGTGCACTCAGAATTCCAACGGTATTCAACCCTCTAAACTGGCCTTGAAAGGCTATCAGCTATACGAGGTATGAAACCATGTGGACTTTGAGTGTCTACACCTGTCAAATTGTCTAAATCAACCCTTCGAATGCACTTGATGCAAATCGGTGTCAACTTTTCTTATGAAATCGTGAATCAAGACCGATTTGGTCTAGAATTCAATTTGAGTGAATTGCATACTGAAAAACTAGACTGTTGACTATAAACACGTATATGTTCTGACAACTTTTCCGATGAGGCTAAAAATAGCTTCTGATGAAGGGCTAAAAATAACATGTCGAGGGGCAATTTTCACGAAAAATTTTGAGATCTGGGTTTTGTAGAGAATGACATTCTAAGCCAACCCAGATCATCAGAAATTCGAAAAACCGACTTTTACTTAGGCATGCAATGACTTTTCAGTGTAGAAGCTGCAAACAACATCGAGGCTATTTTTTCCCGAAAAATTCTAACATATGGGTTTTGTTGGCGCATGTGAGCTGATTAAATCCAATCTCTCTGTTTTTTGAAATTTTGACTTTTTTCGAAAACCCTAATTTTAGGGGGGGCGACGAGGCAATTTTCTCAAAAAAATATGGCACATGGGTTTTGTTGCCAACACTATGCTGAGTGAACCCAGATGACCAGATTCTGAAAAAGATCTCGTTTACTTGTGCATGCAAGAGAAAACCTAAGACAAGGATAGAAGAAATATGAGAGAGAAAATAGAAGTTATATTCTGCCTCTGTCAATCTTCAAGAAAATCGCCTCCTTGTCCTAATCTGATGAAATCTGCCAAGAATCTGCTAGAAAAATGAAGCATGCAAAACTATTCCTCTTTGCAACCTGAATGAAGAACCTCGAAGAACACTGAAAATGGCCTCCATTTGCTTCTTCAAAAGGCGTTGGAGAGAAAATAGCTGATCTTTGCTTCCACCTGCAAGAAATAATGAAGTTGTGACGTGCCTATGCTTGAACAAATAAGCATTTTGGAGGTGATACTGCTAATTAGGTAGGTGCGCCAACCCTAATTGAGTTAGTCCTCGTGCATTCTTCGCGAATTGAAGTTATCCATTAATTTTGGAATCAATATGCAAGAGGTAGCATACAAAAATCACAACTGAGAATAAAATGGTCAAACTTTGACTTTTGGCGCCCAAGCTTGAGAGAATAAGAAAATTTTCAAAGATTTTCAACTTCCACTGTGACAAACTGCCTCTGTTTGACCCTAAATTTTGGATGCTCGGTTGATCCTAAAGCTATGTTGATAAACTCATCACGAAGCCGGGTCAAGTCTGATAAGATGTTGCTAAGAGCAACCAACCCTAAAAACTTCATTTGGTGCCTTGAATTCTAGGGCGCCTTTTTCCAAAAGGGTGCATGTTGCACCAGACGGCCATTTTTGGATTTTGACTCTCCGCACTTCAATCCACAATTGTCGATGACTAACGATTCTCGTCGACTGGATGTTGGATCCATTGCATAGGTAAAAGAATTTTGCAAAGGATGACTGTATGTGCAACGTCTGACCTAGAGATAGAAGTCTCTGGAGCTCTTGAGAAACTCAGGTTCAGGCAAGGTCAAAATTAGGTGGGAAGCTTTATTCTATCTCCCACCCACCCCACAAACTAAAGTTCGAAGCCAAATGGCAATCTACGTTTCTCTGGCAAACATTGAGTTTGAAACTTTGTTCTCTCAAGATACTCGATAGTTGACCTAAGACGAGTATGGTAGGGTGTGATTCTATATGTAACATGGGTGAAAATAGAACCCCCCACCCCCTAATAGTTCTAGTAGGGCGATCCAACTCACAACAACAGGCGGAGCCAACACACCAGCCTTTCTTACTTCGAGGCGTTAATTACAGTAGTTACTTACTTTGTATTCCCCACCAATTAATCTCCCCCCCCCCCCCACCCTGCTCAAAGCCCCCCCCCATCCCCCCCCTTTCTATAGTTCTGGCTGAACAAAACAGCCTTCTCTCTTTAGACCGATACCAGCTCCCAGCCCTATAGATAGTAGGGGCACCACATAAACCGCCCTTTTCTCTTTAGATGGGACCAAACAACAACCAACCGAAATGACCTTCCCTACAGTCCTCTCCCGCCCAGGGCGAGTGCTTTGT
This sequence comes from Sequoiadendron giganteum, assembly GCA_007115665.2. NCBI lineage: Eukaryota > Viridiplantae > Streptophyta > Pinopsida > Cupressales > Cupressaceae > Sequoiadendron > Sequoiadendron giganteum. The sequence goes on from CM021107.1 coordinate 292,710,007, forward strand.
CGGTAGAGGGAGTCGAAGGGTTCACTCCACTCACTGCTCGTCTCCAAGGTGCTCTCCCGCCCTACGGGCGAGCTATCCATGCATCGATGCATCCATCCATTCTATACGCGATAGGACCAATGACTGGTATCACATAAATAATGGAGAGAAACGGGTGGGAGGGAATAGTAGGCGATCTCAAGAGACAATTACAATTAGAGTTGCCTCGCTTCGCAATTCTAGTCTAGTTAGGACTTAATTCCCTCTATCCGTTGTATCGACCTGAGGCGTATCTATATCCTCCCACGAATATAATCTACCTCCAAGTAGGGGGGGCCGGTCCCGAAAGGCATGGTCGGTTCCAAAGTAACCCAAACCCACCGACCATATTCATCTCAGGTCGGTACCAAGGGCCCCTATGTTTCCCACCCCCCCGGTGGGGTTGGTACCGCCCTATTTGCCCTTGGGACCAACCTAAGGCGTATCAACAATAATCTACCAACTACCAGAGAACCACTATGATTCCCTCTCGCCTAGAACGGTTGATTCCCCCCCACCCGAAAGACCCACCTACCTCCCACAAATATAATCTACCTCTCGGTGGGGGGGGGCGGTGGCGAAGCCAAGGCGAAAATGGTCCATGGGTAAGGCATATGGGCAGCACCAACCCCACCATCCCATTCGCTCTAAGGAACATATGGTCGGTGAGCGAAGCTCGAATGGTGGCGGAGCAACTCTATAGCTTCCCACCCCCCCCGCCCTATGGCGGATGCCTTGGTCAGTGGGGTTGGTGCCAACAGATGGTGGGGTTGGCCTTGGGTGGGGGTGAATTATAGTTATAGAAAGGGCCTACCCTCTCAACCCTGAGGGAGAGAGGGCGGAACACAATGGGATGTGCAAAAACCCGGAACACACTAGCATGGCTTCTGGGTCTACTGCTACTGGTGTTGCTCTTGTCCCAACCTATGCCTTTGCCTATGGTGGTTCTTATTAAATGGGTGCTTCAACGACTGAATATAGACCAAGAACTGCTCTCGGATGTAGAACTGCTCCTGCTTATTCATCTCGATCAGGGATTGGAACTATTGCGGCGTCTTGAACTGCTCGTGCCACTTCTGGATCCACTACTAGTGTTGGATATATTGTTGTACCCGCCCTTGGTTATGATGTTATTGTCTCTATTGCTACTAGGTCTACTGCTACTAGGTAAACTGCTGAACTAACAGAATGAACAGCTTAACCTACTGAACCATATATAGAGGGGGGGCTTTGCTACTGCTTCTAGATCAACAACTTAATCTCCTGCTGGAGATAAGGATAGGGCTCCTTTTGCTACTGTAGCCATAACCCCTGCCACTACCCTTGCTTCTACTCCTGGAACTACTCGTGCTTATTTCTATACCCCCGCCTCTAATGAATAATAGTGCCAGAGGGGCCACTGGTGCTGCTTTTACCGTACGAGGTGTTGGATCTGCTCCTAGAACTGGAATTGGATATGGGAGGGATCTGGATCCACTCGGTCAACTGGGTAAACAACTAGCTCTGCTATTGTCTCTGCCTCTGGGTTTCGATCACGATCACGACATGGCTGGGTGGGTGGGCTAATTAGTTGAATAGCTTATCATCGTATTTATTATTCCCGAATTGCTACTTATCACCGTGAACCCGACAATGATGGAAACTACTATAATAGGTATAGCAACCTAAGAGGCCATATATAGTAGTGTTCTTGATTGGAGCTTTAATGATCGGAGCTCTAATAGCCATGTACCAAAAGTCGAAACAAGGTAGATATGACAGGGTAGTAAAAAGCCTCCACATGTATACTTTCTCAAAACAAGGTAAAGCTAGCACGTGGTGCATAAAGTTGGCCCCTCTCTCCTATAGTTGGTCAGGTCGGTAAACATCTTTTGAATCGACAGAAAGGACTAGGTCTATATCTTGATATGAAACTGGTGCAGGGGTTGCTATGGCTGCTAATGATGTTGCCTATGCCACTATTGCTTATGGAACTGCTTCAACGACTAGCTATGATGCTACTGATACTACTGGTGGTTCCGGCTCAATGGATTTTTTTGGTCCTATAGCTTCGGTTCCTATAAGGTCTGATCGCGTAGGGTCTGCTCCTACTCCTGGTCTTGTTGTTGGTCCTGCTACTAGATCTACTGTCATTGTTGGATATGCATCTGTATCTTCGACTCATTCTCGAAAATCATAATCCCGATCCCTAACATCAGAATCTTCAACACAAGACGAATCTTTGGCTAGCTTTAGAACTGGATCTCGCCCACGAATAGCATAATCTTCACTTCGATCACGAAGCTCTTCACCACGATCCTGACCACTTTGGTCTTGCTCACGAACTAGAACAGGCTTTGGATCTCGATCTGCTACAGGGCTCACTGGTTCTCCTAGACCTAGAACAACCGAATCCACTGCTTATTCACCAACAACAAAACCAACAACATCACCTTTGGCTTCATCACCTTCATAATCAACTGCTTAGTCAATTGAAACTACTGCTACTGTTAGTGGGTCTATATCTGTAAATGAAGAAAGGGTTGGGTCTCGATCTGGGACTGGAACCAGGCGAAGGTAAGTCGGCTATTCTATGGAGAATGATACTCGATCTGTACCTACTACTACTAATGCCCCTTCTATGGTACCACTACTACGGCCATGCCATTATACCCACTACGACCATTATATTCTGATGCTTCAACTATAGAATCAACAGGATCTTCAGCTCGCTCTCGGCAACCTCTAACCAAACCCTAGGATTTGGATCTATATATGTGACTGTGACAGAACCAACTGCAAGAAAAGTTGGTGTTGATGGTGAAAATGACACAAACAATGTTAAACAGAATATCTCTACTCTATTTCTCCTGAAAAAGAAAGACAAGATATAGTAGCCTAAATCCCAAGGTCCTAGTAGTTGGTTCTCAACTGTCTTATGTCACTCAATTGGTCCATGTAACTGTAATATTCAAGGGGCCTTTGTTGGTAATAAGGAATGCAAGCAATGATGGATTCATCAATCTGTATTTAATGAAAAGGGGGTTTTAAATAAAAGAAAAAGATAGATCAAGGCATACATCAGTGAAACATGAATAAAAATTATCTAATATCCGGACACATATTTTCAACAATGAATGTTCCTCCAACAGATCAAGAAAACCATGACATGATGCAATTTACAGAACAATCCATACTATTGCATGCATCTATGGTGCTTAATTTAACCATCACAATCACACATCATAAATACTTTAAAGATTCCAAAAGAACAAACTTTCATTCGTTGCCAAAATCATAGATCAACAGACTTTCAATAATTCAATCCATAGATAATTTAATGAAATAATCTTTAAATCTGGTTCCTTCTAATGATTTTCATCACATAAGAAACACTTATGCTTCAGCACAATCACTGGCATACAGATAGACTATGATTCATTAACCTTATCCAGTAAACTCAATTCCAACACCATATTGCGTAAAAACCTGTATTTTGTATTCAACTGTAACTAATAACAAAGTATTTATGTAAAAACTATGAAAAATCCTATCTGCTACTATCAGGTGGCTAATCTTATTCTCATCAGCAAACCTTTTACAAAATGGGACCCTACAGTTATATATAGATGTACAAAATATGAAGTCCTCTCTATCTAAAGATGAGATCCACCTTTTTAGGAACTTAAATTTTCTTGGAAACTTAGATCAATTGTTCTCGAGTTCCCATATTGATCATCTAGTAAACTGGAGAGAAAAAGAGAGGGGAAAAAGAAAGCCATGCGCCCATAAGATTGTCAGTCATGCATGTGGAGTTTGCTCTAAAGTGTACTCATCATAACTAGAGAAGACTTGTTAAAGCATATCCAAATCTGGTCCATCAATCCAACTGTCTTCGAACTTGATCCTCTTCAATTCAGCGGCAGCAAACTCTCCCATGTTTCTCAACTTTGTCAACTCCCTTCTAGCAGCCCTTACCTCTTCTCTAATATCCATCAATCGATCCAACAGTAGATCTTCTCCATCATCTCCTTTTTGTACGACCTCTTTAAGTCTACCATCCCATTTCTCTTTTAACTGACTTAAAGGCAGGCCTTCCTTCACCGGCATATCAACATTCACTAGAATAGCAATAACACCTTCTAGTTCATCAAGTTGTTCATTTAGATCGTTGCTAGAATCCCGAACTTCATTCTCATGTTTGTATAAAAAGTCGGCTCTAAACCGGATTATGTTGGAGGCCTTTTCCAAGAAATCTGCATTGTCCTCTTCAAGAATTGACTGCTCCAGAAGAGTGGATTTCGGCAATTTATTGATCTTTATTAGCTTCTGGATATACCCTCTATACTCCTCCTCTTGTTCTCCCAATGCTTTAGCATGCTGACTCATTTCTTCTATTAGCTTCAAAGCTTTCTCATGAACCTCATAACTACTTTCTAGCACCTCACCTACTTCTTGATTAAGCTTGTCGGTCCATCTATCCATCATCTCAGCCTTACTCCTTATATGCACCAAATCATCCACCTCTCTCTTGCTAAGCAAGACTGGTGTCTCTATGGTGGTAATTTGTTGTAACCTTGGAGCAGAAACATTCTTCAAGAAGGTGTGTAATTGATCCAATTGAGCCTTAAGCTCATCCTTTCTCTGTTTATCCTTTATCATCCTTGATTTGGTAGATGATGCTACCACATCAATTAAGTTCATTTGCTGATTTCTTGTGGGTCTTCCCAAATTGACTGTACCCAACTAGTAATCAGTTAGCTACATATCTCCCACATCCTTATCCACCACTGGTATTGCACATTCAGCAACAATTTCTCCTCCTTCAGTGAGTCTAGTGGAATGCAAAATTTTAACCTTCTTCTTGGGTCTTTCTTTTTCAATATCTTTCATCATGTCATCCCAATTAAGAGGTTGTGAGGGTGTTACTGGCCTCTTTTGAAGATCAAGTTTTAACCAAGTGGGAGCACTTGGAGTAGTGGCCATTACAGTAGAAGAAGAAGCAGTAGTTGTAGAGGATAAAGGTTGTAGCATATTAACCTTAGGTTGAGGATCAACCTCTTGTACATCTTGTTGTTCTTGCTCTACATTTTCTTGTGCAAGCTTTTCAGCTTCTTCCCTATCCTTTTGTTCTTGCATCTTCTTGTTTTCTTGTTCCTTCCTCAGTTTTTTCTCTTCCAACCTTTTCTCCTCAAGTAAATTGTTTCTCTCTTCTTCCAACGCTTTAAGTTTGTCTGAGGCTTCCTTTTCCTTTCTTGGGAGCTGGACCTCCAAGAGCTTTAGCTCTGAGAACAACCCATTGGATACTCCTATCCATTACAGATCTTGCTATATGTTTGATATCAATGGTTTCCTCAGCATCCCAATCCACTGGATCCAACTTTTTGTACCTATGCTTTGTGCCTCATAGGATGGATCCAACACTACCCCATCATCCAATAGTGCATCAAGAACATCAGTTGTCACTCCAAATTCCACCATGAGTGGAATAGGTAACCTCTCATAATTCCTCTTTCTAAGGTCATACTCATCTTGGCGATCACTCCAGAAGTCTTCCAACAAGTTGAAGTGTTTATCAAAGACTGAAGCCAACAAAGCATTTATCTTCTTCTTTGGATCAAAATACTTTCAAGCAGTGTATAAGCCCAACTTCAAATGCACCAATTCACTACAAATCACTTTAGCTCCCACAAGATGTGGGCAACTATACTCACCCAATTGCATGAGGAACTTGTGACAACCGGGTTTGTGTTTTATTGCAAGTCGGGCATTGACCCCCAGAGCTTGATAGACAAACTCCATCAAAATCATCCTGTTGCTGCAGCATCTTGGAAGTGGGAATGACCCTCAAATCCTGCCAACCTAAAATAAGTGAACTTGGGGTATTGGATATACCAACATCCCCATTCTGTGATAAAGGCCATGGCCTCCTGACTTAGCCTATATCCTGCATCTCCATTAAGCTGGTTAATAACCACATACAAAAATGCATCATTAACCCTTCTAAAGTGTAGCTCAAAAATCTGCAGGGACAACTGGTCATAATGATTCCAAACTTTGTTTTGCGCATTAGCTTCTCCCAATACACCTACTCTGTTCAATCTCGGAAAAATGCCTCGCCTTGCTGCTACATAGACAACATAAGAGGTCATGAAGAAGCTCTTAGTTTCCCATACTCTGGTCAACTGATCATGTATGGTATCCGACACAATCATAGGCCAATCAAACTGCTGTTTGCCATCAAAGATTGTCTGAATAAATGGAAACATCCATTCCTTGAAATGAAATGCATCCCTCTTTCCAAAAACTCTAGATAACATCATTATAAGATCTGATACTTCCTTGTAAAATTCTGCCCTCTTTGGCTGATCTGAGAGCTTTGCTAGGGACTTCTTCGCTCTTAACCATTTCTTGTTTAAGTGCACCCTATTGTTTGCTTTGTATTTACTATACATCTTCAAAGCCTTTGCTTCATTCAATTGTGCCAGGTTCTTCGAATCAGGAACAGTGAACATAAGTTGAAACATTTGAGGAGTTAGGTCTATAATCACATTGTCCTGTGAATCTACACATTGTCTGGTGGCAGGATTATAAGCTCCAGCTGCTGTCATTATCAATTTCGGGCATTGGATGGATAAAGGAAACACAATGATGCGAGCCAAACCAAACTCAACTATTCTTCCAGTTCTCCCTGTTACATCCTCAGTAAATGTTTCTGAGTACAGCTCCTCGTAATTGAATGGGCCTAGATTGGTGTCTGTTATATTAGCCCAATTAGATTCCACCTTGCTAACAGTGACAGCAAGACCCCTATGGTTATACCTCAAGGTATAAGGAAGCTATTCCAGTTTAACCTTCTTAGGCTTAGTTGATGCCTTCGAAGTTTCTGCGAGTTGACTCCTCTGAGCAACTTCTCCTGATATTCCTGACATTCTTTAACTTCCTGCAACAAAACCTTAAATTAGATCCTTGAACAAATACAGCAAAATATGCTTTAAGATCTTACCCTCCTTATATATACCAGAGGCGGAACCAGGCAGAAAACATTCTAAATAGTCTCTCTTAAAACACAGTCGAGATCGGAGTCAAAACAATTATTGAGATTACAGTAATAAGTTCTAATAACAAGGCGGGACTGGAGTTGGAGTTGGAACGGTAACCGGAATCGGAATCGAAACGAAAACCAATTTGGTTCCATGAAGATTTTCTAATTTTATATTCCGTTCCGGTTTCGCTTCCGCCTAGGTTACCAATATTTTGAAAGCCTGCTTCTTATTGTAAACGGAGTCAGAGACAGGATGGAAAAGGAATCAAAACTTATTACAAAACATGATTCGAAGTCTAAATCGATTCCTATCCCGCTTCCGCTTAAAATAACCATGACGTCATAAATGCTTTCGACAAGATAATAAAAACTAGGATCTAAGAACTAGGTCATATGAAGACAAAAAGGGCTTTAAAAAAACTCTTCAAAAGAACTACCCATATGACCGAAAGACAACCATACCAATTAGGGCATCATATCTAAAAATGGAAAACGCGCTAAAACCTTAATTCACAAACCCTCGATTTAAAACAATTTAGGGCACGAATTCAACCTTATTCAAACTAATCAAATGATGCGCAACAGAAATCTTAAGTGAAAACATAATCTACCAAACCTACAAACAAAAGAGCAATAACTAATCTATGCTATTTAAAACCTAGGGCATCTTAGTACGGTCACGTTTAAACGTAACAACGACTGAGATAAAAACAAACAAACGAGCAACCAAAACGCAAGAAAAAGCAAAACAAAAACAAGAACATAGAACAAAAGAGAAGAAACATGAAGAACATGAACTCACAAGAGAACCGAGAGTCACGAAATCACGAGAAACCAACGACCACACAAAACGAAAAATGCGAAACAAAACGAAAGAGAAGAATAGAAACCCTACCTCAAACGCAAATAAATAGGTTAACCCTCTGAGATGATTTCGTGCGTGATTATATCCCTTTCGATCAAATCACATGTCCAAACGCTCCACTGCAACTTTACTTCGCTCTTGATCTTTTAAACAATGATAATAACTTCCAGTTAATCGCTAATTAAGGTTAAAACTGCAGCTTCGCGCATGCATGGCACCTGTCATCAATGTCGTAAATGCGGCAGATCGGAGTCGGAACTGCAAAGGGAACTGGCACATTACTACTGTGCGACTTCAGTAAAGTCAACGACCAAAACAGCGGCAGCAGAATTGGAGTTGAGATTGATTTAGAAACTTTGTCCAAGTTTCACATTTGGTTCCCATTCCGACTCCAGTTCCGCCAACAAAGAAGAAAACAAAACAAAAAGTCAAATAAAAACACGAAGACAAAAACGAGAAAAACCAAAAAATAAAACCTAAGTCTAAACAAACAGACCAAAAGGCGGAGGCGAAGGCGGGATGAACCTTTATTTCGAAACTATGAATGACTTCAAACTTAACATCCATTCTGGCTCCAGCTCCGACAAAGACAAACCAAAAGACCACAAAAAGAAAAGACCATCGGGACGGGGATTGGAATCGATCTTTGAAACAAGTTTCAAAACCCGATTTAGTTTCGGTTTTGGTTCCGACAGAACAAACCAAAGAAAAACAAAGTACTAGAGAAGAATAACTCCAAACTTTGTTTGGAAAATGAACAAGGACAAAAACAAAAAAGGGGGACCCATTTTGACCAAGGCAAAAAGATGGGGTGGTACAGTTGGGTCTATTGCTGCTTATGGGACTACATCACCAGGATCAACAGAATCTATAGGATCCATTAATAATAGTAGGGTTGCGTCTGGATTTGTTACTGGTAATGGATCTCTAACTGGTGATGTTGTTGGGCGGTCACTTGCTTTTGTTGCTAGGTTTTAAGCTACTACCTTTGTTGTTGTTTGTGCTTCTATATGCGATGTTGCCTTAGCTTATGGCTTTGCCTCTACAGGTAATCCCTTACTTGTATTTAATATCGTAGGTAAGTATCTGCCACTAGCTCTACTGCTACTGCAACTCCTTAGACTCACCTTCCTCCCCCCCCGGCCGGACTCAAATGAGGGGTAGGGGTGCTCGATCTATAGAATCTTATATAGACTCACCTAAGACATATCAACAATAATCTACCTCCCTGCAAGGGGGGCCTCCCACAAATATAATCTACCTCCCGAGGGGGGCCGGTGGGGTTATTCCTCGCCGACCAAACTCAAATCTAGATAGAGTTTTGTTCTACCATATATAAGGGGCTTTGATCCCAGTGGTTCACTGAGAGAACCCAACCCATATAAGGGGGCATGTCGTCTATAGGTGAAGAGCGGGGTTGGGGTCGAGCATCATCCATCAGTCGGTAGGTCTATTATATACGTGATACAACTGATGAAGAATAAAGGAGCACAGGCAAGGGCAGTTTTACCCACCACCAGAGGCAAAGGCGGGGCCCCGAGGGTTAGAGAAAGGTTATCGTTGGCAACACCCATGCGTGGCAGCAGGGGCGACAAGGCTATTACTTTGTTTCGGCTTTCAAGCAAAGGAAGCATCGAAGCCAACAACAGCATCTGAGCAAGCACCAGTTGTTTCAACAGCCTATTATTTCTTTAGGCCCTCATCCTCCTTTGTCGGATGGGTTCTGATCTCCCCTTCCAGTTCCATGTGACCCCAACATCAGGCCCGACTAACAACGATGTTATCAAATCCCCAAGCAAAAGGGTGGGTGGGTGGCAATAGAGGGTGACCTCCCACCCTCCACCCCCCGAAGGCATCGGTAGAACTAGTGGATAGACCCAACATCTTAGTTCAATCGCACGAATGCCTCGTGGCCTTTTAGGCATTGGGTGGATAGCAGAGGCACAGGTGGAGATAAGAGCCCGCAACATAGGCTATGGGGTACAGGTCACGGTAGAGAAAATTGCATTTGATCGAGTGGAAGCATCAGTAGCAGATTCGATTGAAGCGGTTGAACCACCACTAGTCCGGGGAACCATAACCCCCACCGGGGTGATAATTCCCCCCCAATCTCAATCCCTCGCCCCCGGTGGGAGGAGATGGAATAGCTGCCACAAACCCAATTCGTCTCGCCCTAACACCCCGGGCATCTCTCATGATAAAGTCGAGCCCTACTCTCCCCAATATAGAGGTAGGCCCCCCCCATATAGAGTAGGGCTACTGGGTGGGGGGGGGGGATAGTGGTGGTGGGTTGGGGGCGATAGTTAGGTTCCCAACTCCCCCGGCTTATAAGCCTACTATATACTACATACTATATAGAAAGAAAAAGAGAGAAAGGCTATCTAGATGGAGATAGAGGCGGGCCCCTAATAGATCGGCCCATCTCCCATCTACCCATCTATCATTTGATCCCCATCATGCGACATCCCCAGCATGAGTGAACAATAGTAGGTAGTTGATCCCCGTCCCATATGGGATATGGACGAGCAACCAGAAGTGAAGTAGAGTGAATGTATATAGATTATTTGCTAGGGCTCCCCATACCCACTTTGCCTTATATAGGGCGCCCCCGGCCCATCCGTATTCCCTCTAGAAAGAAGAGGGAGAGCCACTCCATTTCTAAGTCCAAGTGCCCACTACCCCCAACTAATATATGGGGGGATTACTATGATAGAGAATAGAATAAGGGGTGAGCAATAGATCTCTATAATAGGGGCACCCCAAACCCTCCCCTCCCCTATAATATGAACTGATAGGCCAATAGGCAATAGGCCCTATCTCTATATGGGTCCCCTATCTACTAGAGACTAAAGAAGGAACGATAGATGTATCCTCGACTAACGAATTGATGCAAGACTTTTTCTGACCAATGCAGGAGCACCCAAACTAAACTAGGAGTAGCAGTGAAGAGAATGGGTAGGTGGCGGTGGGCTCCCATCTATGGATATCAATCGAGCCCACCTATACTCTACCAATGATCGGTAGCTATCTATATAGGGCAGTCACTCTTTGGAGCAACTGCTCGAACCTCAAGATATAGATGAGGGAAGGGATCGAGGCCCCCAGATAGATATATATTCTCTCTGGACGAATCACTCGCGGCCTCACTAATGATCGGTAGCTATCTATATAGGGTATAGGGCAGTCGCTCTTTGGTGTATGAACCTTTAGATTGAGATATGGACGAGGGATCGAGGGCCCTAGATGCTCTCCTCCATATGCCACTGGTTGGATCTATATATAGTCGAGAGGACGCCCGACCCCTATCCCCCACCCTATTAGATGGGGATGGGGTCACTTGTCCATCTTTATGGTCTAGCCATATCCATCTACCTATAGGTGATCAACGAGTCCTGGGGAATCTCCCCACCCTAGCATATAGAGAGAGATGGGAGATGGAGATGGGTGTCCATCCATCAACTTTTACTATTCCCACCCACCCTAGATTTCTGATCATTGAGTTGATCGCCCCTTCCCCCTCCTCCTCTATATGGATAGGGGATAGGGGATAGGGCTAGCACTTGTCCAACTGGCCAAAGAAAACCCTTGCCCACTCACCTGCCCAATTGAAATGACTGATGACTATCTCTTCCTCAGGGAGAGATTTGGTTTGAGGGCTAGGGCCAGCTAATCTAGATATAGGGCCCCAACCCAACCTCCTCACTCTCTAGTCGTTACTACCTAAGGCTAATCACCCTATCTATATATGCCCCTCTATCATTCATAATGTCGGCTGGTCAGCGTGGCCCTGGCTATCATAATAAATAATGAGTTTGAGCCCTCCCTATAGAAGTTCTATATGGATGGATGGAGCCTGCCCTAGTCTGTAGCTGATACTTTATCACCAAGGATGAAGAACTGCATTAACCATTAACTACAGCAAATAACTATACCCCCCACCCATCCCCAACCTAGTTCAGTTACGTCTGGAACTAATGCAGCTACATCCATGGTCAAGGTAGGTCAGCCTGTAGTGTATAGATAGAGTTCTTTGTCTGTAGCCAATGCTGCCCTTAGAATGGTAGGGGCGCCTAGAACGAGGTACTTCTATGTGGATGGAAGTGGCATAGTCTGTATTGTAGCTAATGCAGTTATCCTGGGGTGGGAGCTTAGGAGGATATAGAAGTTGTTAGGCCGGGGTCTACAACAAATAGAACAACCCCATCCCTACCATCTGGAACTAGCACAACTCAATCCGACCAAACGACTAGCCTATCCGGCGGGGGCATCATCGAGTTGGGGCCATCTATCTATATAGCCCTCAAACAACTAGCCCCCCGGATCGCATATGGAGGTAGGGCCTTTCTCGAGATCAAACGACTAGATAGCACTAGAGATAGTGAAGGGGTTCATCGGGGCCCTTTCTATATATAGGCCCGAGTCTATCTAGCCACCCTCCACCCCATATCTATCTATAGGGTTCCTCCTCTCCTAGCCGCCCCCAGATAATATGATAGGCTTGACCACCGGCCCTACCTGGCTATATAACTCGGGGGAGAGTTCTCGCCTAGCAAGAAAAAAATAGTTCAATCATCATTCATGGAAACAACAAATTTATTTCTTTCTCGCCGGAACAATAGCACTAGTAAGTAGTGGGGGAGGAGGGGCCGGAACAACGAACAACAGTAATAGCATATCAACGAGCTACTTAGCCATCATAATAGCAGCTTGAACAGTTTCGTAGTTTCATTCACTCCCACCTGGGTGGGTTAGGAACTAGAACTCCCACCATCTATAGCCAAGTGGGAGGGAATCATAGGGTTCCTAGGGTGGGAGGCTATAGATGGTGGGAGGCCCAAAGAAACTATAGGCCCTTGGATTATAAGTAGTCGTGGGAGGCAATAAATGAAGGAACTCCTTCAAAAGAGGGTACGAAAGCAGCCATAGTAGTAACCGGAGAGGAATGGATGAAAGAAAGGCATTTGGAACAACAATTCCCACCCGCGAAGCAAACTCAAAAGCCCTGAAGGCACATTCTTCCAGTTCTGGCAGTATTGGATCAGGTGTTTCAAGCCGGATAGGGGATTCAACATGGGTGGGGAGAGGAGAGGGACTTAGCTAGCAAAGTTTGCAGCGACACCAAGCAGGACATCACTCGTTGGATCAATCTTCGTACCTACCGGAAATCAATCTTCACCCTGGCCGTCGACCGATAACGATCAATTGATCGCCCCTCATCCATTGACCAATTCATCATATTACGTAGATACTAGACTGTACTCTTTGCCCTCCTTCCCCACCATCTATTCAACAATTTTTCTCCTCACTCAATATGGTTCTTTCTTTTCTTTGATCCAGCTTTCAGTCGCATTTTCTTAGCCCCCCACCACTAGAATTCGGGGTGCTTCATTCCATTCTAGTTCCGGGAATATCGGGGCTATAGTAGGTTCGGTTGAATTACGTACCTCAAATGTAGGGGCGCCCCTGGCCTGCAACGGCACAATTGAACTTTTGAGAATGATTTTGTACTTGCAACTTGTTGACATGCTTTTTATGACAACGCCAGCACAGAATAAAATGTCCAACGGTCACTCTATTCTCTCTTGATCAAAGTATCCCGCATGCTAAGATTGCGTGAAAGTTCATGCGTTCAACTCCAAGGTTCCTTTTATCGCGAATAGACTCAGTTGGTTGATGTGTATATGCTGGTTATTTCAAGGGGACTTACGTAGTTGTTCAATCATAGTGAAGCAAATGAATGATTTTGACGATATTGCTCTGATGTCTGGGTCAATCGGGAAATACTGAATTAAAGGGAAAGGGATAGGAATCCTACAATCTATTTCTAAGGATGGAAGGCAAAACTAGCTTTAACAATCTCCAAACCAAACTTTGTATCATCTCCCCTTCGAACAACTCTGACAAAGCTGATGCAATCTTCAAAGGATAGGTAGATATTCGGATCGAGATTCAACATGCACACCCTTTCACCACGAAGCAAGTGGACACACAAATCGCAACCGAAGTTAAGTGCTGAAATTCCAGTTGACCACGCAGGGCAGACTTACCGTCAGCAAGCCTGCTAGTGGTATGGATATAGGGAGATATGCTCAAACCAATGTTGCATTCCACAATTAACGCTACTTGCATGGAAACAAAATCTATTCTACTTTACTCTATTCGAATTGGAAAGACGAAAAGACCTCGTCAACTACCCACAACACAAAATGAAGTCACCAATCAATGAAGTCTTTATATCATGAGAGTCTTACACAACAATCTTTTGCAAAAACTTTCAAAGGGAAAGTCTTTCTTTCCTTTCCAACTAAGCTAACTCCTAGCTCTACTTTATCAATCTCTATCTCAGTCTAGTTTTGATCTATCTCTGATTCTAATTCTATCTAATGAATTACAAATGAGGGGGGATACCCCTTTTATAATAAACCCAGTCCAGCGGACGGTTCAGATCTGATTACAATAAAGGGCTCGGATTGAGCCACCCATGCCCTAATTAGGGTTTATGCCCTAAAAACCGCCACTGAGAGGAGTGGGGCAATGAATGTGTAGAATATTCTCCACTCCTCTGCAGGTCCACTACCTGCAATCAATGCACATCGTCCTCCTGCAGCAGATCGTCATCCAGAAGAGCGTTTCCTTTCTCCTTCTCGCTGGCTGCAAATCTGGTGAATCTGGCTAATACTTCCTCAACTTCCTGATCGGAGATAGGAGGAATGTGATCCAACTGAAACTCTAAAACTGCAACTGTTTGCCCATGCCGGGCACATGATTTCTTCCAGGCAAAAAGGGCATCCTGGGTGTTCTGTATGATACTAGAGAACGTGGCAGTGTTCTCGAAATCATCCTGAGTGAAGGTTTTCACCTCAAAGAAGAATGGCGTCAATCTATCCTTTAGTCCATCTGCAATTATCTCTTCAGAAGTCAACCTCCTGGCAAAGATTGCCTCCAATGTGTTGAGAACTCCATCCAAGATGTTCGTCATGGCCTTCCTGACCCTGACCGAATCTGCTTGTGATGCATCATAGAATCCCCGGCCTGTGACTACTGAAGAATACCATCTGGCAAAGTCGTATCTATCTCCCTACTGGATAACACCTCCCTCAACCAAAGTGTGTTGAGGTATGCTCATCAAAGCCCCTAGACGGAGAACAACTCTCGTCTAATAGATGCGAGCCTCACCCCAAGTATGGTTAACTGCCTCCACTCTAGCCATAATATCGGAAGCTTGCCCATAGGCATGTACAAGATCTTCCATGAACTTTCTTGTCTCTGTACGCACACTAGCAACCCACGTGTCTGCCTGCTGTGCCATTCTCCTTAAATCTTCTAATTTGCTGATTGACTCCCTGGAAAACTCAGCTGGGAGCTCGATTGCAGGATTTTCTTGCCCACAAGGACGGGACAAGTGCTGCACGTAGCCAATCAGTGTCCGATGCTCTACCTTCAACCTCTTGTACTTGCTCTCAACATGGGACAATTTGTCCTTGAGTGCCCGATAGGAATTATCGCACTCCTCTACCACCTGTGCCCCAGTAGGGCGGCCTAGTTCCATGGTTGTCACAATATAGTTCTCAGGAACGGCCTTGTCTCTATCACATTCCTCCCGTGGAATTGCCATATGCAAGGTTCGGGATCCATCCTCATCTGTGGATATTCTGGAAAACTTCCTAGCCTTCTTCTTCGTGGGAGGTGCATTGATCCTTTGCAGCAATTCCTCCATCTCGACTGCAGGATCGGTCTCATCCACAGGATCACGCCTCATCCTATCCCTCAGCCAGTCTGGCACCTCCTGTCGTGTGTCTGCTATGATGAAAGGCTGCTCTACCTCGGCCTCTACTTCATGGCCCTCGTTCCGACGAGGCTCATCATCATCTATGGGCTCAGTGTCTCCTGAGCTCTGGGCATCTCGATCGGAAGCAGCATCATCCTCGAGAGCTACCTCAATCTCATGCTGAAACTGAGTATCTGTGGCAGTGCCTTCATCGGTCTCCTGCCGGTTCTCCTGTTGATTATCCTCTCGGGGCACGTTGATGCTCTGGCCCACGGACTCCCTACGAAGTGGCTGGCTCTCTATTTGTACTGCCTGTGCCTGTTCTGCCTGCAACCTCTCCCTCTGATCAGCAAATAGGGACACTTCCTGTATGCTCGGAGAATGTGTTCGAACCGGCATGTGCAAGGATTCCTCAACTATCACAGGCTCCGGTCGAGCTGGCTCTTTTCCCCTAGGCACTGGAGTTGGATTACTCCGTCTCCTCGGATTAGCCGATGGTAACCTGCTGTCTCCCATCAAATTGTAGGTAAGGGGAATTGATCTTCTCTTTAGTCGGCTGACATGTCTCTCTATCCAACTCCGTGTAAATGTCAGGATTGGGATACAAAGTGTATCCAAGTCGGTGATCTTTGGTTCTGACCAATCTGGGAGTGGCAAGGGCGTGTTTCTTACTGTGTCGTAATCAACCTGTACAACGTTTATGTCCTCCTCAATCTAATCTAGTACAGGAATAATCTCGCACTCTCTGATCATTGCCAATGGTATCCGGGAAAACATCCTCTTTCTGACTTCGACCTCATCCACTGCACTTGCCCAAAAATCTTCTATTTGTGCCTTGTGCCTAAACTCCTCTGTCAATACCCACCTGATATTTCTATGAGGATCGTAGTAGTGTCTGCTGGAATGGTAAGAAAGCTGAAAGAACTGGAGCTCCGCCTCTGCCTCCCTTGCTGCCTGCAGTGATGGGCATACTTCGTCTGAATTTCCCATAGCAATCGGGAACCCAAGTCCGCCCTTCTTCTTCTTCTTTTGAATCTTATCGTAGGCAATCAGTTGCCTAGAAACTTCCAGCATCACTACCCTGTTCGTGGGATATCGGGGCAACCTGTATGGGTAGGAAGAGAATCCCTGCAGCCTTATGTAAGTGAATTTTGGGAATTGGATAAACCAACATCCAAATTTCTCAATCATTTCTTGTGCCTCCCTCGATATTCTGTGATGGGTCCTTTGCTGCAAGGTCCTCGTGATGTGCATAGTAAAGGCATCGTTGACTCTTTTGTAATTAGTAGTGCTTGTCAAATGCAACTGCGGACAAGCCTCGAATATTTTGAATTGCTGAGAACCGCAACCAATTGGTTCTTTGTAAGAGATCCCCCTATATCTTGTCATGCGAGCCAGCATATAGACGAGGTAAGAGCCCATATAAAATGTTTTAGTCCTCCTCACATTGCGGAGCTGCTCATGTAGACCATCACTGATTAACAGTGCCCAATCCATGAAATCCTTGCCCTCCAGTACCAAGTTGACAAAGTAAAACATCCAAGGTTCGAAGACGAACGCTTGGGGACACCCTCCAACTCTACTCAACATCATAATCAGGTCGCCAAACTCTTGCTTCAAGTCTTCGGAGATTATTTGTTTGGGCAACTTCGTACGAGTTGGTTTGGGCTTGATCATCCACCTAGTGTTTATCACATCAGCACACCGGTCTGTTGTGGATGAATACATTCTGTCAGCCCTGTCCTTCGTTTTGTAAATCATTTTCTCGTGGGCGGGGATCCCGAATGCCTCTCCGATTGCTTGTGGTGTCAGGTTAGCCAGCACCTTGCCATCTGGCGCAACGATCGTCCTCTTCTCTGAATCGTAGTGGTGAGAGCATTCCATAATGAGCTCCGGGCACCGGATGGCTGGTGGAAAATTTGCAGCTGCATATAACCCACTTCTGACAATGCTATGTGAAGTCACTGATGGGCGATGGCCTCCAGTCCCCATTATCCTTCTTTTGAACGCCTCCAGGTTAAACGAGCCCAGGTTTGTGTCTGCCAGCCTGCCCAACTTTGATGTGAATTTTGATTCTGGCAGGAAAGACTTGCTTAATTTCTTGATTACTGCCTGTCTGGACTCAGCGTGGACGTTCTTGCCTGCAGCTCTTCTGCTTGACTCGGCCATTCTCAACTATTGCCTGTTTATTTCAACGTTTTCAGAAGTTTCCTTTGGGTTACAGCAACACAATGCCCAATACTTGGAAATGTTTGCCTGCAGCAATTTAATTTTAACAAATTTGAAACCTCCTCTTTGAAGTTCGCACTTTTCCTTCTAACTTAGCAACTTTCAGCAACTTAAAACTTTCTTCCCAAGTCGCACCTCAACATTCAGCAACTTCACTTTTGACAAATTCGAACCTCCTCACAATTGTAGCAATTTAGAAACTCTAGCTCTCCAAAAAATTCGAAATCCTCAACCTCCAGCTCCTCTCACAAATTCGAACTTCTTACTTTCAGCTCTTCAGCAACTTGTGAGAGAAAAAATGAAGAGGACTTTAAAACTTATAGCTTGGTCAAATTCCTGCAGAGGCTAAACTTAGCAAATATTTTGAATTCATTTCCCCTCTCTTTTCCAGTTGTAACACTTGTCGTCTGAAGCATCGGAATCTCAAACTTCTAGAATTGTGAATTCATCACCTCTGCACAGGCCTACCTCGTTGCGTTTGATTTCTTAAAACATTACATCGTTTACTTCTTTGAACAATTTCGAAAAGTTTGGCTAAGGCATTCAACCAAAAATTATCAAGTTCAAACTCTTTAGCGAAATTTCTCATCCATTTTAGTCGTTTGCCTTAGAGAAATTTTTCAATTTTGCCTTAGGAATTTTATTAAAATAGGTACCGGGCAAAATATCCATCGAAACGACGTGAGTGAGGCGTGGAGTAACTCTGAATCACTTCCGAATTGCAAACGTTTAATACCCAAAAGAAAAATCTTCCCGGAATCCATTGTCTTCATGTGTATCCGGACGAAGGGGTACGTTTAATTTTTATTATTTAAAATAATAAAAATGGCTAATGTTTATTTCTCCCCTTCCGGATGTCTTTCACTCCTGCAATTTCAATCTTCTCGGCCTTGGCAAATTATCTTGATTTTCCCTGAAGAATTTTCCTCTGAAGATTTTTTTATAACTCTGGAAATCTGGCACCATCCTCTAGGCGTATTCTTCATTTTCCCTTAAGAAAATGCCTCAGGAATTTTTTGAAAATTAAAATTTTATCTCTAGAGAGCGCATTTGAACATGTCATGAGTTTCATCTTAGGCAATTCCACGCCTAGACATTCTTAGCAATTTTCATTTTTTATAAGTCCGCACTTACTAGGCGCGCTTCATATAATGAAGAGGAAAAAGAAAATAAAAGAAATCCTTGGTCTTTTAAAAAAAAATCACGCCCTCTTGACATTATTCCCCCTTTGGCGTATTTCACACAGTGACCCCTCATCTCCTCCTAGCGCATTTAGCCTTGTGGACTTCCACCTTCAACGTATTACCTTTCATCCTTACCTTGGGCGCATATGCCATGGAGAAGAGAAATTCTCACGCCTAAGACATGACCCTTCATCTCCCTCTGGCGCATATGGGCTTGCATACTTTCATGTTGGGTGCATTTGCTAGTGCTAGGAGGAATTCCGCCCCTTTCAAGTGTCCTTTCACCTCCTCTTGGCGCATATGGGGGTGTTGGCTTCCATGTTTGAGCGCACTTCATTCATGTAAAGGAACGCGCCTCTACCAAGTGGCTCTTCACCTCCCTTGGGCGCATTTAGGCCAAGCAACTTCCTTTCTCAAGCGCCTTTCACTATGTGGTCAAGGAAAACCCACACCTAAAGTGACTTTTCAGCTCCTTTAGGCGCATTTAGCCCATGATACTTCCATTTTTGAATGCCCTTGAGGACGTCCTAGGAAATTTTGATGCCTTAGTGAATTTTTTCACATTTTTGGTGACCTTTCACCTTCCCTAGGCGCATATAGGGGTATGAAGAGGAAACTCTCTTTGCCTTGGAAATTTTATCATGCTTTTGGAGGGCGCATTTCATTCTTGCTCAGGGAAATTCTCACACTTAGAGAATTTTTTTGAATCTTTCCTTCCTCCTGGGCGCATATGAGAGTGTTTGCCTGTCAGCTATGTTTGTAAAATTTCCAACGCCCTTTATGCCCTAGCCTTCTATTTTTAGTAAATTCGGAGGAGTCAGGGTTTCTTTGCATTTCATCCTGTTCCCAGCTGGAAGTGGCGTGGCTATGCCCTCGTTGACCTGTATCACCTCGTTTATACCTGATTTGGCACAGTACATGCTATTTTTAGCCATTTGCTATTTTTAGCAAACCCTAGAATTGACCAATTTTGTATCTCTATTTGCTTTGAAATTTGTTCCACTTGTACTTGATGCTGTAAGAGACTCGTTCACACATTTTCCCTAACGAGGATGTGCTATTTTTAGCCATGAGGTGACTTGCTAAAAATAGTAAGTATTCAGATCGTGTTCAAATTTTACCAGTAGGTAGCCTGAAGGATTCTGATTCCGGTGGCATGCTTCGTTCTGTCATTTCTGCATTTTGCTTCATCTATTTTTAGACGTGGCAGGGGAAACCCTAATCTGATCTGCATGTGCTCTGATTGTTCCTGACTGTCCTTAATCATGCCTGATTGCACCTGATCGCTGGACTGGAGTGGTGGGTAGCTGCTGGGATGATACTGCTATTTATAGTAAGTGTCTAGAAAGTGGTCATCCGGATGTCGAACGAGTTTGCATGTCACAGTGCCCGTGGGATCTCAAAAAACCCAGAAAAACCCAGAAAACTGGTCAAAGTTTTGGCACTGGCTAAAAATAGTAAGTCCTTGAAAACTGACCCAATCCATCTGCATGTCATATCATTGCGAAGGCCTCGCAAAACCCACATGGAATATCTAGACATGCACTGAAAATTCTTGCATGCAAACCCTAAAAATAGCCTCGGGAGGCTGAACTCTGAAAGTCACCATCTCGCCTTGCATGTTACATCATTGCAAAGGTCTTCGAAAACCCAGATCAATTCCCCCATCACTCACCGGAGAATTGCTCGTTTAAATCCTGAAAATAGCCTCTGAAGGCTGAACTGCTAAAAATAGCCAGTTGTCGGAATCCATTCAAATTTCGCGTGTAGGCATTCTGAACCTGCCTGATTGTGGTGGAACTGACAAAATTCCAAAATCTCGATAAAATAGTCCCAAATTGAATACTTACTAAAAATAGTAAGTTGTCGTAATACAGTGAAAATTTAGTGGGACCCTGCTGGAAGTCTTCTGACTGCTGTACTAAGCTCGAATTTCAATTTTATAACTCAGTTTGACCTTTAATAAGCCTGACTAATGAAAACCCTAATTTCACAGACTTGAACAATACTTCAACCCAAGTCAAATGACGGGACATCCCCGAAAGGACCAGAGATAGAGAGAGAGACGCACTAACCAAAGCCAAAAGACCAGAATGGAGCAAAAATTAGGGGGTCCCCATCTGGGATGGGGTGATGTGTGAAAAAGGTCACAACACAACTTTCAACGGAATGCTCTACTTTGACCCTCACTACCAGGAGCTTAATCGTTTCGATGTTCATGCTAACGGTATTATCACGGACATTGAACAACTTGGAAGAGATGTTCATGGGAGCTACAAGGTCAAAAGACTGCATTTGAGGCCTCCAGTAGAACGGCGCCTTTCTCAAGGAAGGTGCATATTCCCATACTTGGCCATTTTTCAACTTACTTTTCGCCTCCAACATTTTGCAATTGAAACTCCGTTACGGGTTTTTGAAAAATCTCAGGAGTTGATGACTAGATTCACTGCGTAGCTAGACTGATTCTGAGCAGATCTCGTGAAGACGACAACTGTTGAGAACCTCATCTAATAGACCAAAAAGCTAGGCACCCTTGGGCTATAGAGCTACATTTTGACATTTTGACTTTAAATTCTCCTTTGATTTTTGTGGTCGCTAGATCAACTGCTATGATCACTCAATATGTCTTATGGACAGGCGAACAGATTCATCGCGGAGCTGGACTGAAGCTAAAGAGATTCCCCGAAAATGGTTTCTGCAAATTCTAGCATCTAATAGGCTTAATTCAAGGGCGCCCCTGGGCTATAGGGGCGCGGATTCTATATTTTGACTGCCATCTTTGATGTGTTAATCTTCAGCATCTTCCGCTTCCGCCATCATTTGCCAGAGTTTTGCAAATCTGATGGATTAGCATGATAGTTCACTGGAAAGTTAAAAGAAATCCAAAGAAGATGAATGTATTTGCAACCACTGATAACTACATTTGGACCTTAAAATTGAAGGGCGCCCCTAACTTGCAGAGATGCAAATGCCTCCAGAGTTAGTGAATTTCGGATGAAATTTACCTCCTTCATGCTTCGCGAACACCGTGTTGCTTGCTGAGTTGACTGCGTTGAAGTATCATTGCCGCTAACATGAGTGCGTGATTGCATTTCACCATTTTTACGTGTATGGACACTGCAAAGTTGACTTGCATGTTGATTGCACAAGTATCTCCCACGTAGCAAGGTGAAGTGTTTCCAGACTTAGAATATTTTTACCCATTTTTCACCATTTGAAAATACCCTCCATCGCGAAGCATCTTTTTCAGCATCTTTCACCACAAAATCTTCTACGATGAGTTCCAGGCTTAGATTTCGACACCTAGTACTAGCCAACTGCCATTCACGACCTCGGAGGTCCTATTTTTTTCCTGAAAAAGTGAAAACTACCCACCAGACTTAAACTGACTTTGTCTTGATTTAGACTTCACCGATGTGATTGTGACGTAAAATAAGCCAATCAAAACTAATTTCAGCCAATTCTGGCGAGCTCCTATTTTTTAGGGTTTTTCCTAAAAATAGGGGCCCGGAAACCCTAATTTTCAAATTTTGCCAATATCTTATAGACATTAAACACACAAAAAGCCCATGCTTGGTTTGACCAAAAACTGAGTTTTGACAACACTTTTACAAGATTTAGATCATTTTAATCAAAATGCCTTAATGAAGCAAAAAATTTGGTTTTGGGTACAACAAATTGTTATTAATTATTTCTTGACCTGGAGATTGCTTCAAATAAACCATACGGCACCCATCCTCTAAGGTTTCTACAGTAAAAAGAATTGTATAGTAGAAAGGACTATGGTATGGAAAATGTACAGCAGGTATGTAGAATGGTACGGCCGCTAGAGAAATAACCTAACTGTCACTACCTCCATAAAGGAAATATAGTACGACCCAAAGTACTAATGATGGTAAGGCTAGACAATGTCAAGGTGGTGCAATATTCAATAATACAACTAGTAATATTCAATGATAAATAAAACATTTGTAAATGTAATCAAATCTTTCCTTAAATAGGATCCTAATACCTAAGAGCAAAACTAAGTTCGAATTTTTGTGTAAGACAATTATAAGTTAAAATGAAATTTCCAGAATTTTCCTCTAACTGCAATTTCCAGATTTTCTTATTTAAATGTGAATGTGCTGAATGCAGAACATTATCTGATTTCTATGTTTGCATATCAATGAAGGAACTCCTATTTGTAAGTAGAGAGGCCTGCCTCCAAGGGATGCGTCCCTCACGTGGAGACACGTCCGCTCAAGAGATGTGTCCCTTTGCGCGCGGGCTTTCTACAGTCTAATGCCATTTCTTAAGTATGCATTAACACATACACACTCTTCTACATGATGGCGGATGTCTTTAAGAGGATTCTGATTTCAAATAAATGCACAATATAAAATCACGGGAATGATCGAATTTATATGAATGCTCATAATTTCGATTTAAATGTTTCTTTTAGAAATATCATAGTGTGTATGATAATTTCGATCACTTATGAATGACAATGATACTTGCATCACTGTCATTCATATCTGACCGAAGCTATCATCCATTAACACTTCCTCTTAGCTAGGGAAGATATTTCAAATCAAATAAGTCAAGATATCACCTTCACATGTGATATGATATGTTTTCTCAAAGTTGTCAAGTCACATGACATTCTTCATAACACATTTTCATCATTTCAACACTCCCTCTTTAACTAGGAAGAATAACTTCCAAAAGTGATATCACCTAACTCGTAATATCAGAAGATATGATATGCTTCTGAAAGTGTCAAGTCACATGACATTCTCCATACACATCTTTATTATGGTATGTGCACTGACATCAAGTCTCATGATGTCTACCATAATTCATGGCATATCCACGGATATAATCATCCGCCATGATTATCTCTTTATAGATCACAATGATCTTCAGATATCAAGTCTCATGATATCCATCAAGGTATCTAAGAGATACTATCATGACATATCCATAGATATCAAGTCATATGATATCTATCATGATAGTTCATCATTGTAGAGTCGTCACTTTACAATGTCAAATACAACTGTTCATTATTAGAAAGATCGTCACCTTTCGATAATGCACACAGGGAGAGTAGGCCCAT